>JBCEWE010000339.1:2016737-2086737 GCA_039877035.1 Silurus lanzhouensis | reverse complement strand
ATGCAACCACCTGAAGGTACGTAAGTATGGATGTATGGATGGATGCAGTACCATTACATGTTCCCTTCACTTTAGCTTATAGACCCAAACCAGTTCCAGCATGATAATGTTGCTTTGCACAAAACCAATTCAATGAAGATATGCTTTATATGGGAACGTTAGAGTAGAAGATGTCCCACAATACGGCTCTGATTCTTAACCCTACTGGACAACTTTGAATCTAGTGGAACATCTTCTCAGAAGAGTGGAGGGGTTGGTTAAAACAGGAAATGTGGAACGGGGTGTCCACAAACATTTTTCTATATAGTGTAGTAACATAGTAATAGAAATATTTTTCTGTTATCTGTACTTTAAATAAAGAGCTGTAATGTTACTGAAAATGCTTCAAAGTTTAATTACAAACCAATTAACCAGAGACGATTACTTTGATTATTTTTCTATAAGGACACAATGTTTTATTCCTCTTATACAACAAAAATGTACCTATGATTTCATTTAGAGAACAGTAATGAAAGAGTATTTTTGAAGTACATTATTAAACTCTCTGTAGTTCATCAGCGTATTTTCATTCCAAACATTTACTTCAGTTCATTTTAATGTGTAACATCTTACAATTGACTCAGAAAAATACACACACACACAAAAAAAACCCACAATCCTTGCATTGTTAAGGTAAATAAATAATGAAATGTGAAGCTGTGGTGAAAGCAGGAGCATCACCTCACGGTTCTGGTGAGAGCGTGTGTGGCGTAAGGGTTTTCTCACTGTGTGTTTGTAACTATAGCAAACTTCCACTTGAATAAAGGTCTGATGTGCAGGAAAATGGAACACTGAACTGCATTAATTATTTACATACAGTTCTCACAGGTCACTGCTTTTACTTTTAATTGTTACGTCTTTTACTCGAGGAGAAATCTATAAGGAGTCATTTCCCTTTTATGAAGTAAAATCATAACAGATCATTTGTACTCTTGCTCAAATGCAGGAACGGTCTCCTTTATCTCAATAATTTACATGAATGGTTACAATAGAAGGATTGTGTAAAAGACAGGAGGTGGAGCTGGAGGTAGCAGAGCTGAAGATGTTGAGGTTTTCCTTGGGAGTAACGAGGATGGACAGGATTAGGAATTTGTTTATTAGAGGGACCGCGGATGTAGGACATGTGCAGAGGAGGGACATGGGGTATATCGGTAGGAGAACACTGTGGATGGAGCCACCAGGAAGGAGGAGAAGAGTAAGACCAAGAAGAAGGTTTATGGATGTGGTGAGGGAAGACATGCAGGTAGTTGGGTTGAAAGAGGCAGATGAAGAGGACAGAGTAGTATGGAGATGGATGATCTGCTGTGGCGCCCCCTAATGGGAGCAGCCAAAAGAATAATAATAAGAAGAAAAAGTTAGAACAGAAGAAATTCATTCCTTCATCCTTAGTAACTACCTGGTCCATATCATTTGCGATTCAATTAAGCTACTAGTTTGTTTCGAAGTGGAGAAATATGACTAACTACATTTGTTAAAAAACTTGAATGATGTATAGTTTAAGGAAGTGTCTGAGACAGATTTTTCACACCATGCTGAATTCCAATTGAATGGCTGGTATTTAAAATAGAATAGGTACTACACACTTTTATCGGGCAAAAATTCTAAAGAAGTATAGCGTTGAGTACAAATTTGGGTGAAATGATGAATAAAAATTACAATACATTATATTAAAAAAGAAAAAAAAAATCATAATCCTATTCAGCGCTTATGCACCGCTGTTCCATTGTGGGGAAGCTGATAATTGGTGAGGAAGGTGTGTTATCTGTAATGCCTACTGTCTGTGGTTGTATTAATTCGACCATTAAAATGAGCGAGTGTGGGCTCTGAATGAAACATTTCGACCTCATCTCTCACTTTACCAGCAGACTCATTAAATTTGTCAAATACCCGGCCTTGCCTGACAGGCTCACCATTCGACACTTATGCCTTTAATTAATCCCCCTGTCTGCATGCGATAAGCTTCATATAGGCCGAGGTGTTCAGGCTAGGGTCAAAGGTGACCAAGAAATAATGTGCCTCGTTACAGCGATATGGACTCCGTACGACTTGAAATATAGCCGAATTATGGCTCGTTATGGCTGGAAATAAAACATAAATAGTAAGTAATGGAACTATTTCAATTACAGGGTGCCATTATAATCGGGGTTGTTCATCTTAGTTCTCATTTTCATTTAGCGCACTGACGGTCTAGTCGGCGATAATAGCCGTGAAGTCAAAAAAATGACAGCCGCAAAATGTGTCCAGGGTCGGACGCATCTGTAACCATAAAACGACCATGCTGATATACCGAATCAATTACGAGGCAAATTGAACCGATAATAAGTCACCGGTGCTGTTAATCATGCACTTTGGTTTGGAATAAATGGATGGATGGTTTTAGTTGATCGAAATTATGCTTACAGAGCCATAAAATGGAATCATTTCGTTGTTGAACCTCAATAGGAGCCAAAAGGTTGCTAGTTTGAAAAATCCAAACTCCCACAGTAGCCACCACATTCATACTTTTTATTATGGTACAAAATATATGAGTGGCATTTAATACAGAACAGAACAGAACAGTTCTGTATTGTTTTAAGATTTATAATCACACTATTAGGGTTCCCCTTTTGAGTCTGGTTCCTCTCAAGGTTTCTTCCTCATAACATCTAAGAGAGCTTTTCCTTGCCACAGGAAAAACACACCATTCACCTTAACTCTTAAATTCTGTAAAGCTGCTTTGAGACAATATCTTTTGTGAAAAGCGCTAAATTTGACTGACTTGACTTGACTTCAAGTCAAAGAGGGACTTTAACAGGTTAAAGGTATAAAAACGGTCGCTAGCTTAGCAGTACTATACACAGTAGGAAGTGTGTCCTATTACTGATAGGTGGCGTACACATGCCAGTCCAGAGACCGTTAATCAAGATGGCAGACAACAGCATTAGTGCATGCAGGGAACTGCGTGTGGGGATTAAGTTTCTTGTGAACAAACTCATAAAACCCATGGATATCTACAGAAAAGTTCAAGCACAATACGGTGATGATACGCTCAGTAACACTAAGACATTTAAAGCTGGCAGTATTTCCATCAGTAACGATCTCAGTCGTGGTGGTTCCCAGCCCACAGCAGTCACTCCTGATAACATTTAGCACATGGAAAACCTGATCCTGGATAATCGATAATCGAAATCTTTCCAGACATTAGTTAAACGCCGGGATACACGTATAAATAAAGCAGAGGAGTACACTATATCGAAAAAAGTATTGGGACACCTGACCTTTCCTGCCATATGTGGTTTTCCTTCAGACTTTTACCACAGGGCGTGTTTGGATGCAGTATAATTAAAGTTTTGCGTTCACTTGAACTTGGAAACCGAAACCTGTTCCAGCATGGCCATGCCCTTGTGCGTAAAGCGAGATCGATGAAGATATGCTTTACATGGGTTGGAGAGGAAGATCTTGAGTGGCCTGCTATAGAGCTCTGATCTTATCCCTACTGAACACCTTTGAGATGAATTAGAACACTGACAGCACCCCAGGCCTCCTCATATCACCTACATCAGTACCTGACTTTACTAACACCCTTGTGGCTGATGAACACAAATCTCCACAAGCACACTCCAAAATCTAGTGGAACATCTTGTGTGTGAGGGAATTATAAGAGCGAAATTGGACTAAATGTGGAATGTGATGCTCAAAAAGCACATACTGTACCTATGAGCAGGTATCTGCAAACTTGGGGGGAGAGGTAGCTCAGTGGTTAAGATGCTGGGTTACTGATTGTCAGATAAGGATTCAAGCCTCGATATTGCCACTCTTGGGCCCTTGAGCAAGGCCCTTAATCTTTTGTAATCTAGGGGGGCCGCATCATATGTGACCCTTTAGATCAAGCTGGGATATGAAAAGAATTTTACAAACTTTTGGCAATGTAGTGTATGTCTAAAAATTATTTTATAAATTAAAAAGTCCCGGTTTGACTTGAACACCCCTCGTACTATACGGACAAAAACGTTGGTCTACAATTGATCATAAGATTTTTTTATGTGCTTTCTGAACATCCCATTCTACATTTAGTCTCCATGTGCTGTTTATAACCTCTGATCTTTCAGATTTTGGACTTTGATTGTAGAGATTTGTGCTCGTTCAACCACAAGGGCATTAGTACGGCCAGGTGAGGAGGCTTGGGGTGCACTCAGCATTCCGAATCATCCCAAAGTCTCAATAACTTTCTCTATATAGTGTTCAATATGGAATAATTAGAACACTTAAGAAAGCGCTTTTCATGTTTCACTGACCCTGACATTGAATTGCTAAATGCTACTGAAGAGTTGGTGGACTTTAAAAGACATTCAAACCGATCCAATTTCAAAGTACAACAAAACTATGTTGTAGTTATTATTTATTATATATGGTTGTTTATTTTATTTCTCACTCCAATGAGCAGCTAATTTACTATATCCATCTATTTTTGTTCCCAATCCTTCCACACACAGCTAGAAATCAGGACTCGGTGTGGGAGTGAAGGTGAGAATTTGCATTCGCGTTGGAATATGGCAACCACAATCATGTTAAAGGAACAGTCAGTTCAGTAACCGTAAAAAAAAAATGTGTCCTTGCAAAAAGCTTGAAGGAATGCATTGATGTGGTAATTTATTTTATCAGTCATTTCTTTTTTATTACATGCTGACAGCATGTATTCATGGACTCTTTGTATTATCTCAAATCCAATCCAACATCCAAAATCCTTTGAAAATCGAATTGTTTAATGAATGATTTTGTTAGATATACGGCACAGAAGGCAGAAATGGACCCCTGAACATAATTTTTGTATGTTTTTTTAAACATTCTATTCCACATTTAGTCTCCATTTGCTTTTATAATATCCTCCACACTTCTGGAAAGATGTTCCACTAGATTTTGGAGATTTTGTGCTTGTGGAGATTTGTGATCATTCACAAGAGTGTTAGTAAAGTTAGTTTTTCCTTGCCACAGTCGCCGGCTTGCTAATCAGAGATAAACAATTCTAAGTTACTAACTTATAGGAAATAAATTCACACATTCTTTAATATAACCTTAATATCGCTTTATATGTGAAAAGCTGCTTTGAGACAATGTCCATTCTAAAAAGCGCTATACAAAAAAACTTTTATTTAACTAAACAAAGTCAGGGTCTCCTAGTTCAAACAAAATTGTAGGCTTACATATCCAAAATTATCCTATATAATTGTGTGCATCCACCTTTGTGATAGCTTGTAAATAGTTTCAGAAAGAACCACATTTGGCTGAAAAAAAATCACGTGTCCATTTCCTTTTGTTCATAAAGTGTATACCGTAATATATATATTGGAGGTGTGTAACTTGCAGGCTTTGCATAAATAAGTCATTAAAAACAAAAGAACATGGTGTGCCTTTTGGCTCACTTTTCAATTCAGTATTTTAAGTCATTTAACAGAAGAAAATGGGGCCATTCTTCAAAGCGAGCATATTAGACATCGCAATCATCAGTACGAGTGAAGGAGAAAAAAAACATTCAGATGGAGGACAGAACAATAAAAGATGAATCACAACTATATATAAATATATAAAATGGTTTCATCAAAAAAGAAACGTTTTAATTATGTGCTTTTGATTAACAAGAAGTGAGTTTGAACCGAGCTGCATTTCAATCCATTTACAGCATGTTCATTCAACTTCAATTTGACCTTACTCTCTCTTAGGTGTCTCACACACACACACACACACACACACACACACACAAACACACACACACACACACACACACACACACACACACACACACACACACACACACACACACAAGCTGTATATACACACACATTCAAACATATATACACACACTCACACAAACACACACAATATGCACACATATACAAATACATAGACATTTGCACACACATACTGTATACACACACACACACAGTATATAAATGCAGAATATATATATATATATACACACATATATGCTAACACACAAGCACACGCATTTACTGTACACACATAGACATATGTACACACACACACACATCACATATATACAATATGAATGCATACAAATTCACACACATTTACACACATAGGCATACGTACGTAGACATATACATATATACAGTACACTCATGTGCACACACACACACACACACACACACACACACTGAGCACGCATACAAATTCACAAACAATGAGCACGCATAGGCATACGTACGTAGACATATACATATATACAGTACACTCACGTGCACACACACACTGAGCACGCATACACACACACACACACACACACACTGAGCACGCATACAAATTCACACACAATGAGCACGCATAGGCATAGGTACGTAGACATATATATATATATATATATATACACAGTACACTCGCACACACACACACACACACACACACACACACACACACACACACACAAATACAAGGCACTTTCTTTTTTATTGCCATTTAATGCATACAGAATCTTTGAATGTGACTTTTAATGCATCATGTACAGCATTTTTTTATGATAAAATGTTTTATAATTTATCTAAAATATTATCTCTGTTAATTTTTTCCTGTTGTAGTTCACAGTTTCATAAATTAAAGATAAACTGAGTCTGTATGTGCTGAAAGTATCATTGATTACTGTCTGGTTTTTAATTTTCTGCCTTTTTATTTTTACATAAGATCAAATAGTTGCATTTAAATGAATACTGAATACGATCCAGCCGATGCAGGACACTCAATTAACTGTTATTCCATACACACTAAGCTATTTCAAATACCAGCTGCATATTTGTTCGACCTCTACATAATCCACCCAGCTGTCAGTCAGAACCTGTGACTCAGACGATTTTTTGTGGGCTTCATTATAATTCATAACCATGATGCCCATCGTGCTGTGACTATCGGCTATGAGATTTTTTATTATCATCCATGAAAGGGAGACTCGAGGCAGCTAAGACAAGACTAATGAACCAGACCACCAATGTAGAAAAGACAGGCAGGTCCAATTCTATGACATTTCATATGATGAATTTGTATTTGCTAATAAAATATCCCTTAGGGAGTTATTCCCATGGACCCATAGTGATGGAAAAGATGTGGATTTTTTGATTTATGGCAACATCTAGTGTACCAAAAGTTTCCTATGTGTATATCTCTTTACTAGGAACAACAAAACCTACTACACATACATTATGTAGTAACTAATTATAGCAGCTTGAAATATTCAAGGGGTCCTAGAAATACACAGCAAACTCTGATGATGCGAAAGCTAAAGTTTGGTCACTTTATAAATATATAGATTATGATATGCGACGCACAGAAGAACATTGTTCTATTATAGCATTGCTTACTTTCTATTTTCAGTAGTGACTCCTTTATAGTAATAGAAAAACACTGATTTTGTCTTCATATGAAATACGGTTTGCTCAGATACGGCGTAGAGTCACATTCTGCTTGGTCTCTTTGTTACTAAATTTCATAAATCATTCAAAAAAATATGGATAGAGCTAATCAGACTTCCAAAATCCCATCATACAGCTAGTGTAAAAAAAAATGTCCTCTTATCCAGGACACTTTAATATGAACAATGAAACACACAAAGAACTTCTACACATACACAATCATGTAACTATTGTGTAACACACATGCACATAGTAAGTTTGTAATAACCAGTGTTTCCGGGTTTTTGCAGATGAACACGATACTCACATTACCTCCTGTTCTTTTCTAACTGAGCCATGAGCCAACTGAGCCGAGGAAGTTCCAAAATTTGCAATGGATTCTTTCATAGTGGGCTTAGATGGCTGAAAGTTAAAATCCCAACAAATCAGAAGTCACACCTGCTAGTTAATTGAAGGCCGAAATCTTTACATCAAACATGTGGAATCAGCTGTGATTTTGATTATTGATTCCAATCTTTAGGTATATCTTTAGTATAATTCAATTAATTTAAAGTTTATTTCTGTAGCACTTTTTACAATGGACATTGTCTTAAAACAGCTTTACAGAATATAAGAATTACAGAACAAACTTAATTTATATTTTAATTAATGTGTAACCCCAGTGAACAAGCCTGGGATGAGCAAGCCACAATCACGACAAGGAAAAGCTCACTTAAAAATGTGTTACACAAACCATTCACAACATTATGACATTATAACATTATGACCGGTGAAGTAAATAAAACTGATTATCTCTTTAGGCATGTGGTCATAATGTAATGACAATATTATGTTATATATAGATGAGGTTATGAAGAAGGAACCTTGAGAGGAACCAGACTTAAAAATGGAACCCATCCTCTTTTGGGTGACACCAAGAGTGTGAATAATGCCTTGAATGTACCAGTGGAATTTCATATAGACTTAAGAACATTGTTCACTTGTACTCGAGCTGGTTTCCAGTAGTCCCTCTTTTAGTCATAAAAAACACAAAAGTGTTTTTGTATGAAATTTAGTACACAAATAAATTGTGGGATTCCATACATTCACCATACATTCGTCAATTCGCTACCATGTTTGTTGGAGCTATTGTTCAAATCCAGGACAAAATTCATAAAAATAAACATTTCATGAATATAAATGATTAATGTTTTTGGTTGCCAAAAGACATGGTAAGGTTTAGGAACCATCGGTTTTTGGACCCCTAATAGCCCGGAAATTCAATATCCAGTAACTCAAATTATGTGTAAAGATTATTATTATTATTTCATGCTCTATTCACACTCTAAAATGTGTTTATACAAGCTTTCAGAATTTACTTGTGGATCGAGTAAAAATAATACTGGCTACAATCCATACTCATTCAAAGAAAAAGCATATTGAGTATGAAGATGAAGAAGACTTACCATGTGCATGACTTAAAAACCAAGCAGATATGAATAGTCCATCTCTCTCTTAGAAAAAAAAAAAGATTCATTCTGGATTCATTGCACATCTTGTACAACTTTTCAGTGAGTTACAGAGCATCATTCACTGTGAATCGCATTAGCATAGGCACCGTTATGTCTTTTTTCTGGCAGACGTGTGTGATTTAAGAGGCACCAAAGTGCTTCGTTGTTGAAAAGGGGCAATTAGCAGGATTTAGAGGTAATATTTAACTCCCACCTTAATGGACGGTGTGTCTTAAACTTGAATGAGTAAAGGAAACCGTGAACTCTATTTTGTCTATGTGCTCGTATTAATAAGAGATTGTGAAAAACGAATTGTACAACTTTGAAGCTGAAGGATGGAACATCTGTCTTTTTAAAGCAAAATAGTGACGATGCATCCAGCATTGATTTTTTTTTTTTTTTTAGAACATGTTTCCAAACTACAAAAGAGGACATATAATAAGATTTTAAGGCCAGGGGGACAGATTTGTCGAAGTAAACCGGCAGCATCAGAGAGCTGTGTTATGGTCTAACAGTCAGATCTCATTAGTGAAAATTTGTAGGACAAAAAAATAACAAAAAACAACTCGTATAAGAAAAGTTGGAGAGGTTCTGGTTGCAGCTAGGGGCAGATTATTATTGCCTCATTCGCAGGTAATATAATGACAGAGCCGGCTCATGTAATAACTGCTTTCAAATTTAAGGTGAGCGGAAGTCCTGCGATTCAGGTTCAAAGCAGGGAAGAATGCTGGAGGATCTTGAAGAACGCTTAATGGTTATATTGTCACTAGGCAGAGATCTTTTTTCTTGTATACAGTATCTTTCTACATGGAAAATCCAATGTAAAAATATAAACACAGATTTAATTATTTTTACATTTAATGGAGCCAAAAGGAAGGTGAGATCATGGTTTAATGAATTACCAGATATTTGTGTACAGAGAAGAAAAGATTCACAGATACTACTATTAACAGAAGGACTGAAGGAAATACTACAAGGAATTAATTTTAAAAAAGGCGACCTGTGCTACATATTCACCTGCACTAATTGCACAATTTCTACTTTTTGCACTAATGATAGATCCCAAACTGCATTTTGTTGCTGTGTACCTGTACTATGCACTTACATTAACGTTTTAACTATTTAGCTATCTATCTAAGGGTGCTTAAATAGTGTTTGATCTTCCATTCCAACCCATGTAAAGCATATCTTCATGAAGCTGGCTTTGTGCACAGGGTTTTCGTCATGCTGAACAGGTTTGGATCTCCAAGTATAGGAACAAATGAACAGTTTGCTACAGATGCAGTGTGCGAGATCTGACTAGTGCACTCTCTGACCAATTAAAGGACGTAAAAATGCAGACATTATAAGCCTGCTAGATTCCCCCGGTGTCGCCAACTCAAAATTAGATTTTTTTAATTCAACAGCCTTCATATGTCCTTTAACCTACAAGCACATGCACTGCTAATTTTGTAGACCTGATGGCAGGAATCACGTAGGTTCCCTGGTGGTCTGGTGGTCAGGATGCGGTGCTCTCACCGCTGAGGCCCGGGTTCAATCTCCGATCAGGGAACCAACCCCAGCCACTCTAAGTGCCGGTCCCAAGCCCGGATAAATGGGGAGGGTTGCGTTAGGAAAGGCATCCAGTGTAAAAACATGTGCCAAATCAAACATGCGGAGGATCTGCTGGCGACCTCAAATAAGAGAAGCGGAAAGAAAGTTTTGATAGCAGGAATCACGTGATGTGACGTGAATGGTATTGTGCGACAGCATGAATCAAACTAAGGCAGCATTTCCATTGCCACAAACATTGCACCTCATATTTTCACACGACTAACCAGAGGTCAAGAGTAAAATACGATCCTGTCAAACACCATAGACTTACGGCTTTAATATGCACTGATGTGTGAGAAGCATGGGCAGTTTAAGGGTAATGACCCTCTTTCAATGTGGCACAGCCTGAATAAATCTGTCCAAACATCACAGCTGGGATCGCTCTCAGTTTAGATTTGCAGATAAATGTTTTAACTGGAGGACTTTACAGTTGTTTCTTACCTGGGGTTGAGTTATAATTGATACTCAGGTGACGCATATTGATTGATTGATTGACTCTGCAGGGTGCTTGCCTTCAGACATGAAGGGAATAAAATGAACTGTCTCCAAAACTTTGTGTTCATCAAATCCACTCAATTTTGCATTAACTACTAGGATAACATGAATATTGATAAAAATACAGGGCATTTGCTAGAGGGCAGATTTTTAGTGTGATTCCTCTGAAATATTTTGCACTCCCTGATGCTCATTAATGGGAAGTTAACATAGTACACATACTGAACAATTCAGTTTAAATATATAAACGAAGCTCTGAAACATTTGGAACATTGAGGTAAGAGCTCATTATGGATTACTATACTTCTGTGCTGCAACTAAAAGTCCACATTGTGTTATAGTTTTAAAGCTTTATTATCCTGGCTGCAGAATATTGATGAAGACAAAGGCCAAAACACTAAACGCTCAGAGAGAGAGAGAGAGAGAGAGAGCCATATTCATAATAAACCCGGCTCTATGTCATTATCTTACAGTAACCTGAAAAGATAAAAATGTAGTTTACATTCTGTTTGTTCCTCTAAGTTCTAATCCTCATTCGTTCCATTTAATAAGCTACTTAAATCCCAGTTCATCAGAGGAACAATGGTAAAGAGTAATAACATGGCTTTATGCACTCGTTCTGAAGGTAAACGTACCTGCTCCACTGGTAATGCATTTACAAGCACACACATATGGGAATATTACATTTTCAAACTCAGCGATTGCACTAGAAAAACAGATGTAGACGTATTTATAGCGAGACCTCCTGGGGATGTAATGCTGGACCAGCATGTTCTCATACTTGAAATATCAGAACAACTTACAGAGCTCAAGATTAATGGAAAAAGTACAATAAGCGACAGTTGGAAACAGGGTTTGGGTCATGAATAATCTCGTTCTTTATTTACAAGATTCAGACCACAATTCCTTATGATCTTCATACATTTTCTGTGAAAAGATGCAATATTTAAAAGTATATTATTTAAGGTGGACTGCTAGTGGTGGAAAAGCTAAAGGAAAACAATACTGGGATGTTTTTGTTTCACCACTAGATGACTGAGTAACTGTATTACACACTGTATACCGTGTAAAACTTTCAGCCGATACTTATTTGCAAAAATGATCAAAACTCTAATTAGCTCCCATAAGGTTTTCAGTTGACCTTGTTGCCAAATTAGTTAGTATTTTATTAGAATTATTATCTATGCGGATATTTGTGTTTAGTTTTAAGAAGTTTACAGTTTTTTATTATACCAAATTTAGTCTAGTTTTCATTCGCGGTCCCTTGGCAGGTAATAATACACATAAAAGCAAAAAAAAAAAAAAAAAAACGTTTACTGATGCCTAAGCAGTGTATAAAATACACATATTATTCAGAGCATCAAGCTCATTTTAATAATATACAAAGTGTGATGTGATTATTTGGTAGTGTGATGGTCTAGGCCTGCTTTAGGACCTGGACAACTTGCCATATTTTGATGGAACCATAAATTCTGATCTCTACTATAAAATCCATGCCATCAGTTAATGACCTCAAGCTTAAGCGCCCTTAGGTTATGCAGCAAGACAACGATCTGAAGCATACCAACAAGTCCACCTCTAAATAAATAAAACTAAATTATTTTGCAGTGACTTAGTCTGGGTTTAAATCCAATTGAGATTCAGTGGCATGATCTTAAACAGGACGTTCATCCTCGAAAACCCTGCAATGTGGCGGAATATAAACAATTCTGAGTGGGATGGAATTCCTCCACAGCGATGCGAAAGACTAATTGCTAGTTATCACAAACACTTGATGGCAGAGTGGCACAAATAGTTATTAGGTTTAGGGGGCAATGTTTCATCTAGGAACAGGCAGGTTTGGACAGCTTTTTCTCTTAATAAATGAAATAATCATTTGTAAAGTACATTTTGTATTTACGCAGGTTATCTATGTGTAATAAAATAAGATCTGAATTATTCAAGTGTGACAAATAATGCAAGAAAATGTATGTGTGTATATACATACACACATACCACAGACATGCCATATATATATATGCAGCGACATGGGAACACATGAAATAAAAGGAAAGTAAGGTAACATTAAGTGTTTAAGGAAGCTAAATACATGAAAGATTTAACACCTTAAGTTGAACAACTTAATCAATAGTCTGATATACTCTAACACATGTGAGTCAGGGCCTGGAATAATGCTTGTCTGCTGATTGAATTGTGTTCCAAGCTTTCAGAAAAGAGCTGAGTAGTAATTATCTCAATGTTGGAGCAAGTCGAGTGTAAAGGACTGATGAGGAAGAGAATGAGAATGAACAGAAAGGTCGTTTAGTTGTGCCTTGGTTTTCACTCTATAGCAAAAATTGGTACAAAGAGAGACAGAGGTTAAAGGGAGGTTACAGAGACTATGATCCGTGCTTGCCATAATGGCTTGGGAGCACATATAGTGCACTATATTGTTACTCTCGATGAGAAAATACATACATTTTAGAGAAATGTACTTAGGCTTGGACCCAGGGGTTTTCTGAGCAGAACCATTTGAGGCTGGCATGGAAGCCTTGAAAAAAAAAAGCTGTGAGTCTGGTGTATGCTGTGTGTAATTAAATGCCATTAAATAATCAAGAATCAAGAATTTAGAGAAGGTTCTAGAAAAAATATGATTCAATACTTTTTTTATCTATGCTTCCACACGATCAGCTTCAAAATAGCACCCTTTGCACAGCAAAACAGCACTCCCAGCGTTTCTGCCACTTCTGGATTGTGTCCTGGAAGCCATCTTTTCGAAGTGTGTTAAGTACGTGTCGATTCACGCTGGATCTCCACAATGATGACAAAACGACAACCTTTGAACTGCATCTTAATCTTCCGGAAGAGGTTGAAGTCCGCAGGAGCCGAATCTGGCGAGTAGGGTGGGTGCGGAAGTGCGATAATGTGGCTTGTTCTCCGACAATCATCATGCGCAAGTTGCCGAATGGTTTTGACATTTTCAGGGGTTGAGCTCGTTGAAGGTCTTCCTGATCTCATCATCTTCCAGTGATGTTTTTCTGCTTATGAAGCACACATGCCACTCAAAACAATTCAAATTATCTAATGTATGTCATGTCAAAGGTCTCTGTGGCAAATTTGCCCCGTTTTATGCAGAATGAAATCACAGATGTAGTAACGCACGTGGTTTGAAGATCAACAGTAAGCACCATCAGTCTTGAACAGTTTTGATACACCACTGTATTTCCCTTAAATATATTACACTAACAAATGATATTTGTCAATACCAGCACCCCAAAGAAAAACTAATCAGGAAAGTCACTGGAGAGTACATTTAGTTCTGTTTATATAACCCTGGTTCTAGTAATGGCCATTAAAAGTGCATATGTGTGTGTATGTGAATGCGCTAGGCTGCTTTATAGACTTTATAGACTTTATAGACTAGCTAATAAAGTGCTTTAAGTAGCTATATCAAGAAGCATAGATCACCTAGACCTGGATTTTATTAGATTCGGTATTGTGTGCTGTAATGTGTGCAGCATGCTGGCAGTTTCTCCGTGATTTTATTCTTTTAATGATGTGATTGATTTAAAAATGTTCATTTGAAAAGGTTAACCTAAAAAAACTGACAGGTCATGCTAGCAAAAAAAAAATCCAGTCTTTAAAATTAATGCTGTATGATGAAGTACAGCAGAAAAAGAAACCCAATGACATTAACGGATTTGATATAGATTTATTTATGCTAAAATCCATTTCATTAGCCATGTTCATAGCCATAACATGCATTTCAGCATGCAGTATTATGGGACATTAAATTGGCAGACAGTGGAATTGGACTTCAGTTTCTTGCCAATTCAGGTAGCCTTATGGTACAAGTACAGGTAGTCTTATGATGGAGATGTGTTCCGGTGATGCCATCATAACTGGAAAATATCATAAGTCGAGACATGGCCTAGCCTACTGAGGTGTCTTTTGAATAGTATGTGATAGTATACAGTATTTTGTTAATAATTTAACAAATTACATTACATAATTCAGACAGAGCGGCAGTAAAAAAAAGAGAGAGACAAAAGCTGCAATTAAGCGTTAAAACACCAAAAAATCACGATAAAAAAACCACTCAAACTCCAAAATGTACGTGTCCCAACACGTAGAACCGCATATATGCTGTTACGTTTGCCTGCCACATGAAATGTAAAATATTACTGTAATATTATGTACAACATACAATTGTGTCGTATCGCTATGGTCATCGTAAGATCGAAAAATCATAAGTCGAACCATCGTAACCCAGGGACTACATTTACCACATGCCTTTGTTTTCAGTCAATTCGGCAAAAGGTGCAGTATAAAACACCAATCTAACATCTGCATCAATTTTACTTCTGAGAGGTAAATACCAGCAATTTCAGTATTAAACCCTCAATGTTCGCTTTTAACTCAAGCGTAAATACGACCCTTAGGTTGGAAAATGTCATAGTTGTTGTTCCTAACCGGAGCTCGGTTATAAATCCTTACAGAATCTCTTGGTAATTTGTATCGCTTTGCCGTCAGCTATTTGCACAGCCAGTGCGTCTCTCTCTGGATAAAAGTGTCTGCTGAAAGAAAAAAAAGTAAACGCGACGTTAATGAATCTGGGGCGTTCGGCACCTGCGAGGCCTGCTGTAATTCAATTACCAGATATATTGTTGCTCCCCTTATTGTTAAGTCAGACTAATTATGTTACTGAATGTTTCGGAAATGCTGTACTTGCATATGAATGTCATTAAGTAATAAAACGCATGTTGTTCTGCCTGAGAGAACGTATTATTTCCCCATAGAGAAACATCAAACTGACCCGATGAATCCATTTTCATTCTCTCTTACACGCTCACACACACACACACACACACACACACACACACACACAGAAGAACAGAAACCCATGCAGAGGAGAAGCCTCTCACTTTACCAGCCATTTATTACACCCAATGTTCTCATCTTGCTTAAGTGTTATACTGTGAAATTCAAGATCACATAGTAAGGATTCAAATGTCTCATTTCTTCAGAACACCACAGACATGCCGTCTCGACGATGTGCATTTGTAATAAACAGCACGCCACGTCCCCGCGTTTCCATAACTCGCGTTAAATTCCTCTGTAAAAGACGCTGAAGGTGTGTTTAATGCACTGTGATCTGTGCAGCTGCCACCGAAACCCAGACAACACTGATGACAATTTCATGCTTTCAAATTTTCCTTTTTTTTTTTTCCAACCCTGACTGAAGTGGCACCCTGCCCAAAAGCACAGGTGCGTGAACACACACACACACACACACACACACACACACACACACACACACACACACACACATAAGCTAGGTGGGTGATATAGCATCTTAACAGGTACATGAATCTGAGTTGTCAAAGATCTGCCACACGGATTATTACTCAGGCTTTATACATATCTTTATTTTTTCACCCCTCAAAGGAATTTGAAAATGAATAAATAAACAAGGTGTTAAAAAAAATCCTTTCATTCACATTTACTCACCTTTATACTTATCCTGATCCATCCTGATATACTACTTCTATACTACTTCTTTAGTTGGAGGCTTCTTTAGTTTAGTTACTACTACTATACTACTTTTTTAGTTGGACTTCTTTATTCGCTGCAGGATGGTTCTTAAAGATCCATAAGGTTGCTGTGGAGGATTAAACTCTAGAACCATGAGTGGCTTCAGGGCTACACTTGGCATGAACAAGTGTTTTTTTCCATTCAGGTGTCCATCATTGAACATTTGATGACTTCAGCAAAGATTGGGCAACACCAATCAGGCACAACATTATGACATTATAACATTATGAGCGGTGAAGTGAAGAACACTGATTATCTCTTCATCTGGATTTATTTATTAGCCAGCAAGTGAAAATGTTGTCCTCAAAGAAAAATGGGCGAGTGTAAGGATTGGAGTGAGTTTGACAAATTGTGATGTCTAGACGTCTGGGTCAGAGCATCTCCAAAACTGCACCCCTGTGGGATGTTCCTGGTCTGCCGTGGTCAGAATCTATCAAAAGTGCTCCAAGGAAGGAACAGTGGTGAATCCGTGACAGGGTCATGGGCAGCCGAGGCTCATTGATGCAGGTGGGGAGTACAGGCTGGTCCGTGTGGAGAAGAAGTTCATGCTGTTAATGCTTGAAGGGTCAGAACTGTTTTGGCAGCAAAAGGGAGCCCAACGCAATATGATGCAGTTGGTCATAATGTTATGCTGATCGGTGTATATTTATTTATTGTTTTTGGTCATTTGGTGTCTTCCTTTTTAAATCTTATGGTTTCTTCCTTCCTCCTTTTACCTTGGCATTTTTAAACTAATTTATGACACTAAAATGTATATTTGCGATCTATTTATTGCTGTAGAGCTGCTTTGGGACAATGCCCACTGCTAAAAGCACTATAGAAATGAATAATACTGCATATGATTGGCATTGAGGAGCCCAATATGTGCTAAAAAAAAGCAATTCCCAATAGCTTTACACCACCCACACCAGCCTGAACAGTTTATTGGCAGGGTGAATGGATTCATGCTGTAGATATACATATTTGCACATCTTAGGAACATCAAGATGCTTGGAGATGGTCTCATAGCCTTTACCATTAGCATGCATGTGTATTATGTGCTTTTTAAACCTTTTTGGACCACTCTCTCAGGTGCTATCTCTGGTCCATGTTCAGTGTGGTGTACTAAATATCCTACTTAGAATACAAAAATCTAGTTATTTAAATGTCTTTAAGGGGTACCATCAAATTTGTCTATGCCTTGTCATTATTTCTAATAATTGGTTGAATCACAAATCAAAAGCAAAGTCTGATTTGTATTAAGTATGAAATAAACAATGATGAACACCAAAGAATTTAGTCTGTTTTAAGTTATTTAACAGAAAAATGAAGCTTCATCAATGTCCAGTCTTCATCTGTCCAGTTTCCAAAACCCCTGTAGTCTCAGATTCCAGTTTTTAGCTAATCCAGGAAGGTCTTTTGTTTTTGAAGCCACAAGATTTGTTCTTTTGTGCATTCTGAGATGCTGTTTTTGCTCACTGTATTTGTAAAGAGTGGTTATTTGAGGTAGCATGGCCTTTCTTGCACCAACCAATGTGAAAATGTGGAAGGAGTGGTTACTTTAATTACCATAACCTTTCGGTCTACTTAAAAACTTCTAATTTTGTAAATATTAGTTACAGGGAGAAATGGATTAGGTTATGGGGCTACTACCACTGATTGCCCACCTATTATTTGCACCAGCCCACTCTAATATAATTGTTTAGAACCTGCCCTCACGTACACTGTGCTAAACCTGTTGCTGAATGCATTTAAACCTCTGTCACATACAACAAACAGAATCAAAATATGGTTACTTCCCAACCCAGTCCATGAACTCCACCAGTACTTTCTGGTTCTTGTTGTTGATCTAACTCCAAGGCAAACCTGCAGGCACATCATGAGCGAGCGTGTTATGGATCTGAATGTGAGTAGAAAGTGTAATGTGGAAGTGCTGAGAACGCAAGTAAAAAAAATTGCTGGCAGATGGTGTCACTGAGTCTGATTGTGTTGTGTCTGGCTAGAAATCAATCACATGTTCATCCACACACACACACACACACAATACATCAGTAGTCAGTCGTTTAAGCACCACATTGGCATTCTGAAGTAACCAGAAGAGAAAATGATTCTTTGTTTGCAGCTGGGCTCCTAAACAGGGCTCATTGCTTTGTAACTGATTCAATTTTCTAGCCCTTCAAGCTATTCCAGTCTGCATACAAAAGGCAACACCAATATCAATGACAGCTGACTCTATCCTTAAACACATGGCTGAAGTCGCTTGGTTTGGTGTATACCAGAAATAATTACTCTGAGCAACACTGTTGGATCAGCAATACTGTAATAATGAGATATAAAGATATGAAAATAATGACACACTATCTAGAGATAACTAACTTAAATCTAAATATCAATATCTTGGAATAATAAATGAGAGCAATATATTAAATTATAAAAGGAAAAAAATCAAAATAGGACGTCTAGGGTTATAGATATGGTTAGGACACTGATGTCTCACTGATGCGTCACTGCTTTCACTGTTCTAATCCACTCTTTCTGTATAAGACACAATTAACTCTATATACGTACTTGTAGCATATTTTGGTTTATCTCATATATCGGATGAGATATTTGTTTGATAGCTTTTTTGTATTTGTATGTATGAAATATTTGCTCCAATATATATATATATATATATATATATATATATATATATATTATATTTTCATTTATAATATTTTCATTTTATACTTATTTTATTTATTTAACTTTTTAATGTAATTAATTAAATTTTTTTTTATCCTTATATTAAATTTTAATGTTTCGTGTTTACATGTTGGATAGTCGTAAAAATACGTTGTGCTCTGTATAAATGTGTATGTGTATTTGATTTGAATTTGTATAGAGTCAAGTTAAGTCAAGTCAAGAGGCTTTTATTGTCATTTCTACTATACACAGTGGTACACAGTACACAGTAAAAATGAGACAACGTTTCTCCAGAACCCTGGTGCTACACTAAACAATAAACAAACAAAACAACATTAAGCTAAAACACAAGTTACATAAAGTGCATCGAGTGCAACCTGGTGCAAACAGTGCAGACAGACAGTGCAGACAGAC
The DNA here is from genome assembly GCA_039877035.1 of Silurus lanzhouensis. Classification (NCBI taxonomy): domain Eukaryota; kingdom Metazoa; phylum Chordata; class Actinopteri; order Siluriformes; family Siluridae; genus Silurus; species Silurus lanzhouensis. The sequence continues at coordinate 2,067,074 of JBCEWE010000339.1, read as the reverse complement.
GACACAAGACAAGACACAAAACCCTATATAGCGCCGACCAGTAAACCTACTGTATACTAGATTATACAGTACTGTACAAGAAAACTGTAAAAACTATACAAATAAGATCATCATGCAGATTGTTGGTTGCATGATGCCTGTACTGTAACAGTGTCTGGTGGTCGTACACATGAACACAGCTGACTCTGGTGTCCATGTATTGTGAAGGGTCGTGCTAAATATGGCGAAAGCACCATTTTTGGATCCGGAGAGGCCGCTGCGAGCTACTGCCGCGCCGCCATCTTGGAGTTCCAAAGGGGCTGTGTTTTAAAACCCAGAGGTGGAAAGAGTTATCAAATTTGCTACTCAACTAAAAGTAAAAAGTAATTGAAGGAATACCTTTTCAAAATAAGGTGCAATAACAAAAAAAAAAAAAGAATTAAATAAATAAATAATAAAGAAAGAAAGAAACTACTCCAGTCCATGTCTTGAATCTAATGTAAATATAAAATACTACCTTTTTTTTTTTTTTTTTACAAACATTTTTCATGTTGTCATTATGGAATATTGGTTGTAAAATTTTCAAGAAAATAATAAATTCATTTTTTAATACTTTCCGGATGTACTGTACTGAGAGATTAAACTATATTTTCAAATTACAACCAAAAACGATGTCATGGAAACTTGTAAAAAAGGGATATATTAAAATATTAAAGTCAACTAGAAACTGATATGCATAATATATATAAAGTGTATGTAATGCACATATCATTATGGAGAACTGTGTACTGAATTCCATGCTAATGATGTAGCTTGGCTTTGATTTGCAGATTAGCTAATTGTACTAGCTAAATACAAACACAAAACTGTACTCAAGCTTTTTTTTATCCCAAATAATTCTCCATACACTTTCAGTGATAACGTTAAATTATGATAAGTTATATGTGGTACAAAACACTTGCTAGGTACAAACCACTGTACAAAACACGTGAACTCTGGGTAGACAACATGTGCAGTCGGGTCTGCTTGTCCTCATCAAGGTTATTTTTTCACACTGGCTGAAGCTCAAGTGGACTTGATTTTCAAGGATTTTAACAATTTTTTGCCTTTGGAAGGCTTTAAGAAACATTGATTTTGAAGGAAGGTCAAACTCATCAGATATTTACACTTGCACATGTACCACTGGTGTATTTTTTCTTGTTCTTGGCAAAGATGCAGTGATTATCATCTATATATACACAAAAGTATTGAGACATCTGACTTTTCCTGCCATTTGTGGTTCTTTCCTTTATACAGAATATTGTGTTAGATACTGTATATATATGTGAAATGCTGTTTCTTTTCATTTTTTCTCTTATATCGAAGTGTCTAATAACTGTTAATTAGATACTGTGCTTAACATCATTTCAACCTAATAGATTATGAGTTCCAGAGGAGATCTTGTTTATTATGTAACTTCTGATTTAGCTTTATGGAATGTAGTTTATTTCTTTTGAGTGTGCCTGACTGAATGTAATCGAAATAGCACTCATTGGACATAATATAGACAGTATTATACGTGAACTGAAGCTAGTAAGCATATTTGAGCTTGTTAGATATGGAAATTGACACAGAAAAGTTCGTAACACATCTTCTCCACACAACAGTAAGCCACCTGGACTACAGAAGAGGGGATAATGTGAAAATGCTGTTGAATGCTGTGAAATACAGTTCACATAAATAGAGTTTAACACCATAATTCCCTCCACTCCCACCTCTAAGTTGGAGTTTTTGGGACTCAGTCTGTGTCAATGAATCTCCAACATCCTGCCAGACAGACCACAAGCTGTATGAGTAGGCAAACACACTTCATCCTTCCTCATTCTCAGCACTGCAGCTCCTCAGGGTTGTGTTCTAAGCCCCCTGTTGTACTTAGTGTACACATATGACTGTGTGGCCACTTCCAACTCCACCACCATCATCAAGTTTGCTTAAGACACTGTTGTGGTGAGCCTGATCTCCAACAATGACAAGACGGTCTACCTACAGGAGATTAAAAACTCGGAGAGATGGTGCCTGAGAATAATATTCTCCTGAACGTCAGCAAGACTAAGGAGTTAATAGTGGAATTTAGCATAAAGGAAAAGGAGTCATACCAACCACTAAACATCAATGGGACCCAGTGGAGAGAGTGGACAGTATGGGATCTATTATGGGATCTATTAAGAGCGTTGTGACGGGTAGCATCACTTTTAAAATATTGACATCAAATAAATAAAAATTAATTAAAATATACTATACGAAAGCATGCAAAATGTAGCCAAATTATAAAATATATATCTTAAAGTAGTGAGATATTAAGTCACATAAATAACACGTAAAGTTTAAATATTCACATACAATTATAAGATGAGATAATAATAACTTTAAATACTTTACATTTACATTACATTTATTTATAATAATTCACAAACAAGAATTTACAGATGTGTACAAAACAAAACTAGATTCTTTTTTATGTGTTGTCTCTCTCCATACACCATGTAGAACATTACAACATTAAAGTTTATTCACTAATACACAGTCACTGAGTAGCTAATAGCAACCAAGCAAAAGCAGCATCATGCTAAATGAATTACACAAAACTGCCGAGTCATCATGCTGTCACCCGGATAAGCAGAAATCCTGTCTTGGGAATTGTTCCATTCCTTCGTGAAAGGAAACATAAATGTGACAAGGCTCGGTATAATTGCCTCCTGATACCACTTTCACGTTTCAGATTCTTATCACAGTTCATTAATGCTAATGAGAACTTTTCAACTACGTGATGATTTTATACTAAATTTATATTCATAGGCACATAAATTGCTTATGTGTTCTTCTTGTCTGAAGGCATTTTCTTAGATGTGTTTGAGTTTGATAAATGAGGCTGCTGGGGTTTTTTTTGTTTTTTTACACACAAACACAAACACACAATCACTTTTGCTGTATCATTAGAATACAAATTCGAATGAAGTTAAAAATGTAGATTCAGGGAAAAAAAGAGTATTTCTGCTAAGCCTGAAATACATACACTATAAATATGTTTATATACATTGTATGGACAAAAGTTTTAGGACACCTGACTTTTTCAGCCATACGTACTCATCCCCAAACTCTAACCACAACATAATAGTAGCAGATGTATTTGGATGTGGTCAAATTCAATCATCCCTTTAACTGAGTTAAGAGAGAGAAACCTGTTCTAGCATGACAATGACCCTGTGCACAAAGCCAGATATAGTGAAAATATATATGAAGATATATTTTCCATAAGTTGGAGTGGATGATCTTGAGTGGCCTATTACAGAACCCTATTGAACACCTTTGGGATGAATTGGAACACCCTTCTTACCCTCACTACTAAAAGCCTTGATGCTGAACGAGCACAAATCTCCACAAGCACACTCTAAAATCTAATGGAACTGCAGAGTGAGGGTTATTATAAGAGCAAATGAGGACTAAATGTGGAATGAGATGTTCACAAAATGCAGAGCAGAATTTCTACTTTTAGAAAAAGCTAAGGAAGCCCCAGCTCCCACCACCCGTTCTCACATCGGAGTGGTGTTTGGACTGGGTTTCTCACCCTGTCTGGGAGGTCCTTGCCACTTTGTGGACTCGTTCTGAGCTGGTAAGCTTTTTCAGAAGATGAGACGTTATGTAGACGCGTATGGAAACCAGTTCACCCCCTACCAGCTCCTACTCGATTATGCCAAGAACCCCAGCAAGAAGTTTCATTGTCAGATCGCAAGACAATACAGTGGATAGTGAGGATGGATGAGAAGATCATTGGGGTCTCTCTTCACTTAATCATAGACATTTACACATCACGCTGCGTTTGTAAGGCCAACAGCATTGTGGTCGATCCCACACATACCTCACAGACACTCTTTAATCTCCTGCCATCTGGAAAAAGTATTCAGGCCCTCACATCCAGACTGTGTAACAGTTTCTTTGCGTAAGCCATTTGACTATTCAGTACAATGAGACTGGACTGACACACACAAACACACAAATGAACAAACTTGTTAACTGTTTGCACAAATTGCTGCTAAAACATTTGAAGTTTACATGTACAGCATTTATTATCACAAATCTTCTTTATAGGTTGGTGCTGCAGAGTCACTGTTTCTCCCATCTCACTGTCTTGTGCTGTTTTTGCACTAAATGTACTTTCTGTAAAGTCCTACTGAAGTTAGTTTTGTGCAGTTCTGTGTTTTGTGTTACTTTTGGTTAATTAATGTTGTCTAGAGGTCAGTTGGTTTTGCCAACTAATCGACACCGATAGTTAATTGCTGGAAAAATCCATACTGATAGTTTTTCCATCTTGCTTCTGTTGCGGGAGCGGCCTCTAGAGGCGAATCACTGACACTACGTGCTGTTTGTTTTTACATTTGAGCCTGTACGCTGCACGGAGAGTCCAATATAATATTTATTACTTATAATTTATCAATTATATAATTATATTTATTAGTTTATACATAAATTTGCATTCAATTTAGCACATTCATGAGTAATTTCATTCAGTACTTTTTTAAATTTTAATACAATAAAAAAAAAAATTAAGTTCAATAATATTTTACGAGTATTTATCGGTTGATTTATTGTTATCGGCAACCTAGCTATCAGTATAAGTAAACTCCACTATCGGTCGACCGGTTATCTTATGTAGCATCTTGGTCCTGGAGGAACAGTGTACTGTACTGTATATGGTTGGAATGACAATAAACGCCAACTTGACCTGACTTGAAAAATCACATACACATCCTCTGGTCAGGTGTTCAAAAACTTTTGTCCATGCAGTGCATATTAAATTATCTCTAATATGACTGTGGTAATTTGTTAGCAGATTTTATAAATTTTTTTAAATGCTCGGTCAGGTTTTGCTGTCTTACTATACATTTTCCAGTGGCTTATTTCAGATTAATAAAGTAAAATGGTAGTGATATTAATGCAAACACCAGACTGAAAGCAGTCATTTGCCTAGTTACAGCCGAGACTAGGGTAGTTAGCCATCTATGGCATGACGGACACAATGAGGCTGATTTCGCATGAATGATTGGAAGCTGATCTGTTTAAACAGATCTTATCAATGAGACATGACAGATGTAGACAGCCTGAAGGACTCTCAAGTGCTCCTGTTTTTCATCCTTTTCAGGTAGGAATAACACAACAGCATTTAAGTAAAGGCCTAAACTCTTTTTCGGTCTTTAATGGTGTAACGGATAACACAAGATCAGCAAGTGTCATCAAATCAATATGGCAGCTCACAGCAGAACAAGTGAACCAAGTAGAAAACCTTTAAATGAGTTACTGTACACAGTTTATACAAGTACTCATTGTGTATAAAGACATTATATAGGGACATATTTGCTTGTTAAACCTATAATCCTGAATTTACAATGTGTTATTGAGGAGTTAGCTGGCTAGCTTGTTGCTAACAAAAGACAAAATGGAGGCACACATATTTGTTTGTTTGTTTAACTTTGTAGGCCGAAATCATTATGTTTAAAACTTTCGTGTTCTGAATTGACATTTCTGAGGTAAAACAAATCCAAGACTAATCTAATTTTAGCAAGAACCCAGACAATAGTTATAAACTAATTCACAGTAACCCATATTTTACTTTTTAGTTTTAGTTTTATATATATATAGATTTAAGGATATACGTCTATGCCCCTTTTTTCGAAACTGACCAGCTTTTCCGTGTGAAATTATTTTGTCAGTCAGGGTAGAAACTGATTACAGGAGGTCAAAGTGATCTCTTTCACTCTATTTATTTGATTTCCTCGCTGGTCATACTTTGTTCTGGCACGCCGCTTTGATTGACGGCCTGAACAACAAAGCCTCATCAATGTTATCAGGCAGAAACAGATGCAGAACACACAAGACACAGCCCCACACACACACTCACACACACACACACACACACACACACACACACACACACACACACACACACACACACACACACACAGTGTTCTGTACTAACTACCGAAATTACACCGACCTAAATTAAATACATAGTCACATGTACACACATCAAATGGCAACCCAGTATATGTCCATACAGATATTGTACAGATATAGTGTTGCCATGGTTACATATTGCGCTGGAGATAAACAGATAAATTTTTTTTATTTTACTTCATATTATATGAAGGTTGCTTTATTCGGATGCTCTCAAGGTGGGCTCTAAATAAACACAAAACACACCTTATCTTCTTTTTATACGAGTCCAACTTTAAAATGTAATGTTATGTTTCTGTACAAAAAACTCATGGATCCTATACAGCAAACACTTCATGAAAATAAATAAGAAAAAGTGCTTCCTTTTGTAAACTTTGTTGAACATCTCTTTTTGGAAGGAGCCTCCAGTTTTAGTGAAAGCAATCCCTTTTTTAATGCAAGAAATTCTTCAGTAATATAAAGCAATTTATATATATTACAATTATTATTATTATGACTTTATTACATTCTAATAATGTATGATGTCACACTATAATTTTTTTGATCATTGCTGTTGCGTAAAAGGAATTAAACACTAGGTCCAAAAGTCATTGGAAAAATTACGAAGAATCAAACAGTGCACCAGGTCATGTTTTATTCCTCAATTAGTGCCAATTATGATGGAGTATAAAAGCTCTCGAGGGGGATTCCACAGCTGCTTTCATGTTCATGTCATAATTTGTTATAGTGCACATTATTGTAGGCAACTAAGGTCTTCTGTAATCCATGCATGCTGCATTCTAATCCGATAAAATATAAATAAATAAATAAAACTCAGTTGCAAAAAGAAATAAAAAAATTAAGTAAAAATATAAATTTTTATTTGATTAATCGTACAAAATTCAGTCAATTATAGGGTTAAAAAAGCAAGCCAGGTAGCAACAACTGTAACTGCAGCTTTTAGTCCTGGAATTATTCTTTTATTCAGAACAGTTATTCACTGACTTTCTGAAAGCCCCATGATGCTTTGCTTTCAAGGGGAAAAAAAATTATAAAAATTTTCGTGTCACTACAATCACAATTAACTAAACAACAACTCTTTCTTCAACACCTTCGTTCGATCAGTTTTTTTATCAGTCAAGGTTTTAGCAATCAGTTATTTCATGTAAATTATGTGAAGTATTCTCATTCTCATTTAGAGACACTGTACAGTGTGATCAGGGTGCAAGTAGGGACTCTGGCAAGATTACTTTGGCAGCATAACTAAAAGGGAGAGCCAGAAGGTAACAAAGACATGAGGTCTCTGGGATTAGAAACGGTCTGCCAACATCACCGTCAACAAACGAGTGAATAGGTGGTGGTGGTGGTGGTGGTGGTGGGGGGGGGGGGGGTGGTACTGACAGTATCCCTCTCTATAACTGTCTATATTCATGATCCCTCCAGATCTGCTCCTTTACCTAAAAAAAAAATCTACATACAAAAGCTTTGACTAAATAAATATGTTGTCAGCCTCGACTTTCAGACAACACTGACACGGTGTCTGCCTTCAAGTGTGTCTGCTTTGGTACAATGTCCATTGTTAAAGCCCTATACAGAAATGAAAAAAAATTGGTTTTGTGAATTGTCCACACTATGAGTCCCTGTAAATGTGCTGTAGTGCATTATAAAACTGTGACTCAATTTGCCTTCTTTCATACTCACTGTTAAAGAAAACCAACAAACACCTTCTAACTAATTAAAGCCAATCAGCACTGTCAGAAAAAACATGTTTAACATCTGGATTAACACCATTAAACATCTTAAACTTGATTATTTTAAAAAAAGGTCAAATCCTTGATTCCAAAGAAACACTTTACTGATTTCCTATCAATCATAATCATGAGAATCCAGTGTTTCCTGTGTAAAGCAGTTCAGGATTCCTGTTTATTTGTCACGTCCAGACTTTCCAAATTTTTGCACGTGCGTGTACTTTCGTCCTGCTGTATTAGACATGTCAGGTTACACACACGAGATCAATAGACCTTTCGAGCTGCTTCGCTGGGTTTTGTCCTGAGTTTTTTCTCAATGTAGTTTCTCTTCCACTTTACAGTCCGGTAGCGAAAAAGCCTGGAGCTGCTTTTCTTGAAGGACAGACACTAATCATAATGCTTTATGGCTCTGATTTGTGTCTTTTTTGCACAGTTCTGACCAATAGCACTGCAAAAACACTGGCTGCTTGGCCTAGATAAGCACTGTGTTTGTATATTAGAGACAGAGAGAGAGAGAGAGAGAGAGAGAGAGAGAGAGAGAGAGAGAGATGAACACTTCTTATAAAACAGTGCACTCTGCTGGGTAAACACTAGCCTAAGAAAAAGACTATAATAAAGAATGATGAACACTGATTTTGTAAAAACATACCTCCAAACCTCTACACTACAACAACAACGAATATGAAATCTGATTGGTTAAAGAAACAGACCCGTTGCTAATATTCTCAAAGGTAAAAAGGCCAGCAGTACTGACTCCGAAGGCACTGTGCAGATTAGATTGACATGGCAGCACAAAGAGGCTGAAATCTGACTGAACAAAAAAAATCTAACATCCACATACACGTACTGGAAGCAGTGCAGCCGAGAGAAACGCTACGAAATGAAGAGAATAAACTATTGGGAATAAATTAATACAATTTCATCGAACAAATATTGGATTTTAGGTTGTAAATGTAGGTCAGGGCTTCAGAAAAGGCTTTGCTGGCCCTGACCGCTCGCCACTGCCATACAAGTGTTTGTCTTTCTCTCTCTCGTTCTCCATTATGACCATCACACACTGTTAAACACAGAAGAAAATCAATGGATCGTCATTAACCTTCATTAGTTCAGCAGAAGCGGATCAATGCTGAGGTGTCGATAGTGCTAACAAGAATCTCCAAACAGGCAAAAACTAATTTTACCACACCTACTTTATGTTGGAAGATGAGAAAACTGTGTGTGTGTGTGTGTGTGTGTGTGTGTGTGTGTGTGTGTGTGTGTGTGTGTGTGTGTGCGCCAAGCAGTGATATGTTAACAGCAAGGTAAAAGTATTGAATGAGTGCTTTGTAAAAAATTAGCAATGTAAAAAGAACCTTTGATTCTTCTTCTTTCGGCTGGTCCCATTAGGGGTCACCACAGCAGATTATCTGTATTCATATCACTGTCCTCAACATCTGCTTTTTTCAAACCAACCCTAACCTCCACTTTCCTCCGCTTCTCCTTTTCCTGCTGTGTCTATAGACTTCTTCCTTCAATCTTTTACCTCCTTTCGCCGACAGTAGCCCAATTTCCACCATTGTTGGCTAACAATACCTGTGGCAGTTGTTGGTAACCTAGGCTTCGACTGTTGCGGTTTGTGAGCTTTTAGATTCGATTTAATACGCGTTTTACGCTTGTTTTTTTTATGCATCTCTCCCCATTTTTTCCAGGCTTGTGCAACCCTGGGTTTCCATTAGTAGTATTACTATTACATAAAAGATTTAGTAAAGCAGGCTGGCATTTGTGTTTTTGTACAATAATTATAGTAATAATAATAATAGTAGTAATACTAGTTCAGTAGTTCAGAGCGGTGCATCAGCATGAAAACAGATGCGATGTGTCGATTGAAAAAGGTGTGCGTCTGATAAAAGCCGGCATTTGTATTGCATCTTTAACATACTCGCATTTGTAACCAATTATTTATGTATAATTATTCGTAGATGCGTTATACTTTAATTAATTAGAAAGTGACCAATTATTTGTGATCAATATTTTATATGTAGATTTATTTCTCTTCGCTAAACAGTATCTCGAGCGTGTTCTCTCAGCACCGCTGCTGCTACGTGAACATGACGTATCACAACACTACGGAGACCGAGGCGTGTCCTGAGAGTCACATAGAATACAGATTAACATGGCAGAGGTAGAGCTGTAACTTCCTGGAGACACAACAGAAAAGAACTTCTGGTAAAAAAAATGTTCTCTCTTCCCACTACTTGTGAAAGGGGCCATGCGGTAGCAGTCAGAAAGCATCGTAATACGGCTGCAACATATCGCATCGCACTGGTAGCTGCTTCCTATGTGTCTTTAATGTATTGTATCATTGGTTGTGCATCAAGATTTATAAAAAAATATACAGACAGACAGACAGATAAATAGATAAATAGATAGATAGATAGATAGACAGACAGACAGACAGACAGACAAAGACACTATATGGACTGTAATGGGGCACTTGACGGTAATATGTGGTTCTTTCCCAAACACAAAGTTGAAGACACAATTGCAGAGGAGGATTTCAGACGCCTTAGCATTCAATGTTCCCATCATTTGAAGTAGGAGACCCAAACCAGCTCCAGCATGACAATGCCCCTGTGCGTGAAGTCAGCTCTGTGAAGATATTCTTTACATGGGGTACGAGTGAAAGATCTTTAATGGCCTGCTATAGAGTTCTGACCCTATTAAACACCTTCAGGATGAACTGAACTGCTGACTGCACCCTCAACCATAAGGAGCACAAATCCCCACGACACTTAGGATTCTCCTGGAACATCTTCCCAGAAGAGTGGAGATTATTATAATGGCAAACAAAGTGAATGTGGAAATATATATATATATATAAACTATATTGTGTATCTGTGCTGTAATTTGAGTAATTCACCTTCACATATCCAGTGAAGAAGGAAAGATACTGTTATAGAAGCAAAGCAAGTAGGCATCAGTGTCTTTTTATTCATTCTGACAGATGTCAGTTAAAAACAAACAAACAAACAAAAAAAAACCATCAGATACACATTTCAAGTTTAAATCTTACGTCTCATCTTGTGCAAACATTAGACGGTGCCATTTAAAGTAACAATTTTCCAAAGAGAATGCGTTGACGGGGAGAAGAAAAAACAACAAAAAAAGTGCATTTGAAACCTACAAGTCGATTTCTTTTGCTCGCATTTATTGATTTCCAGCTTCATATAAACTGGATGTTGAGGCATAAACATAGTACATTTCTACAGTTCAACAAAAATATAACCAATATTTACAATTATTGTATTAAAAATACAAAAACAAAAAGAAAAAAAAAAAAAAAAAAAAACCAAAAAAAAAAAAAAAAAAAACAACCGATACATACTCCACCAATTGTCTTTGTAAAAGACGTACAGGTAAAAGTAGTCAAAAATGAGAGAATCTTCACCAGCTAAATGTACACTTCTCACTTGACATCACACATTGAACAGAGTAGCAGTGCTAACTACTACGATTTATCTTATGCTTGTACAGTTTGTGCAAGGTTTTTTTTTTATTTTTATTTTTATTTTATTTTATTTTTTTGTTTCAATAGAGGACTCCACTCGGCTCGCCGGAGAAAAGCATGACAAGTTCCAAAAATTCAAATGGAGGTGAATGTTTTATATAACCACTGTTTTACAAATGTGATTTTTTTTTTTGTTTGTTTTGTTTAACGACGGCAACCATTACAAAAAAAAACAAAAATTACAGCAAGAAGAGAAAGAAATGTCGACGTGATTAATATTACAGGGTACAGTGGAAAACACTGCAATCTTTTATTATTTTTTTTCTCACCCTTGCTCAAAGAATATCAGTCCTAAACTACTGATCAATGTGATCAGCTTAACTCAGTGATTAAAAATAAACGATAAAACGTGACTTCTCACCGGTTGAGTTCGACTTGGCAGCCTTCGGCCCGGTACTCGTTACTTCACCACCGGAGTCTCCGAAACATGTTTATAAGTCCTTGAGCACTGATCCAGATCCCTTCTTTGTGTGCAGGGTGGCACAAGTATGTCAAAGTCCTCATAAAACCTACGTAGCACCTCAAAGACCGCATCAGAATGGAAGGAGCGCCCAGTCAAGTGGGAGCTTCACTGGCTGGACAATTTTTTTTTTTTTTTTTTTTTTATCTTGATGGTGGTCTCTATATACCACAGGTAGTCGGTTTAAAGCGGTTCAGACCGGTCACCCACGGTACACTCTTGGTATAAATCCGTCAGATCGATTTCAAACAGTAAAACAAGTTTGTTTAGAGACTTCGTACGAGAGATTGACCCGCTAAAAATGGTCTGATCGATTCCAGAGTTTTTCAGCCTATAGTCCACTCTGATAGGCAACTCATGGCATTTCGTCCATGTGGAAAAGAAAAAAAAAAAGACAAATGCAAGGACGCATTTTTAAAACAGATTAGAGCACGTAATAAACTTCAGGAAACACATGAAGATAATTTGTCAATCAGTGGGAATTCAATTCTAGTCAGGCTTTCTACAAGCCGGTCGCAGGGACAACTTGCCCCTAGGTCGCAATAATCAGGTACTGGGACAACCCGTGAAGATTCCAACAAAAGGGAATGAGTGAATGGTTTCAAGCACCAGTGTTAAACATACGTTCTTGCCTTCCTTCCAAATGGTGGGATAGTGCAGGGAAAAAAGGCCAGGATTACTGTGGATTAGAACGATTTTATGACCTCAGAACCCCCCTTTTTTCTTGGAATGAGTATGGATAATAGTGTGGATCAACCACCAGTGTTAAAACAAAGGTCTTGACTTACATCTAAAATGGGATGTGATGGGATGGGATGGTGCAGGGGGGTGAAACACCCAGTCACAGGATTACTGTATGTGAATACAACCTAATAACCTTAAATCTACTTAAATATGTTTTGCAATAGTGAGTGACAATGTTAAGTACAAGTGAAGAATGGTGTCTGGATTTCCCTTCAAAAGTGGATAAAATAGGGGCAAGAAAGAATATTCCCAAGGAAAGTTGGATTCAAGGCCGGAGACAAAGGGTCCCTCGATTTACACCGAACCCTCAAACAAAGCTCTGGGCTTCTCCCCAAGAGTTTGGAAAAGGGCAGGAAAAAAACTTTGCCATTGGATTACTGCAGCAACTGTACCCTAAAAAAACTGTACAGAATTTTTTAAACGGGAGGGAGCTGACTGGGATTCAAGTCAAGTCAGGGGAAGTCAATTCTACTCACTTCATTTACACAGGACTGAAACAAAAGCTCTTGCTTTTCACATGCAATGGGGCAAGAATAAAAACCCTAAGATAAGACTTGCCCTCGAAATTACTGCAGCCAGCTACGTTTTTTTTTTATTCTTTTTTTTGTTTTCTTTACATAATGCCTAGGACAAATATCTTGCCTTCTCCCCTAAGAGGAAATGGGGCAGAAACAAAACCTCCTAAAGTGAAATAAAATGAATGAAGGTCATGTCTTTGGGTTCCTGCACAAAACTACTCCCCATGTCCATGTAAATTCGCAGAAAATTGGTAAGGAATTCTATAGTAAAAAAAAAACAGAGGAAATGGGAATCAATCAGATTCCTCCTCTGATTTAGGACACAAAAGGGTTCAAATGGGGCGGGAATGAAAACTGTAACCTAGGATTGTTTTTTAATTGCCTTTGGAATCCTGGTGCCAGCTTATGTGTTGGTTTCATAACCTCTTACGTTCTTAGGTTCCCCTCATAACCTCAGGATTCTGGTGCTTGGTGTCACCTTTACAGTCCTTTACAACTGACACTGATGACTGGGATATGGACTGATCAGGGATTTACAAAGCCTTGCCTGTGTGTTAGCTTTTGCGGATTCGTTTCTGAGATCCACGCAGTTTTCGGTTCTACTCCTATAACGCGCTGTAGCAGACGAACCGACCACATCTCAAGGATCCTGATGAGTTCAGCCCTCAGTCTGGACCTGCCATTTCCCCATGACATTTACAAAAGGCAAAAGCACAAATTCCGAAATCTCTCCATTGACATAGCACCCTAGGAATTGAAGCAGGGTGCTGGGTAGGTAGTAAAAGACTTAAAGATGCGCCCAATCGGCGGAATCACGCCAGCGTGCTTCATTTTATCCTTGCGGTGTGTAGCTCCGGTTCTCCAGCATCCACCAACCTCAAACGCTCAATTAATACTGCAACAGTGACACGCATATCGTACAGATGAACACCGATTCCCATAAAGCGTTTGAGTGTCGAGTTTTTCTTCCCTACATGTTCTCATTTTCGCCTGGGAGTAATGTGTGTTCCAGTAGAGATGATGAAGTCTGAGAAGACCATGTGCATTTTGTTCTTAGAAAACATACCAAAAAAGTGCAGATGAGAAAAGAAAAAGTGTGTGAGGATGTGTGAAGAAAGGGAGGAAAATCGATTTATCTGTGACCGGCAATGGCAGTCGTGTCTTTGTGTGAATGTCGCACCGCTGTGTGTTCGTTTTGAATTTAGGTTCGTGTTCTCCTTTAATTATTCACTACTTTAAGCTAAATAATTAATGTTTTGTTTTTTTCAAAGTGCCAGATAATTTCTTCGTTTCTGAACGTTCTCGTCTTTTCTTCACAGTATTTTTTTTTAGCATGCAGGGTGACCCCTCATGACGCTTTAAGGCAGAGAAGGGAGATGAATCCACCAATCAGAAGAGAGACAGGCAGTGGCATCGAGGTGATGATTGGTTGCTCTGACTGTCCGTCTGCCTTTGACGAGCTTCGCGAGGCCTTCGGTCACTGCAGCAAGAGCCGAACGGAAAGTGGCGTCTGCTCACACGGCGGACACCTGCTCATCCTCTGGAGGGAAAAAAAGAATCGGAGTTAGACTCCGCCCATCAACTCCGACAAGAATACACACGGATACAACGTGTTGAAAAACGTCTCATTCCACTACCAACAACTGTTTTGGCAAATACTGTAAATATAATTTTAAGACCTTTTAATATCAGATGTTTATCATTACAAGACTGTAGCTAGCAAAGTGTTTCAAATGCTTACATTTAATTATTATCGATTACTGAAGTACACTACATGGACAAACGTTTGGAGACACCTAGTCATAAGATTTGCATCTCTATAGCAGGAGATCTTCCACTCTAATCTGTGTAAAGCATATCTTTATGGATCTGGATTTGTGCATATTAGGGATGGTAAGATTCACCATCGGAGTATTGGCATAAAAGTTACCGATGTGATGCTTCGGTTTAAAAACGTGCGCATTGGATACGACTTGGCATATTCGCATTGGTATAAATAACAAATATTTATATATAATTATTAGTAGATGTGCTGTTCTTGTATTATTTAGAAAGTGACCAATATTTGATGTGTAGATTGATTTCTCGTCGCTAAACTGTTTCTCGAGTGCGTTGTCTCGCGTGGAATTACATGAGATTAACATGGCAGAGGTAGAGCTGCATCTTCCTGGAGACAGAACAGAAAGGCCTACAGACTACAGAGGCCTGTTTGTGAAAGGGCCATGCGCTAAAAGTCACTTCAGTAAATGTATGATTTGCGGTCTGAACCAAAAGATATAAAAATGTGTACTATAATGAATTGCATCATATTTTTTTCCTTGCGTCGAATCTCATCGAAATCGGATCGCATTACATCGTAATAGGGGTGAATCGTTTCGCATCGGGAGCTGCTTCATACGTATCTTTAAATGTATCGTATCTTTGGCTATGCATTGAGATGCGAATGGCATCAGCCTCAGTTATGGAGATGCACACCTCTATTGCACATTGAGGTATTATCATGCTGGACCAGGTTTGGGGTCTCCTACTTCAAATGAAGAAAAGTTTCATTCTGCATCCAAAGACATCTTATACCATTGTGAGCCTCTTAACTTGGTGGTAACAATTTGGGGAAGAACCACATACTTTTGTCCATAAACTTCAGTTTGAAGGTAAATTTGTCAAAACTCTCAGTTTTGAACAAAATATTTACAATGTTGTTTACGAAACAGTATATGATAGTGGTTTAGAGTACGTGCATGCATTCCTCGTACAGACATACACAAAAATACACAGCGTCAGACAAACTGATACACACTACACATTGTCTACAAAAGCGATTCTATGAAAAACTAGCGCTGGTTTATTCTTAGATCCGAAAGCTAACAGCAGTTTATATTATCCTGCCAAATATAATCGTTAATATCAATATATTAATATAAACATAATTCCACAAAGAGAAAATATACACAATTTCTCCTTTACTCGAAATGGAATCCACTGGCTAACACAGTGAAACAAAAGTTATTGTCGCTAATATGCTAATATGTGAACAAAAGAGCATAGCCTTCAGTTTAGCATCGTCATCAAACACTCACTGCGCTACACAGTCCAGAATCGCAAATGCCTTGTACATATAAACCAATTATATACTCGTTTAGACTATTTTTGCATAAAGTTTCCACAGCGATCAAATAAGAGCCTGTGGGTTTCCCCGGGTGTGTTAGCAATTGTTAGCATCGTAGCGTGTGGTACAAAAAATAAAGACATTTTGGTTCTTTTGGTAAATTTGGTGTTAAAAAAAAGTGTGGATTTTTAAATTAATAAAAGGTGAGAAGACTGATGTCTTCATAAACAGACACACACACACACACACACACACACCACACACACACACACACACACACACACAAAGGAGTAAGTGATGGGAGAGATGTTGCCACCACGGCATAGGCAGGTCTTCTCCATGGCCTGACATGCACCATGTGACATGCTAGTAGGTGATTGGTGGCCAGTGGCTGGTAGGAGGAGCAAACAGGGTGTGCTTACTTGCATGCGGTGCAGTTTTTTTTTGTTAAGTACATGAGTGAGTGTGTGAGTGAGTGTGTGAGTCAACTTGTGTGTGTGTGCTGAAGTTTGGATGGTTTTACCTGCCTGCCATGGTGGTGTGTGTGACTCATGGCCTGGGGGGCACTGCTGTGTGTAGCCCTCTCCTCCTCTGATCTCTGAGTTTGGGAGATAAGCACTCACCCTCCTCCTCTACCTCTTCCTCCTCGTCCTCGTCCTCGCCCTCATGCTCGGTCCCCGGTTTAGGCGAGTGGGTGACGAGGCGGGAGCGCTGGAGCGCTGTGGTGTAGTCCGGGGGCCTCCTGGACGTGTGCGTCGTCCCCTCCGTCACCTCAGAGATGGACAGAGCCGTGTAGCCAGGGGGAGTAGGAGGGGGATCGCGGTACCGGCCGTCTTTACGTGCTGCGAAGAAAACAGAATACAAATAGTGAGTTTTTAAATCCACAGAAATGAAAGAAAAAACATCACACACTCGTAATAAAGCTGGAGTTTGTACCATCGTTTCTAAAATTAAGGTGCGACAATTTTTTATTTCCTGAGTTGCTCCTAATATAGAAATCCTTTTTTTAACTACTAGCATGTAGTATGTTGTCTGTATGGAAGTCTGTTTGGCTACAAAAAAAAAAAAAAGTTTTGACTTTATTTCTCGCAATTCCGACTTTATTTCGCGCAATTACCACTTTATTTCTCGCAATTCCGACTTCATTATTCTTTTTATTCCAACTGTATTTCTCATGATTCCAACTTTATTTCTTAAAATTCCGACTTTTTTTCTCGAGCTTGACTTTTTCTCGCAATTCCGACTATTTCTCGTGATTCCGACTTTATTTCTCTTTTTTCCTCATGATTACCTCTTTATTTCTCGTGATTCTAATTATTACTTTTTCCTAGCAATTCCGACTTTATTCCTAGAAATCCCAAAATTCCAACTTTTTTTCTTACTATTCCGACTTTTTTTCTCGTGATTCTGACTTTTTATCTTGAGATTCACTAAAACAGGAGCAACAGTGCTAGCTAAAGCTACCTCATGGTTGTTAAAAAAAGAAGTCAAAATTGAGGGTAATAAAATCAGAAACCATGTTTGTTTGACATAATAAACAACTCTAGATGATTATAAATGTGTGCGTCGCTAAGAGATGCAGCAAATGGTCAAATTTTGGACAGCAAACATAAACAATCATGTTTTGGCTAATAAATAAGAGCAGCTTAAGACCTGTTGTGCAACAATATGTCTGATTGTTCCCCAAACTTAAAGAGAACTGAACACATGATGTGTGTGTCTTACGCAGGCTGCTCTTGGTTGTGCCGGCGGTGATGGGAGACGGCCGGCGGCTCTGCTGTTTAGACTCCTCTGATCCTGTAGAAGTGATGCTGCAGGTGTCAGGGTCGGTGCCAACGTCTTTCCCGCCTCTCCGCTTGATGGTCCCCGTGTCTCCCTCGGACTCGTCTCCCCAGCACGCCGCCGACGATGACGAGCACGACGAGGTCGACGCCCAGCTGCCTCGTCCGGCCCACATCCCCGCCCCCTCAGCCAGTGCCTCCCAACTCCTGCCCTGCTGCATCGCCTGGATGCTGTCATGTGAGCCGCTAGAGCAGGAAGTCCAGCTGCCTCGTCCCGAATCCGCAGCGTCCAAGGACACACGGTCGCCCTGCTCCTGACTCAACTCCTCTGAACTCGGAGACGAAGGTATGGCCGTGTTAGCGTACATACCGCGCCAGTCCTGCACCGATGAGTACGAGCTGATGGAAAGATGAACTGCTATTAGTTACCGAATGCATTTAAGTGCAAAAGTTTGCACCCCCCTGCCCCTCATCTTAAATTCTGCTTACCCAAGACTGTACTGGTCTGGGTCAGCTGTGGCCCGACGCTCAAGCCGGTGACCTCCATGAACAACGGTGTGACCGTCGCTGACACCGTGTGCATAGCGGAGACGCCGCTCATCCTGGCCCATGTCCAGGGAGGAAGTGCTGACCAGGCTGGATCGAGAAGAGATCTCACTGTGGCCGGAGTCGGAGAGGTTATCACTTGCTCTTCCTAAGCCTGCACAACCAATAAGAAAGCTCATTCTCTACTGACACTGAACATCTGTATTGCTACATAAATTTACACATTCAACACATCACTGGCACCCGACTTCCTGCCATTGAGCTTCACTACGGTAGATGTCTCACACTGCACCGTAAGGCACTGTATGTACACTGTGTATAACTTTGTACAGTTGTACACACAATGTACAGATTCCAAATATCCCATATAAATTCATATCTATCCATCCATCCATCTGTCTTACAAGATGGAACGTTTAATATCTGACCCTTATTTTCCCTGAAATGGAGAGATTTTCCATCTATGATTATTTTTCCTCTCATAATCAAATCGACAACTAAAGCAAAAATGATGCAACACCAAAGCAGACTGTGATTGAGAAAGCACAGAGCAGCCCCCCGGTACGGACGCAGACTGTGCTGGGAAGTAGACTAATCAATAACGCATCAAGTTTCCTCAATGGCACAGTCTTCTCTGAATAGTGATCTCTGAAATAGCCAAATATCCACCACAATGTCCCAGGATACAAATACTTCTGATTTTAGCTTAGATGTTGTGGGAAGGGGTAGCATAGAAGGATCAGAAGGTTGTGAGTTTAAATCCCACCACTACTAAGATGCCACTTTTGGTCCCCTAAACAAAGCCCTTGAACTTTAACTGCTCAGTTGTATGAACAAGCTTAATGTAAGTCACTTTGGATTAAGACGTCTGCCAAAGGCCGAACTTAAATAACATATTTACATTAAAATGTCGTGAGCAGATTGCAACTGAACTGTTGTATGTTAAACAAAATCAAATTTGAATGAAAATTCCTGGACATAAAGCCACACCTCTACACCCCCCAAGTCTTAAACAGGTACGTAAATGTGCTGAGAAAGAAAGTAGAGACTGTGTTTCTACATAATCAATACAAAGTACATCAGCGAACTTAAAACCCCAATCACGTCTTGCCGATTGACTTCGTTTGGCATAAAGCAGGAAACAAATCCCTCACACTATTGCTTTAAACACCATATTAAAACAAACATTTATATAAACACTAAATTAGTTGAAGAGACCTAAACCTAAAGCCCCTTTTCTTCTTCACATGCTATTCAGAACCATATTACGGAACCTTCTAGCACCTGGTATTTGTATGTGTTCGCCACAAGATGGCAGAACGTTCTAGTAAGTAATACATCTGGTGTAGGACACCGTGGAGACACCAGGGGGCGCAAATAAATGTGTGTCATAGCATGGAGCCTTGTGTCACCAGGGGGTGAAAATGGCACATAATAAATATATATATATATACACACACACACACACACACACACACACACACACACACACACACACACACACACACACACACTATATTTCCTAAAAGTATTGGGTCTGTACTTATTATAAGTACAGTATGTGATTTTTGATCATTGCATTCCACATTTAGTCCTAATTTGCTCTTATGATTCCCTCCACTAGATTTTGGAGTGAGTTTATGGATATTTGTGTTCATCAGCCACAATGGTGTTATGAAAGGCAGGTACTGATGTAGGTGAGGAGACCTGGGGTGCAGTCAGCATTCACATTCATCCCAAAGGTGTTCGGTAAGAATGAGATCAGAGCTCTATAGCAGGCCACTCAAGATCTTCCTCTCCAAAGAATGTAAACCAGACCTTCAAGGTGCTCAATTTGTGTGTGTGTCCTATTGTACCTTTCTTTGGGGAGCTTCGAGGAGATGTAGGAGGGGACGACGTGCTAGACACAGCATCTTCTGTCAGTTTCCTGTGTCTCTCAGCTGCCTCCTCTGACAAAGACAGTATCTTCTTCAGGGACTGTGGAGAATTCATGCCTGAGAAAAGAGTACCAACATAATTTAGCAAGAAAACTAGTGTTGGAGTCGTTTTATAAATAGTATGTTAGCGAGGCTTACCAAATGGCGGCAGGTCTTTCACAGGCACCTTCTTGCGGGACGGGTAGAGGGCGACAGAGGGCACCTGCAGGGCCTGGTTGGATTTCTGAAGCTGCTGGCGTGGGTGCAAAGCTGCTCGCGCCACCACAGGCGAGGTATCTGGCCGCTTCTTGTCCCCTGAGCTCTTCGGTACTGTGAGAGGAACATGAGGTTAGGTACAGTGGCCTAACAAGCTGACACAGATGTTCAGTGTGTCTGGTATCATAGTTTTGCTAAATATATATATGTATATAGGCTCACGTGTACTTATAGAGGGTTCACACTGTATAGACAGCGTCTGCAGGCTCTCCTCATTGGTCTCCAGCGTGAGGTTCGACAGGTACTGCTTGACCTTGCGTGCCATCTGCGCGTCCTCGTAGAGCTTCTTGGCATTTAGAAAGGAACTCCGCCTCACACGCTTCTTATGCCCACCTGTCTGAGTCACATCCAGTACAGCTGCATTGGCACTGCCCTGGCTCAGTGAGCTACACACACACACACACACACACACACACACACACACACACACACACACACACACACACACACACACACACACATATATATGAGGATGGCTGTGGGGGGTATTTTGTGCACACTGCTCTCAGACACAGACATGCAAAAAGGCGCATTTCTTGCATTCTTAGAACATTCCATGCATTTCTCATTTCAGCCAATCAGGTGAAAGGGAAGAGAAGAGCGAGGTTTTTTTTTTAGACTGAATGGGGTGGGGTTAGGGGAACAGATGGCAACTGAATAGGTTTCAGTTCTATCTGGATGTATGCTGAGTTTTACCTCAATAGGTCTTAGATAAATCATTTCAAATACCTACATTTCAAGCTAAATGACAATCTCTCTTGTTATTATTACTGCATAAATATAAAAATGGCTATAATGAATATGGTTGAATCGTTAAGTCCCTAGTAAAACTGCACCCTGGTGAATAGGTGCTTGTGCAATCCCAAAATGCATTGCCATTTGTGGGGAACAGGGAGTAGTGCTTCAGGTCGGATGTAGGTCCTCTTAATTTAATGACAGACTAAGTACAGGAGGTGTGGCCTTTGTCCATTAGACTAAGGGGGTGTGGCTTTTGTCAATTAAAGGAGGTTGTCTTTTATCAAACTTAGTAAAAATGGGTGTGGCCTCTGTCTATCAAGCCTAATAAAGGAGGTTTAGCATGTTTTAGAGCAAGTAAAAGAGAAGGCCTTTATCAGACAGTAAAAAGAGGTGTGACCTTTGACAATCAAACTTAGTAAAGGAGGTGTGGCCTTTAACAGGCTAAGTAAAAAGGGGTTTGGCCTTTATCAAACTTAATAAAAGAGGTGTGGCCTGTTGTCTAACAAACTTTCTAAAGAAGTGTGGCCTTTGTCAATCCAAACTACTGAAAGAGGTGTGGCCTTTGTCTATCAGATGTAATAAAAGAAGTGTGGCCTTTATCAGACTTATTACAAAGGTGTGGCCTTTATCTATCAGATCAGGGCGGTTTTTGTCTACCAAACAAGTAAAGGAGGTGTGGCCTTTATCAGACCCATTAAAGGAGGTGTGGCTTTTATCAGACTCAGTAAATGAGGTGTGGCCTTGATCAGACTCAGTAAAGGAGGTGTGGCCTTTATCAGACTCAGTAAGAGAGATGTGGCCTTTATCAGACTCAGTAAAGGAGGTGTGGCCTTTATCAGACTCAGTAAAGGAGGTGTGGCCTTTATCAGACTTAGTAAAAAGGAGTCCCCTGTCTATCAGATTAAAAATGGGTGTGGTCTTTGTTTATAAGAAGGTGTGCCTTCAGGGCCGCAAAATCCCATTTCACTGTATGCCACACCCATTTAAACTAAAGTGCACAAAAATAACGCAATTCTAACTACCGTTTTGAATCCTATCGTATGGAACCTCGAATCTTTGCACTGATCATGCATCAAAACATCTCAAATTGACACGCAGGACTATTTTGTACATTTCATTCCTCTACTTCGAAATAATTATGATAGTATTTAACCTATACTACATACACATCACACACTTATAATGCATTATACAGTATATACACAATACTGTGGGTTGCAACTTCAATATACACTTCAGCTAAGGCACAAAAACTGTGAACTGAAAACATACCAGCAAACTCACACAGCACTAAAAATAAAACCTGGTCAAACATGCGACTGGTGAGTAGTGCAGCTGGAGGTTAAACGGGTTAGAAAAAAGAATAAATATCACTTTTGCTGAGGTGGATCATGAATGGTCACATGAATATTGGGTAATAAATGCAAAAAAAAAAAAAAAGAGATATAACCATGATGTACGGCGTACATTTTTTTTGTGTAGAATGAGTTGGTTAAAAGTAAGTGAGAATTTGTTTCTGTGACCCCGGACTAGCAAAAGTGACTGCATCGCACTCTGCGACGGCCTCGACAGAGCGCGAGGCACGTTCAAAAGAAAAGTACCAAAATATATAGACGTGAACGAAAGGAAACGTTGAGGAAGCGGCTGAAATTAAAGATGAGAAGGGAGGAGTGCGTGAGAGCAAGGGTGGCATGGGGCTGAGGGTCACCAAGAGGTCACCAAGAGATCACCAGACTTACCCCAAACTCCTCCACTTCTTCTTCCTGTAAGGTACAGCCATGAATAGTGATGTGGGAGGAGGGGCAGGGGAGAAGAGAGAAATAAATAGACCAAGAAAGAGAAAGAGAGGGAAGGGGAAAAAAACAGACAAAGAAAAGGAGATATGCTTAGATGACAAGGAAGAGACAAAAGAGTACCAAGGTGAGCAGCACCAGAGGCCCACAGAGACACAAGAACATTTAATCCGGCATGATTCAACAACAAACACACGTAAACAGAAACATATCAGCAGCCAATCAGAAACCTTGAGTGGAAGCCTGGGTGTGAATGCGTGGCGCTCTACATCCACAGGTGCGCTAAAAAAAAGGTGCACTAGAAGCTCTTCAGTGAAGTGAGGACAGGTGCATCTAAGTGACGCGAGATTGAACGAGGACACTCACCTGGTCCGGAACATCAGCGCTGGGTCCATGTTGACAGCTGCCATCCGACCTACGTGTCTGATCTCTTTAGCAATCATGCGCAGCTTCTCAAAGTTCACCAAGCCGTCCACCTTCGAATCGTTGCCTGAAGAGTGGTGAAAGGGGTTTCAAGCTCAAATCGCGCAAATCAGAAAGTTGTATTATGGTTAGGGAATTGACGATACGTGAATTCGTAACGGACCGGTTCGGCGCACGGCTTTCGGTTCGGTGCACGTTTACCAAACGCAATACTTATTTCTGTGCGGAACATAGTTCAAATCTGAGTTCCCTCGTAAACGTATTAAGCAGAGGACCACAGTTTTGTTTAGTCTACGCCTCACCCTATATTGTTATATTAAAAACATAGACAACAATGCCAGGAGTATAAAAAAGAAGCCAAGAGTTAACGCAGTGTCACTATGGCTTCTTACTCCGTACTGGAAATACGATTTGTAGCACGTCGTAAAACTCAGATTTTTGTTTTGAGCGTGCACAAAAAACGTGCCACTTCCGTTTTTTTGTTAAAGTATGCTGAAATAAGTAGAACAGTTAAGATCATATCTTTAGAACATTTTATATAAAGTGAAAAACACACACACACACACACACACACACACACACACACACACACACACACACACACACACACACACACACACAAACACTTATATACACATCTGTATCAACCAAAAAGGGTCTAACAAATGTACCAAATTTAATTCTTCCCCCTGACCGAACTAAAATTGAACCGTGAATTTCGTGGACCGTTACACATCTAATTATGGTGCTTTTTTTTTTTTTCTTCATTGGTATTGTTGAGTAAAACGATGGCACAACTAATTGTAAAACATTTTGATTTACCTTCATGGAGGAAAGTGAGGTCTTTTTTGATAACTGGGAAGAGAGGGATTATTGGTGGTTGCAGGTTCTGGCTGTTGAGAACGTTTCGGTACTTGGCCATGTTTCTGGATGGGTCAAACAGGTCCTGGAGGTCACTAAAGAGCTTCTCATACTTGCTAGGAAGTTTCTCCCAAGTTCCTCGCAGTCTGGACACGGGTGCCAGATTGAGACCACTTTAAAAAAAAAACAAAAAACAAAAACAAAAACAAAAACAAAAAAACCACAGTTTGTTATGATATATTGAGATCGGACACACTGGATGAATCGAGTGTGTAAAATCTACTGATCTATCTATCATCTCTACATTACAACTAACACTGCGAATAATTAATCTTAACCTAGAACTCTTAAATTCATGCCTTGGTCATCATTCCCACCTGATGATGGCAAACATGGAGTTGAAGTTCTTGCATTCACGGCAGTGCAGGGCGATTTTGATGAAATGCTTGATGATCTTCATTCGCTTTAGCTGGTTGGGTTCCCTCAGCACTTCGGTGGCCACCCAGAAGGTCTCTCGGTTTATAGACTCTTCGAAGAGCTTGAGGCTGGAAGGCCCAGGCGAGCGGGACCGCAGCTTGAAGAGGTCATCGATGTACTCTGTGGGCTCGATGGCGCAAAAGAGCTCGAAGGCACGCATGGAGAGCTGCGTGGCCACTTCCACCGTGCTTAGCTGCAGCAGGCTGATCTGACTCTCTCTCAAAAGCTCCTGGGCGTCCTCGTCTGAACACAACGTCTCAGTCTCCATGTTGCTCTTCAGGTAGTACCTGTATGTTGGGAGGTAGATGATAGGTTAGGCTTGCACGGTTTTCAGTTCAGTGCAGTTCTTGCTCCAGTATCATTGCATGCAATTATTCGTAATGAACCAAAATGTAAGTCTTGTATTTTTTTGCTTTTAAAAAATAATTACCCACACTGTATGAAGAAAAAACTAACTGTTATATGGATAAGGGAGTTTGTGTTGGAGCAGAACATGCCTAATGACTAAATTAAAACGCTTAGAGTGACCGATTTATCGGTTTCGCTGGAACTATAGGCAAAAAAAATCCATAACAATAGTTTTTCCGGCTTGTATTCCACAATACGAATTATGAAAATTTGCTAAATGAAATAAATACAAATATATTAATCATATTAATAAATGATAGAAATTATAAATGATAATTACGAAATATAATATAGCATTTTCTGTGCAGCGTGCAGTCTCACATGTAAAAACAAACAGCATGTGGTATCAGTGATTCACCCCTTAGGGGGTTCGCTTTCATTATGATAGTAAAAGGAACCAGAAAAAGCTATCGATATGGAATTTTTTATTGTTTGAAATCAACAATCAGAGCCGATTAAAAGGCAAAACCGATGAATCGGTCAACCTCTAATATAAAACTATAATCATAAATACGGTCAGAACTGCTGTTAGAAAATTACTCTACAAATCAGAATCATGAATTTCCAAATGTGTGGCATGTGTTTAATCTGCTGTCGTACCTCCCGCTGAGCTGGATTCGGTCTGCCAGTTTTGAGAGCTGCTCAGGAAGCCGCCGCTGCTTGATGACCCCCTCGGGGGTGACGGACACCTCGCACAGTGAATAAGCTTCGGGGGCGGCGGTCAGAGCGAACTCCCGGATGGCCTGAGCCACGACCTCCTTCGCCGTAGTGTCCTTGCTGATCATAATGTAACGACTCTGCTGATCAGCCTTGAAGACTCGCAGCACCTGGTCCGACATGTCTGTTGTGGAAAGCGGGAAAAAAAATAGTTCTGCAAACATTTCATCTAAAAATGAAAGCCACAGATGTACGGCATCCCATAATCAGCCTTCCTTTCCCCTTTCATTACAACCACACAAAAAGCACAAAAAAAAAACAAAAAAAACATGTGTTTTGAAATCTGGAGTTGATTTGATCCCAGCACTACCATGAGTAAGCAAGAGCTTTAACCCTGCGAAAATCAATTTAGAATAAAGGCGAGTTGTGCAAGTCACGGTTGATTAAACCCAATTAATGGGTCAATAAATTGAAGCGCAAACAACCGAATCAATGGTTCAGGCTTTAAATCAACAACATTAGCATGGACAGTTTTAAAATTGAAGGAACACAACGATTTATAAAAGCAAAAAAGAAAAGAGGCCCATACATGAGCGATCGGCAATTAACAATTAGCGGCTGCAAAACATTGCGGCGCTGTGGAGATCGATTATCAGCATTCTAGGGCATCCGTTTAAGAAGCACTTAAGAAGCCACCCAATATGTCTGAAAGAAACAATTAGGAATCGTCAATCGAATCAAAATCTTGGAAACTAGATTGGACTGTATTTGCTAATAGCTGATTAATCAACCGATAGTTTTTTAAATGGATACTCGAATAAAATAAAACACCATGTAATTATATACTTAACCTTCTTAAAAAAAAAAAAAATTATAAAACAGTACTAAATTATGAATGTGTTAAATATGAATAGATTCATTAATACATCTAATTATATAATAAATTAATTATAATAGAGTGCTCTCTGCGCAGCGTGTAGTCAGGCGTGTAAAAACAAACAGCACGTGGTGTCAATAATTTGTCTCTAGAGGCCGCTCAACTAATGACAGCGAGAACTTTTCAGCAACCCGGAAAAACTATCCGTATAGATTTTTGCCCAAATAGATCAACTATCGGTGCTGAAACAATGGTTCAGGATGGAATAGATGTTTTATGCAAACCGGAAAAACTACCTGTATAGATTTTTGCCCAAATAGTTCAACTATCGGTGCCGGTTCATTGGTGCCTCTATCAAAACACCCTGAATTGGAAAGAAAAATCACGGAAGGACGTAGACGAGGAAAGAGCGAATAAGTGAACAAAAAAAGCCTCGAAAGCTTGAAATGATGTACTCACTGTTAGGGACGGGTTCTGAAAAGAGGAAATTTTTATAATATGAACTCCATATCAAGAACGTTACATTTGAAGCATGTCTTCTTGGTGATACTATGATGTTTAACATCTTATAAAGACCAGTGAATTCTTAGATATTACCTGGCTGGTTGTTAAAGTCGAGAATCCGATGGTGAGACTGCAGCAAGTCAGGGTTACTGGACGATAAATTTCCGCTGACTGGGAGAGCAGGAGGGATCTGTTTCGACTGCTTCATTCCAACAATGCTGTCGTCCTGCGACTGGCCAACACCGACGTCACTGCACAAGACAACATATTGGTTAGACATGTGGAAAGGATGTGCTTCATAATATATGCACTTATGCTGTATATACATATATGCACTGACTTGTATGGCTTGGGCGGAAGAATACTCGTCAGTGTCTTATCAAAGATCTTCTTGAGCTTGTTCCTTCCACCCACTGTGTTGGCCTTGGCTTTTTTGCTTGCTTTCTCCAGACTCATCACCTGCTCCACATCCACAGCCAGATCAGGGATAGAGTAACGGCTTGCCTTCTTAATATCCCCAATCTTGGGGATATGAGGAGCACCGTTCTTCCTGTCCAGCTCTTCATCGTGGTCAGGTTCTTGCTCGTGCTCGGGTCGAGCCAGCAGCTCCTTAAACACTGAGAGAAGACGGTTTCTTAATTACGTCTCCTTGGAGAGGACATGGACATGTTCATTATGCTTATTTGAAGGGCTTATATCCTGGAGCAGTTTTACACCCAATTAGGAGCTAATGAAGCAGATTATGAATTATAAATCTTGAATCCTGCGATTCTAAAAGAATATTGTATTAGAAGTAGCACATTTTAGATTAGAAAGAAAGATCATACCATCAGAAAGATGTCCCTCATTTTCTTAACTCACCCAGAAGATTAGTTTTCACAGTAATAGACAGATGTGTATTGTTGCGCAGGATCTCATTCGCTTTGGACAGCTGTACATTCTCAAAGTTCTGCCCGTTTACCTCCAGGATCTGAGAATAAAACACATAGAAATGTATTTATAGATTTTCCAAACAGTCAACCGTTTTAAAAGAAAATAATATATAATATTATTATAATGAATATAATAATAATATAATTATTCTATTATCATATATATATATATTCTATGCTATAAATATATATATATATATATATATATATATATATATATATATATATATATATATATATATATATATATATATTTATAGCATAGAATATAGTTATACTTATATTTATACCGTACAGTATGATACCTAATGCAAGTAATGTAAGTACTGTACACAAGATCTGCAAGGTCTCCTTAGGATAAAGAAATTAAAAGTTGGTCCAATTTATGGTTTTTCGATCTAACAATGACGATAGTAATACGAGAAATTTGTGAACATATTTTAAGTTCCAAGTCTCGCTAAACATGCACATCCCCATAGCTAAAAAATAAAATCCATTTTACATCTGAGAGAGATTTGCCTCAGTAACAGAAAGCTGATTGGATGTTGCGTGTTGGTCTCATTTGTAGTTGTAATACATAAATGTGTATTTAAACTAGAAAAAGAAAGAGCATTTCAATTAGAGTGTTACAGGTTACATGCACATCAGAAAATTAAGACCCGTTTAAAACGATCTAAGACCTAGAACAGCGACTTTTTAAGGCCCAAAAATTTAGATTTTTGTTTTTGATACTTTTTTTTAGACTTTTAAAAATCCTCTATAGCTGCACCCGACCATACCCAAAACAAGATATCATCAGAAGGTACCTGATCTCCACGTTTGAGGCCCGCTTCCGCAGCTTTGCTGCCTGGTTCCACGTTCTCAATGAAGATGCGGAAGCCCTTCTCTGAGCCACCCAGCAGGCTGAAGGCCAGAGGAGCCTCGCGTGACGGCTTAGTCAGAGTCACCACTCGCAGCTTGGCTTTGGCGGCGCAAGCTATGTTTAACAGTCTTAAGTGCCCAAACATTTTCTGTTTTATCACACAAGAGCACAGACATTATAGAGCGTTAGGGTCAACGTTGTTCCAAACAAAAAAAACAAACAAACAAAAAAACTAAAACACTGACCTCCCTCTCCAGATTGTTCTCAAACTCTTCGAGAAAGTGCGTCATTTCGGGGTTGCCCTCAAAGTCGTTGAAGTGATTGTTTACCCACAGCAAGACTACCCGTGTAACCTGCGAATGAAAGAAGCTGTTAGGAAATCGTTTAAATAATTTTTTTTCATTGTGGTAAGATTTAATGCATGCACACAGAGATGAATAAAAAAAAAAAAAAAAAAAAATTTTATGGTCACCCCAGAAAGAATTAAAATAGATGTGTGATGTTTTGCTATGTACCTTGTCCCTGAGGCTGGGGTCATGGAACCACTCCAGCAGTTTCCTGCCTACCACCATGGGGCTGGACAGGAAGGTGCGATAGGTAAGCAGGAAGTCCTCAATATAAGTGGGGTCCACCACTGAGTGCTCCTCTACCAGGTGCATGGTCAGGCGCTCGGTCGTGCCCTGAAACAACAGTCCTTATTGAAATATATATATATATATAGTGAATAGTTTTGTAACATCTACAGATAGCAGCATAAGGCTGCATGCACAGTCACAGGGAGCACCGACCTTCATAAGTCAGTATGCCAAAAGACATTGTCCTGTGTACATCTGGAGCTGTTTAACTGGTGCTAATCTGAACACGTGCACACCCTGTCACCGAGCAATTCTCACACTTGAGTTTCTCACCAGAAACAACATGATCTCACTTCCGCACCCACCCTACTCGCCAGATTTCCGAAGATGAGGCAGCAGCTCGAAGGTCGCCACACCATTGCAGAGATCCAGCGCGAATCATAGTAGGTGCTTGACATGCTTCAAAAAGAAGACTTTCCAGAAGTATTTTCTTGTAACGTTTCTCGAAACGTTTGGATATACCAAGTGGTAAGTTTCAGTGACCTTTCCTCATCCAGCAAAGTGTCGTCACTTATTTGAGATTCACGGTGCTCAGCAGATTTTGATGCTCCAGAATCAATTAGGGCATGCGCTCAATACACGTCCATATAATTCAGTCAGAACTAATGTCAGTCGCACGATTAAACATTAAACCCTTCAGATTAACAGAACAAATCCTCCTCATCAGGGGTAAAGATCACTGCCAATGTCATCCACAGCAAAGTTTATATCTGAGGCTCTACTCAGGGTTACAAAAACGATAATATAATCAGAACTGCTCCAATGATGTTCTACCTACATCTGCATTTAAAAAATATACTGTGGGTACATATGCTGTCCAGATATCATCCAGGAAAAAAATGATCTCCTCTGAATAGAATACCAGAATAGTTGACATATTGAACAATAAATAAAAAAATTTTACCACAGAGAAGCTCGAGCCGTCTTCAATTCTCACCTTGATGACGATGTGTCCTTTTCTGGTGCCGGTGCGATCGAGCTCCCGATGTTCTTTAACCATGACGATTTCCCCCTCCTCCTCGACCTTCTGCATGTTCTTCTCCACTTGGTTTAGGATGCAGCAGTAGTCCTGCTGCGCTATACACACAAACTGAGACAAAAATATTAGCCGATGAGAACAAAAGTGTTTATTCCAAGAGTCTAAGAATTTCAAGAGACATGGGCGGATACAAGGGGTGGGCGATATCGACAAAAACATTATATCTAGATATTTTTTGGGATTTTACTGATAGACATAATTTTGCTGAGATTGTTATTGTGATGGTACCTTAAGGACTACTATGGACAGCTGATTCCTAAAATGTGTGATATTCTTTATATCCTGTGTGGCTGTCAGTTTACAGCAGTGACAAAAGATACATTTTTTTCAATAAGTTTCAATTGATTTTTGACCTTTTATGGGCATTTTTTACCTTTAGAAAGCCATTTTTCCTAAAGTTTGTGTCAAATTCTTACATTAAAAAAGTGAGTCAAACTCTTACGTTTAATCAGTCAATCAAAATAATAAGGCATTTTGACTGCTATCAAGCAAATGAAATCAATATTTTATATTATAAACATCGTTAAAACAACAATTACCATATTATCGTAGACAATAAATATATTATAAATATTATATAAATATATAAGTCTATTTAAAGAAATCTTTCCTCTGCATTGCAAAGATAAATTTATTTGATACTGATTTTATTAGCTTGGTACCAGTCAAAAGGTCTTATTATTTTAATTGACTGATTAAATTGAAGAATTTGACTCGAATATGAGACATTTTTTGAGAAAAATGGCTTAATAAAAGTAAAAAAATGCCCATAAAACGTAAAAATCAGTTTAAACTTAACGCAAAAGATTACTCCTGGTCACAAGGTAGCAGCAAAATACACCCTCAGCAAAATATCATCTGATTATCGTTATCGGATAAATCCCAAAAAATATTGAGATATGATTTTTTTGTCAATATCGCACAACCCTATGTACACCCCCAGCAGATACCATAAAATTTTATGGACAAAAATTTTGCCTGTTATCTTTAAACCAATTGTATTTACGATGTAGAACTATCATTTCCTAGCAAGTTTCAATCCCCATGACGCCACAGCCATCCGAGAGAGTCGGCTCATAAAGTGAACTGTGCTCACCCATAAAATGAAAAAAAAAAATCACTTCCTGTGAGCAATTTTACAGCTGCAAAATACAGCATGCCATTTATGATTGTGGTGTTTCTATAGCACAGTTACAGAGACTCTGTACTGCTGCTATTATCGCCGACAGACGAGTGCAAATGTTTAAAAGTGGAAAAACACGGACCAGGCACAACATAATGACGTCATAAAATTACGAACGGTGAAGTGAATAACACTGATTATCTCTTCGTCATGGCACTTGTTAGTGGGCGGAGTATATTAGACAGCAAGCGAACATTTTTCCCTCAAAGTTGAAGTGTTGGAAGCAGGAAAAATGGGCAAGCGTAAGCGTAAATGTGTGGAGCGAAGGCTCTCCCGTGTGGTCCGATCCAACAGACGAGCTCCTGTAGCTCAAACTGCTGAATGGCAGCAAACAGGGGACCAACACAATATTAAGCAGGTGGTCATAATGTTATGCCTGATCTGTGTATATCCTCCCTTAGACAGAGCAACATTTAATAACATCTTGTTTTATAATCCTCTCTTTTTTATTATATGAGCAACTGAGGGTTAAGAGCCTTGCATTCAAAGCCAGGAGAGACCCAGCAATGGTAACTTGGTGTAAACTGACTTTTCCTGTACATAAGAAACTCCTGAATTTGAATTAAAATACTCTGGTTTAGTTTTTTAAGAAGAAGAAAACCCTGAAACTGCTGCATTGTGATGACACAAATGCGAGGAGTCCTGAGAGCTCAACCGCTGCCAAAGTTTTTATTATTGCCAAGATTTTCTCTAATTTCCCTTCCATTATAGCCATACTCATTATTTTAATGCAGCATAAAATGAGCTATTATAAGAGCTAAATGCAACTGGGAGGGAAGAAGAACAAGAGACTCTCTCAGGATGACTAGAAACACTGGTCTGAAACACAAGCAGAATATATACAGTATAAACCGGTTTTCTTTACACGTAGGAAAATCTTCTGACAGGTTTTATTGATATGGGGTCTTCTCTAAACTCAGTGTTAAGCTAGAACAAAAAGACAAGGTGTTTAAAGTGGTCTCACCTGACAGTCGTCCACCTTGGTCTTCATCACTCCCTTCATGAACTCCTTCTCCATGGTGGGTGAGACGCCGAAACTGTTGCCCATGCAGAGGATCTCGGTGCGACCGTCGGGGTACGTCACTTCCACCGAGCCATTCAGAATCACCGACCACGAGTCCAGCTGCGCGCACACACACACACACACACACACACACACACACACACACACACACACACACACACAC
Organism: Silurus lanzhouensis; assembly: GCA_039877035.1. Taxonomy (NCBI): domain Eukaryota; kingdom Metazoa; phylum Chordata; class Actinopteri; order Siluriformes; family Siluridae; genus Silurus; species Silurus lanzhouensis. The sequence goes on along the minus strand of JBCEWE010000339.1, from coordinate 2,033,910 downwards.
ACACACACACACACACACACACATTATGGTGCATTTTTTCAGCACTACATATAAATGTGCTTTCTATCTGAAAATCTGCTTTACATTGGTTGGAGTAGAAGATCTATAGAGCTCTGACCTCAAAACTATGTGAATGCTGATTGTACCCCAGGCCTCCTCACGTCACCTACATCACTACCTGACTTTACTAACACCCTTATATCCACAGATACACTCCAGAATCTAGTGGAACATCTTCCCATAAGCGTGGAGATTATTATAAACGGTAATGGGAAGTGAAAGCTTAGTGATTAATGCATTGGACTTTGGATCAGAAGGTTTTGAGTTCAGATCCCAGCCACACCAGATGCCACATTCTGGGCCCCTGAGCAAGGCCCTTAACCCTTTAGCTGCTAAATGTGCAATACCTTCATAGTAGGATGTGCAATACTTAATGTTTTAACTGATTACTTAAGTTTACATACTTTATTATATTTTATTTCTTTATTTTTATGCACCATAAGGACTGGATACACGCGTCTACCAAATGTAAATGGGGACTAAATGTAGAGATGTTTTGGAAGCACATATGAATAGTATGGCCAGGTGTCCACAAACTTTTGTGCACATACTAAAAATCAGAGGCCAAGTGCATGCTAAATGTTATAAACTTATATAATAAATATAATATATAAAAATAGGGCAATTAATAAAAAAAAAAAAAAAAAAGAGCTAACAGGACCGACCTCCTCGCCGTCGTTAAGGACGATGGTTCCAGCTCGCTCCACGACGGCGAACACCATGACGGCACACAACTCCCTCCTCACCGACATCGTCATGTTCGCAAAAGCCGGCAGCTGGTGCATGAACTCGAGCAGTTGCTCTGTGGAGCGAAACGAGACAACAATATAAATACATGTTGTAAAGTAAAAAACAAAGCAAGAGATAGAGGGAGAAACACAAAAAAGATGGAGATAAATGAAAGAGAGAGAGAGATTAGAGGGTTAGACACATAAGTGGGAAACATAAAAAGAGACAGCAAAAGAAAAAAAATAAAATAGAAAGAGTGGGAAAGAGAAAGAAAGACTCTGAAAACAGGAATACAGAGAAAAGCACGAGGGGGGGTGTGGGGGTGGAAAATACACAGAAAGAGAAAGAAAAGAGAGAGCGAGAAAGGGAAAACAGGTGAAAAAGAGGAAGAGAGAGAGAGAGAGAGAGAGAGAGAGAGAGAAGGAGAGTGTTCTGGATGCTCTGAAGGTGGCCAGCACTATTGCACCTTAGATTGACTTTCATCCCTCGTTCCCATCTCACAAGATCCATAAAGAAAAAATAAATAATTAATTTTTTTTTCATCAGTGCTTATTGCATTCATAAATCACGTTTGTCTCAAGCTGGTGTGTGACAGAGCATAGGGTGTGCACATGTGTGTGAGTGTGTGTGTGTGTGTGTGTGTGTGTGTGTGTGTGTGTTTGCATGTGTGTGTGCGAGCATGTGTGTAAGTGAGTGTGTGTGCATGTGTGTGTGCAAGCATGTGTGAGTGTGTGAGTGAGAGTGTGTGAGTTAGTGTGTGAGTGAGTGTGTGTGTAAGTGAGTGTGTGTGAGTGAGTGTGTGTGAGTGTGTGTTGCCCTCTTCATGCTCGTAACATGTCTGTGTGCTGGTTGGTTTGTGTTTTAGTGTCAGCATGAAGCGACGGCCTGCAAACCAAAGTTTAAAAGCGCTTGGGGAAGCCCTGTCATGCAATGACCCCCCCCCAATACCCCTCCACCCACGCAACCAGCAACCGCCTCAACCGCCTGTCCTCAGTCCACCATGACAGGAATTTTATTCAACTCCTTCTTCTCAAGCCTCTTAATATAAACTGTCAAAAAAACATTGATTGCTAGTGTCTGTTTTAATTTTTTTACGTGTGGACGTGTCTCACCGATGTCATCATCTGTGCGGTCCATGGGGTCTTTCTCCAGACAATCACGAACAATGTCTCGGCTCATAAGCGGATCGGAGGAACGTTCGATGTCTTCCTCATCGTCGTCCTCTTCGGAGTCGACGGCCGTCTCGGGCAGTCCGCTCAGGTCCATGTCACCGGGCTCGCTCTCCGTGGCCTACGAGTCAAACAGCAACACCGAGTGTCTCAACAGTGCGTCCACATGCAATAATGTCAACACTGGAACGTTCAAATACAGTTAATGATCAGGTTTTTTCCAAATGAAATTCGCACTTTCATACAGTATGAAAGAAGAGAAAAAAGAAAAAAGAAAACATATGTATGTGCTGAATAAGCTCTTACTTGGGGGTCTTACTCGGACATTATCTGTGAAACCCACAATGTCACAGCATTACATTGTGTAAACATTAAAACGGGCGAATAAATGCAGGTGAGTGTCCACCGTATGTTTTTCCAGATCCTGCCATGACTCTGTGTATACTAGCGCAACAACATCTATTACATCATTAATAAAAAACAAACAAAAATTATCATTAAAAGCCTCCAAACCTTAAGTTCATGTTTATTTAACTTTTTTATTTAACATTTTACTGCTTTGGAATAGCATTAAAAACACTGCAATCATGGATAGATGGATGGATAGACAGCTAAATGAATAAAACGTGGAAAGTTAATGAATAACTTGGATAATCTTTATGATCATAGCAATAAAGTAAATAGTAGACATGGATGGATGGATGGATGGATGGATGGATGGATGGAAAATAGAATGTTGCTAAAAACAAGTTAATCATTACAACCACAGCAAATACATACATGAAAGACAATAACATGGATGAATGGATGGGGAGAATGGATGGATGGATGGATGGATGGATGGATGGATGGATGGGTGGGTGGGTGGATGGATGGATGGATGGGTGGGTGGGTGGGTGGGTGAATGGATGGATGGATAGATGGATGGATGGATGGATGAATGGAGATAATGGATGGATGGATGGATGGATGGATGGATGGAAAATGTAATGTTTAAAATGTAAGTTAGATAATTGTTATAACCACAGCAAAGACGTACATGACAGATGGATGGACAAATGCATGAATGTAAAGATGGCTGGATGGATAAAAAGTGAACAGTTAAAGAATAACTTTATCTTAATAATCTTTATATCAATAGCAATAAAGTAAATAATAAACAATAACATGGATGAAAGTATAAATGGATGTATGAAATATGTACGAATAAGTTAGATAATCATTAGACCACAACAAAGACATATATGAAAGACAATAACATGGATGGATGGATGGATGGATGGATGGATGGATGGATGACTAAATTGATGAATGGATTTATGGATGAATGGATAAACCTAGCAATTTTTAAATCCAAGAGTGGTATCATGGATACTTCCCAAATGAAGCGCATCCTTACAAACAGCAATGCAAGTAAGCAACCAAATAAGTAAGATGGCAACCAAGCGAACAAACAAAATAACAGAAACAAATGAACAATAGTCTAAGGAGCATAAAATCTAAGGTCAAAGTGTAGCAGCAAAATCCACCGCTATAAATACAAAAGGCAAAAAAATTTCTATCTACTGAAGTAAGCATGCCAAAACACTAACAGTGTAATAATCCAGCGTCATTGGATGACTAATAAAGTAGAGAATAAGCAAAGCCAAAAATAAACTCTGTTCCAAACGCACACTAGATCAGTTCCATGACTGTAACTACACAAAGAGGGCCATCCAGGACATGTCTGACACCTCCGAGGGGAAGAGATGCCTCGAGTCATCAGAAGAAGAACAGCAAGAAAACAGACATCACTTGCTTGAAAAGACCTCGCTGCCTACCTCGCTTACTTTACAGACTGTAATAACAAAAGAGCTGCTTTAGCCATTACCGGCCCACGAGCAACGACACTCACCTGCCTAAAACAAAGAGACGCTTTTCGCCTAATAGAGAACACCCACGATGCACTCTGGGTGTAATGCCTGCATCCAGGCATCCTCCTCATCCTGCAATGCCTGATGCTGAGTGAGCTGAATTTTTTAAATCCCGTCACACCATGTCACTCGTAATCAACTGACAGCCCATCAAATAATCCTGCATTATGGCATGAAGAACCACTCAGAGTCTCGGTGGGTGGGGTTTTCTCTCTTTGGGGTGGAGTTAATGAGGGTGGGGTGAACGGTAAGATGATTTCAGTGGCGTATGTCCATTCTGTCACTTAAACAAGCCATATTTAACTTTAGTACCTTATTTAAGAGCTCATTTGAAATTATGCTTCATATTTTATTTTATTTTATTTTATATTTTTTGTGTCTAAGCCTCAAAAAATCTGCCCTACATCCTCATGTCTGAACAATCCATTGACATTCAAATAGATAGAAATTGTATTTTATTCATTTTATTGGTATTTGTTTTATTGTTAGTATATTTATTTATTCTTTATTTATTTATAATATTTATTCATTTATAAAAACTTGTTTGTACATATTTTTTCATTTGAATATTATTTAAAAATATACAAAATCATTTGCAATATATATACTAATTATTGACTGATTCATTTATTAATCTTTATATTTATTAAATTCTACTTTACATATAATTATAATGTAATATAATCATTGTTTCATGAAAAAAGATTTGTTAGAATTGTCACATCATTTTCTTTTTTTTTTATATATTAAAATAAGAGAAGCCTATAACCTAAATTCAGACACACTTCCAAGTTTATGTAATGACCTGGACCATAAATAGCAACAATTCCGGTACATACAGTTTAGCTACACAAACAGACCACATCAGGACACAGTGTTTATTTAATTTATGTTCCCTGCTGATTTCAGCCAAGGTGTAAATCGACCGTCAGGAGTGATGTACGTTGGAGGGATGTTTTGCCTTGGAAAACATTAAGAGCTAATCAGGAAAGATGCTGGCAGCTGCTGTAAATCCCTGCCACACCGATAAATAGGATGATCTATTTTTCAGCTGTTGAGTGCAATCCGCAGCGCTGTTTGGACGGCTCAGATGAGCGTGAAGTGAACATTAATAATTCAGATGGCTATTCTTGGATCAATGCTTTCAAGCCTCTCTGAAGAACTTGTGTAATGATTTATTTAAATGCAAAAAAATGGCAGCCATGTTGCGAGCTTTGCTGAGAATGAGGGGCAATTCTTTAGGCCGGGTCGCAAAGCACTATGGGATACCTTCAGGGTTGCAACAGGAGCACCCAGTTGTCAGGATGTGTTACAACTGAATTAGCTAAAATAAAAAAGTTAACTCAGTGTTAGAGACTCAAATCTGCATGCTAAAACTTCTGCATTTCCTTATAGTCCGAACTGATTTGTGTGTTGAGGAAAAGAGGAAACAATGAGGTGAGGGGGAATCAGAAAATGCGAAACAAAGTTCAGTATGGAATGTGAAACAGCTGTGTAGAATATCAGTAGGGAGTAGTTCATGGCTCAGGAGAGCAGTGGGGAGTCAGGAGGGCAGTGGGGAGTCAGGAAAGCAGTGGCGAGTCAGGGGTTCAGTGGGGAGTCATGAGTGCAGTGGGAAGTTAGGGTAGAGGTGTGAGGGAGTCAGGAGTGCAGTGGGGAGTCAGGGTAGAGGTGTGAGGAAGTCAGGAGAGCAGTGGGGAGTCAGGGTAGAGGTGTGAGGGAGTCAGGAGTGCAGTGGGGAGTCAGGGTAGAGGTGTGAGGGAGTCAGGAGTGCAGTGGGGAGTAAGGGTAGAGGTGTGAGTGAGTCAGGAGTGCAGTGGGAAGTCAGGAGTGCAGTAGGGAGTCAGGAGTGCAGTGGGGAGTTAGGGTAGAGGTGTGAGAGAGTCAGGAGTGCAGTGGGGAGTCAGGGTAGAGGTGTGAGGGAGTCAGGAGTGCAGTGGGGAGTAAGGGTAGAGGTGTGAGGGAGTCAGGAGTGCAGTGGGGAGTAAGGGTAGAGGTGTGAGGGAGTCAGGAGTGCAGTAGGGAGTCAGGAGTGCAGTAGGGAGTCAGGAGTGCAGTGGGGAGTTAGGGTAGAGGTGTGAGGGAGTCAGGAGTGCAGTAGGGAGTCAGGAGTGCAGTGGGAAGTCAGGAGTGCAGTAGGGAGTCAGGAGTGCAGTGGGGAGTTAGGGTAGAGGTGTGAGAGAGTCAGGAGTGCAGTGGGGAGTCAGGGTAGAGGTGTGAGGAAGTCAGGAGTGCAGTGGGAAGCCAGAGTAGGAAAATCTGGTAGTCAAAAAGGCAATAAAGAGCGTTAGGTCTACAGTAAGGGGTTGGTGATGGGTAGGAGGTGTCGACGTGATAGGTGCGGTATGGAGTGAGGGTAGGAGTAAAAGGTGGAAGTGTAAAAAGGGGCTTCTTTTACTACTTCTTTCTCACAATCACTAACAAGACTTCACTACTGTAGATGACCATCAGACCAAGACCACAGCACACACACACATACACACTGCACACACCATTCTAATCCATGAAGACCTCACAGATGTACTGAGCAAATCAATTAGGCAGTGGAGCAAACACAAAGTCAAACACAATTAATCAGAGTTGACGAAGGCTCCCACCCAGACACATGGATAGTAACACACGGGTCAGCTCTCTTTAAACAAGATGACTGACTCGATAGCACACTGCAGCTATTAGGGGTCATGACAGGAGAAACAATATTTAAATTATGAATATTGACTGAGCAACACCAGTAGTTGCATTCTTACAGGCAAGGATTATTCTGCAAAAAAACAGAGCTTACTGAGGAAAGGGTGATCGTAAAGACAGAGTTATGGCGTGTATTAGGGCTCTTCAGGTGTGTACAATGTCTACAAGGTGGAAAAGGTTTATAACCTGGTAGATGTCGGACAGGCTGCTGCTCCCGGAGTCACTAGTGATGCTACATCCTGAAAGGCTGGAGGAGACGTGGGTCACCTGCGGGTGGATCCCGTCAGCCAGGTGTAGCCTGCTGAAGTCCGCTGGGAGCTGGAGGCAGAGAAACAAGTGAGGGTTAATCCATTAGCACGTCCCACAATATTTAACAATTAAAATGGAGAGAAAAGGTGTGTAATTTCTATAATATATAAAAACTATAATTGTTGGCAAATTGCTGAAATAAAAGAGCAATAAAACACTCCAGGGTGTGTTGTTATTGGAAAATAATCACCTTCAGGTGGGTATCAGTAACTCTGCCATTTGGCCTATTAGTTTTTGTTTTTTTGCTCTTTTAACTAGCATGAGCTGGCAAATGTCATGAGCACAGCGTGATAAAGGTTAACTAAATATCACGATATACAAAATGTAACATAAGCGCAAGTCTAATAGGGATTTAGACAACAAGCTTCAAAATGAACCCAGAAGATAAAGATGTAGGTAGAAGGTAAATTGCATTAAAATCATCTCTAAAGCCTGGAATCATTATTCGTGGGGGCTGGAAAGCAAGACGAGCCCTCGAAATCAGTTTGCTCACACAGTGGCGAAGCTCCAAGAGGAGTATGGCAGTGTGTTAAACAGCATCCCAGACATTTCAGACACTTCAGCTACAAGCACAAAATGTCATCCAGGCCAGCAGTCACTTCTCATCTAGGCTTCCTCATCTCACCAGCAAGCCCTCAGTAAACAGGATTCATGGCTAACACTGCTGTCGCTTAAATCTGCGTTTGACAAATCTACGAGTCACTCGTTTTTATCCGCAACATTGAGCGTTGTAAGATTTCAGAGCTCTATGGAGATTATTAGCAGTAGCATTCTGAGGTCTTGATACAAATTAAGTCACGTTTTGGTGCTAGGTGAGCAAGCTAAGCTGCGACACTATCTTGCCCTGAAGTAACAAATGCTATGAAGTTTACTGAATAAACAGGGCTAAACTGGGAAAGATGGGGTAATGAAGGCTATGGTAGTTAATGAGCTGCTCAGATAACAACAGCTGTGGCATTACATAATAAAGATGAAGCAATTTAAATATGTGCCATTAACCGAAAAAGATGACATACCAAAGGCTATTTTGCTAAAAGAGTATGCTAAAGTAATAAAAATTGATGATGATAAGTAAGCTAATGAAAGCTGAGATTAAAAATGGTACTACTCTGCACTAACAAAAGCTGTGGTGCAACTTCAAGCTGAGGTACACAAGCTGATTGTTATATCAGCTTGTGTTGCAAACACAAGCTGATATGACAAACAGAATAGCAGTAACTCAAGCTGATGTTGCAAAAAAATAGCGGTAACACAAGCTAATATGACAAACATAATGGTGCTCATTCAAGCTAATGTAACAAACAAAATGGAGGCAACAAGCTGATGTAACAACAAAATGTTATAACGAGGGCTGTTGATAACACGTTAACGCAAATTCATTCGAACGGCATACATTTTATTAACACGCAATTAATGAGGCGCACATTTCTGTTCGACCGTTGTTATGAAAAATACAAATAAATAAATATAAAAGAGGTGAAATCAAAACCTTCAACACATCTATTCACAACATCCTTTTTTTTACTCTGATATTAAAAAAGATAATTAACCAACGAAAAACTATTTTCAATCGCTGAACATTTGTTCTACTGAAGCTTATGCAACAAAGATATGGTGGTAACATAAGCTGATGTAACAAACATATACTGCCAACACAAGCCCTGTTTATGTTACAAGCTGATGTAACAAAAAATAAAGCTAACACAACCTGATACAACAAACAAAATAAGAGGTAACATAAGCAGATGTAACAAATATAATGGTGCTAACTCAAGGTGATGTAACAAACAAAATGGGGGTAACTCATTTTGTTTGAGTTGTAACAAAATGATGTAACAAACAAAATGGCAGTAACACAAGCTAATGTAACAAATATAATAGTGGTGCATCAAGGTGATGTAACTTAAATATGGTGATAACTCAAGGTAATGTAACAAAGACTATGTTGCTAACTCAAGCTGGGGTAACACAATGGTGCAAATGCAACTCAAGCTGATGTAACAAAGGCTAAAATGCCACCTTAACAAGTTGAGCTAACAAAAGCTTAAACAAGCAAAAACGTTAGGGTGCTAACACAAGCTGAGGAAACAAATACTAAGGTGCTAAGTGAGCAAGCTGAAAAAACAAAGGCTGTGGCACTAGGGAAGCAAGCCACTGTAATTGGGCTCAGTTAACAAATGCTACGATGCTAACTGAGAAACCTAAGCAAATATAAGCTTTTCTGCTAGCTCAATGACTAAACTGAAGAACAACAAAGTGGACCAGACTGGGTTTTCATCGTTATACCTCAGGAAGGCAAACCCTTTGTGTGTCTTGACCCTGTGTACATATGGAAAGGAGGGCTGTAGGGGGAAAAAAGTCTATGCCATTTCAATAGGAAGAACAGTGTTGGCAATGGAAGTCAGATAAGAGCCCAAAAACCAATTTCAGCTAATCTCTGAAAGCAGCACCTCAGACTCCTGTCTCCAATCCTGTCTAAAGGCATCTGTGAGCGAAATAGACTACTACTTGTCTTCAGCCAGCTGAGTATAGCTTTCATATAAAATGCATCTGACCTAATTTCCGCCCCTCTAATCGTAGACATGGCGGAAATGCAGCAGATCCTCCTGGGAGATACCCGAGAGAGGAAACAATCTCCCGGCCTCGGCAGATACGGAGACCTTGAGCTAGATATTGAGGCAAGTACAGCAAAGAAAACCACGTTGGAACCTTCGAATAATTTACTGGATGAACTTTTCGCTGTTCGCATTTTTACATTTGCTCTGAGCGTGAGTAATCCCTGCTTTTTCCACTTTCAAACTTAGAGTTCTGAATGAAGGGAGGGTTAAAACCCAGTGATGGCTGTTCAAGGTATTAATACAGGCCACTGAAATCAAAGACCTTAATAGGAAAACTGGGGGCAAAAGCATTGTAACATGGGGTCTCACTTTAGTTTAAAACATATTTACATTTGTGGCATTTGGCAGACGCCCTTATCCAGAGTGACTTACATTTAGCTCATTCATACAACGAAGCAGGTATGGGGTTAAGGGCTTAAACAACGAAGAGTTATGTAACAGGACACGGAGCTAAAAGTACTAAAAGTTTGGATTATCTCTCTACTGAAAACCTGCACTAAGACCCCATCACTTTGATGTAGGTATCTACGAACATCCATCACAAGTTCCATCAGTCAAACTCAAGGACTTCCTATACGGTTCAGAATTTCATAGCTTAGCTTAGAAAAGCTTGTGAGCAATATGTAACATTTTGATGCTAAAACAGCTTTAGCAAATCAAATTTCACACCAAAACCACAAATTTCTCTCCAGTCCGAAACCAAAAGCCTAAAGTTCAGGCCTGCTTCTGGATAAAGCAGCGGTTACGGGGGTATACCAGCGATTTTATTCAAAGGTGTCTCTTTGTTTGAGGTTAAAACTGATTTGCACATGGATTTCACAGATCCTTCCTTCCCAGAGGAATTTCATTTGCACTGTGAGGTGTGATAGCAGTGTTTTAATTACACCGCTCACAACCTCCTTAGCCCCCTATATAAAAACAAGTGGGAAAAGATCTAACTGAAGTGTGATTTTTCTTCAAATTACTTTGTTGCCATGTGCGATAAAGTTCTTCACAGCAGATGGAAGACATAGTAATTATGAATGTGAGACCGAAACGTCACACAAGCTCAAGCAGGAGAAGGGGAAGAAGCAGGCTCTACAGAGAGTGATTACACCTGGCAAAATTAGCATTCGCACAAGATTCATTACCTACACTTTCCACTCTCAGAATGCTCCTGAACCCTTCATTCGATATTTTTTTTTTTTCATTTTAAGGGGATTTTCATTCAGTTTAAGTATTTGATGCTTTGGCTTTGTCACCCAGATTTTCCATTACCTCAAAAAAACATTCCCAATGTATGCAAGTCACTTTCACCATCTACTGAATCCCAACGCTCCTCAAACAAGACAATCTCTAGTACCACAATGTCTGCACCTTAAAACAATCCACCTTCATCTGCCCAAGAATCAATACTTTCTAAACGAGCCTAAATGATGATTTCACCATCTGCAGTCTGCATCAACAGATCCTAGCATCCTTCATTTACCATTCACTGAACCAAAACACTTGTCAAACCAAACCATATTGTCAATAAAGCCAACTGCATCCTTCAAACAATCAACATTAGTCAAATGACCCATTTACCAACCATAAAAATCTCATTACTTCCCAAAAAGTGGTCCCATCCTCCACCATCCAAGCCGATTTCACCAACAACAGAATCTCAACACCCACAAAACAAGCCTTTTTCTAATACATTAATGTAAAAAACCTTTAAAAAAGTTACAATTACCGTCTACAAAACCTTACCAATCAAGACAATCTCTATTACTCCAATGGAATTATACATTAAACAAGCCACATTTACCATCCATAACAATGACACGACAATAAGACAATGTCTCTTAAACAGGTCATTACTATTTTATATTACCTCAATACCCTTTAAACAAACTATTCGCCATTTCCCGACATACAAAAATGTACCACACAATTTTAAAACCCAAACACTGTTTAAATAACGCTTTCTCTATTGCTAATAAATATCTGATCTGGCATTGACGGATCCTCTACACACCTCAAATAATCCACTCAGTATCGAGTAGGAGTATAATGGTGCACGTATTCGTACCAAACCTTCCCGGTACAGTACTTTTTGTACGGTGCACACGTGTACCGAAAGCAATCCTTGCTTATATGTGGAACATGGTTCAAATCCGAGCTCCCTCACAAACATATTAAGTGGCGAAACGCAAGTTTTTGTTTAGTCTCCGCCTTGCACTTTGGGCGCAGTGTCTAGTACACGATTTTTACTGCGCATGCGTGAAATCGCTCCCAATTCCTGCTATTCCCAACGTTTTTACGACAGTCTACGGATTTGTTTGTGTTTAATGTACAGCTTAAAAAAGTTCTCCTAAAAGTAGAAATTCCTGACAAATCCGCATATTGAATGAGTGAATGAATGAATGAAGGATGGAAGGAATGAAGATATTTATGAATAAATAAACCGAATAAATTAATAAATAACTATCTTGTTTGTTTTATATATGCAGACATTTGTTAAAACCTCTAGAAAATGAAACATTATATATATATATATACCCGAATGGAGTCTAACTAATGTAAACTATTCAATAAATGTTTTATATTTATTGAATTTTAATCAATTTAATGTGTGCCTATTAAATATAATCAATTTAATTAAAAAGTGTATTAGATTTATTCTATAAAATTTTGCAATTTTTTTAAATTTAAATCAAGCAGGCATTTTATTTCAAATTGTTTCAAAAATGTGAACTGTTGATGTTTACAAATGTTAATAATAATCATCAATGTTAATGCAAAAACATCAAGCTTTTTTTTTTTCTTTCTTTCCTCTTACCGTCCCGAAATATGACTTATAATTCGAGGTGCGTACAGAAACATGAATTTTGTGTACCATTACACCGCTATTATCGAATTAACTTTAAGCTCCCTCAAACATATTCACAGGGTTCCAACACTCCTCAATTAAAACATTAGACATCTACAGAACCCCAGCTCTCCACAAACAAGCCATTTTCCAAAACTAAATATAATGTGAACACAAATAAGCTGTTTATCATTGGAAAAAAAAAATCATCGCATAACACTTTCAACATCAAGAAAACCTGATCACCCCATAAATAAGTCAAGCATAGCTAATAGAAGCCCAATGAAAAAAAGGAAAAAACATCACTTTTTTACTGGGTGAAAAAGAGTCTGGACACAACAAGCAGCCAGAACAGCTTTAATGAAACAAGGTCTCGATTCTTTAGATACAGTAGGTCCTTCAACAGGGTAGAGATTTGGTGACTATAAAGAGCCAGGAAAGTGCTGTGATTTGAACCCATGGCCTCCTGATTGAGAAGTCCAACATCTTAACCCCTGAGCTACCACTTCCTCCTCACTTGCCCTCGTACACTGCGGGGTCATCCTGACAGAAACCCCTTCCGTCAGGATGGGAGTGGATGGGAAAGGCAGGCACAACAATTCTGTTGTCTCGCTATTGTTTCAGTAAGTAAAGTTAAAAGACCAAACCCACAACATATCTGGACACATGATGGACACAAAGCGGCTGTTTAAAAACCTCAACCTTAAAACAAATCCATACACACACACATAGCTTATAAGCTGCTTGACTTTCCCCAAATTCCTGCAGACCTCCATTAGTGGGGAACTGGCATGCTTAAAGGTACAAAATACACGCTGTGATGTGTGTTTATAAAAATGTGCGTGTCATTATTAGAAAAAAGGTTGACACTGGAGGACCAAAGGCTTCACAGCTATCCCATTAACTTTATCAGCACCCCAGGGGCCTCTCACTTTCCTTAGCCGAGAGGATCAAGAGATTAAAGCCCTTCAGCGGGGAGTCAGATTAAAGAGAGAAGATATTCATACACAACCACCACATAACATTTTGGAATGTATAAATACTTTTAATGAAACAGACATCAACTACTTCATGAAACTGAGATGCCACCAAAATGCCAGATCAGGGAACCGCTATATCTTTAACCACTACAGTGTTCTGAAACTGGAGACTCCTTACCAACTACTGAAACTAGTCATAGAAAATACCACCATTTAATTAATCTATTTCTCCATCTAACCATATATCTACCTACATATCTATCCATATATTTATCCAGCTATTAGATTATTAGATAACTAAGGATATGTTCTACTTAACTGTTCTACTTATTTCATATCTTCATTTCTTCCATCCTTCATTTATTCATTCACTCCCTTGATATGTGGAATTGTCAGGATTTCCACCTTTTAATAGAAATTGTTGAAGCTGGACATAAAAATGCTAAAGAATCCATATCGCTTGCGTTAATAGCTAGCCACTTCCTGGTTAGCGGCTAACGCTAGCACTATGGATTCTTTTTGTGGTGTTTCAATAACACGGAATGGATCTCTCAAAACTTTCTATTAAAAATCTATACTATAATAATGTAATCTCTGTAGCGTCCAGTATCGCTAGCTCTGGCTCTCAGCAAGCAAAAAATAACAAATCTCAATTAAATTTGATTAAAAAGTTATTCTTGACAATTGAACACAAAAACCCTTACTGGAGAGATCTTTATAATTGTATTTTATTATAACCACAGTAGACAGATTTTTTATGTTAAATTGAACAGGTTCAAACCTGCGAAAAGCAATGACATGCTAAGTAAACAAACACAGCTAATTCAATGCTAACCGTGGAGCTGAACAGCTATTCCATAATTATCTCCTGTACAAATCTATCCATTGACAAACCTGACTGGATTAATTGCTATTGCAGCACTTCTATAGATTTAGCTACTGTTTTAAAAGACACACTAACGTTGCTAGCTCAGTTGTGTTATGGTTAATTGACTGTACATAAAACAAAGAAAACAGAAAATCCCAGACAATGGTTAGGGTGGGCTGTACATGTAATGGATCAGTTGATACAACTAATTATGGCTGTGGGGGATTTTCAACCGATAGACTCTTGCCTGAGGTAAAAATGTTGGTCTACATCAGAGAAATGCAAACTATGCCAATGTCATATTTGAGAAGATAAAAGAAAAGTCAAACAAATGTAATTTGGAAAATTGGAAATTAAATAAATGAATGGATATAAAACGTCGACAATCTCCATCATGTTACTGTTATGGTGAATTTTATTTACGCTTACCGAACAAAGACAGTTGATGAGAAATCAGAGTTTGTTTAGATTTCTTGTCAGAAATCATTTAAAAGAAAATTAATTCTAACCAATAATAGTTAAAATGCTCCAAACAGAGTAAACGTTTAGATAGATACTTATGTACAAAAGTTTCTGCACACCTGACCATGAGATGAACCATAAGATTGGTATGGGCTTTTTGAAAAACTCCACATTTAGTCCCATTTTACTGGTAAAATAACCTCCGCTCTTCTTTGAAGATGTTCCACAGCCATAAGGGTGATCATGAAGTCAGGTACCAAATGCAGGTAAAACCATCCCAAAGGTGTTCAATAGGGTTGAGGTTAAAGGTTTAAAGCAGGCCACTGAAGATCTTCCACTCCAACCCATGTTAAGCATATCTTCATTTGTGGACATTGTCATGCTGGAACAGGTTTAAGTCTCATAGAATAATGAAGAGAAAATGTCTAACTTTGTGGTCACAGTTTGAAAAAGATCCACATACGGCTGGAAAGGTCAGTTACCCTAATAAAATTAGCTGTTACTAAAAGAACGATGAATAGATTAACAGAAATCATATAAAACCTTCTGAACTATTGGAAAATATTTTAAACAACCACATGATACATCAGGATGTGAAACTGATGCCTTAAAATTACTGTAAAAGCTCAATACTCTAAGGCTAGCAACCGATTTCACAACAAGTTCTGATCAGAAGGTTGGAAGTTCAAATCCAATCACCACTCGGCTGCAACTGTGCAAGACCCTCAACAGCTCAGCTATAAAAATAAGAAAAGAGTAAGCCCTGGATGAGGGTGTCAACCAAATACCACAAATCTAAATACTGACCAACATCTGGCCAAAACGGTCCTTAGGAATAAAAAAAGTCACATACACACTTATAATACATATTTGTATTACTTTCCTTGTGAAGACTTGCCGCAAAAATAATAATTAATAGATACTTGATGCTTGATGCTATTACATCCAATATCCACCGGAACCAGAGAAACCAAAAGTAACAAACCAAGCAAGCAATAAAAAAACTGGCATCACAGGAATACTTCAAGTCGAAGACAAGGCCGAGTGTAGAACCTTCACCATCGTGGATGACAGAAGATCAATTCATTTACATCTCGCCGTCTCTCGGCTGTCAAGTCATGATTTCTTTCCGATGCTACGCATGTGCCACCAAAATTCACACACACATACACACACACTCATGCTAAAGCAGGAGCAACTCCCTCTAGTCCTCTTTGCAGAACCACCAACCCTCATTGCCTCCATCTTTTTTCTGGTGCTAAAAATCCCTATAAAAGCAGTAGAAAGAACTGTTTGTGTAATGCGCAGCAGATCCCTGAATCCAGTTGATCGTCGATTTGTTATATAGCAACCACAAAATGCAATGCAAACACAATTCTATTGTATAGAGGTGTTACAGAAATAATAATAATACAGTTCTCTTTGCAGAACAGACAGCTTTCATTGCCTCCATCTCTACAACCAATGTGCATCATTTTTCTCTTATTTTCAAACCCACACAGATTAATCCCTTCATCATCCCATTTCTTGTGATTATACCACACAACATATTGGACAAACAAACAACACATCTATTTAAAAGCCAAAGCATAGTGGACTTTGGGTCATTTTAGCGCTGATATCACAAAACCATGCATAATACCATGCACAATATGGTGATAAATTCAGCAGATCCTCGAATCCGTTTGATCATCAATTTGTTAAATAGCAAAAGCCAAATGAATGCAAACACATTTATAGTGTATAGAGGTGGTACAGAAATAAATAAAAGATGAATACATCTACATTTTCTCTAAAGGTTTCTCTTTAGTTCTCTTTGCAGAGCAGAAAACCATCATTGAGTCCATTTCTACAACAAATATACATGATTCTTCGCTTATTTTTAAGCAATCGGCCCAGATTTTTTGTATTTAATTTCCTTTTTTGGTAACAAATCCCTCTAAAGTAAGTAGAAAGAACTGACAAGAGGAACTGGAACTGGTAAGACTGACATGCACAGCAGATCCCTGAATCCAGTTGATCATCAATGTGTTGAATAACAAGAGCATAATACTGAAATAAAAGCGAATACATCTCCATTTTCTCTACAGTTTTCTTTCTTGTTCATTTTTGCAGAACAAACAAGGCAACCAACATACAACATTTTCCTCTTATTTTTATGCAGAAAAGTGGCAAAGACGCATAAAACTAATACGTCCTGAAGGCCGAAAGAGATCAAGTATACAATATCTTCTAGTTCAACCAATTCCCCCACGGCCCCCACTCACTCACACACACACACACACCCACACAAAAAAAAATAGTGCACTGACGAGCAATACTTCCTCCTATTCTATATCATTACACTCCTGTGTGTGTGTGTGTGTGTGTGTGTGTGTGTGTGTGTGTGTGTGTGTGTGTGTGTGTGTGTGTGTGTGTGTGTGTGAACTTTGGACATAGTCGACAAGCTGACACACATAACACAACCAACTGTAGAATAACACTAGTGCATTTAAAACACACTGACACACTCCTGATGGTTTCAAACAACACACACACACATAC
>JBCEWE010000339.1:2004237-2011737 GCA_039877035.1 Silurus lanzhouensis | reverse complement strand
ATCCTTCCATGATGTAATGCCTGACAAATGGGCCCGCGAGCACCGTCGCTCTGGCAACCACCAGCTGCCATAGGAAAGGTGGAGGGTGTGTGTGTGTGTGTGTGTGTGTGTGTGTGTTTGTGTGTGTGTGTGTGTGTGTGTGTACCATCCGGGGATGGCCTGCCATTCCCCACAAGGCTTTCCAGGAATGACTGCTGGGAATTACATTGACATCAGATACATCACAGTCGCAAACGTCCCGAAAATAACAAAGCTTCCGGCGCTTTATTTCAGAACAAAAGGAATCGAATGAACAATATTTTGGCATTTACGTCTGGCTAGTCATTTGGAAGGTTTATAAACGGAGAGCTGTGGCTAATCATGTGGCCATGTGTGATCTCTGAGGTGTAGCATGAAGGCTATTGTTTGGTAGCTAAATTGTTGGGTTGCAGTTGCTCACAGCAAAATTCAAGTAAAGATTAAAGAGAAAGAAAAAAATATATACATATCAATTAATATATAAAGTGAAAGAAAATGTATAGCAGTAGAGAAACAGGTGGCGAAAAAAAGTACAATATTTACACGTTGTTGTAACAGTTATTATTATTATTGCACAGAATTGGTCAAGATATTTTCCCAGCTATATGTGGTTCTTCTCCAAACTGTTACCACAAAGATGTATAGAATGTCTTTACATGCCATAACATTTACCCTTCAGTTGAACTAGAAGACACAACCCTGCTCCAGCATGGCAATATGCACAATGTGAGCTCCATGAAGATCTGCTTTACATGGGTTGAAGTGGAAGTTCTCCTGCTATCGAACTCTGACCTCAACCCTGTCAACCTTCCCGTCTGTGGGATGAACGTAAACGCTGACTGCACCCCAGGCCTCCTCACCTCACCTACATCAGTACCTGACTTTACTAACACCCTTGTGTCTAAAAGAGCACAAATCTCCACAACTACCCTTCAAAACCTAGTGGAACATCTTCCCAGAAGAGTGGAGGTTACTATAACAGCAATAGGGACTAAATGTGGAATGAGAATGTGATTACGGTTCACTTATTATTCCCTTTTTCAACTACAGTCTTTATTCCATTTATTACACATAGGTATTCTTGAGGGATTTGATGGGTGAAGAATTATTATAAAAATATTTTGTTCTTGTATGTAAAAATAATTTTTTGGATTGGACTCGCTGTACAACTGTACAACTAGTTGTAAATGCCTGATCCATTGATTGCAGTTATTTGTGTTTGTGTGCATGTGTGTTAATACATAAATAAGTGAACAAAAATAAATAAATAAAAACATCTACTTGAATTTTTATCATTGATTGAAAAACCAATCAATTCGTTTTTTTTTATCTAATTTCTAATAATCTTCTAAAGCCTAATAAATTTTTTTAAATATGTTTAAATGTTTTAGAAATATTTTAAAATTTTCATTTATTATTTACTTATTAGGCTTTGGAAGATAATAATAAATTAGATTTAAAAAAAACTAACTAATAAATGTATTTTTTTCAATTATTTTAATCATTGATAAAAATAATAACAATAATAATAATTAGAACTAGCAAACAGAATTATAGAAATATTTAGTTACATTATTATTACTAGTACAACTATTATTACTACAATTCAATAAATATAATGATGATAATGAATTTTTTTGTCATTTACACACTTACATTTTCAATCACAAGAGATTAAAACGGCAAGAACAAAACCCACCCTGATAACTATTAAGCCTACATGTGGCATAGTGTGTTACAGTCACATGAGACCAAAGTGAGACTTTTCGCCATACACCTGCATGTACACCTGATGCTCCAGTGTAAAAAAAGTGAAGTGAATTGCTGATGCTTTGTGTGTTTTATAGCTGGTGGTTCAGGGCTCATGTAAAGGTGGGGCTCAGTGGGTTCATGTGAAGATTAATGACATCATAAATTTTGCCAAGAACCAGTATACTCCAGCCTGGAGTCTAGTTGCCTCTGCCAAGCCTTTAAACACTGGCCCTAGATCAACCTTTCAACAAGATGAAAAAACTAATTCGAAACTGATTCAAAAACAAATGTTCAAAGAAACAAAAAGAAATGTTTTGCATGGAAAGTCTCAGGCTGAAAACGTGGTCTGAAAGTATGCAAAGGAGCTTGAAATTCTTATTCTAATAGTAGTGGATCCACTGAAAACCATCTAAAATCCTATAAGATGCATTTGAAGGTAGCTAACTTCTGATCAATCGAATGAACTGTCTAAGCCAGATGTTATATAATATGCGGGTACATCCGTCTCTCCGAGTCACATGACGCATCCGAAACGTTAGCATCTCACGAAAATCACATTAAAACGCATATGGTCCATGATGGGGAACAGTCAGAGCGACGACAATTTAGAAGATTTATGATCCGCCTGAAATCGGGCACATCACTGAAAGTAAATGTATATTATTAGCTGATTTGCATATCATCACATGAGACAGTAAACTATAATACCATCTGGAGATTCATTTAAATACAAGGTTTAGTGTGTGTGTATACACATTTATGTGTTTTATCAAGATACAATACAGACAGCTAAATCATTAACTATTTGGGTATCAATGAGGATCATGTGATATAATATATATATATATATATATATATATATATATATATATATATATACACATACACACACACAAATACATACATATCGAGACACGGCCTAGACAAGAGTTTAAAAAAATGGTGATCAGTATGAGGTAATACTACTTTATTGTACTTCCTCATTCAGCAAAACAGAGCAATTTACAGTAGTGTACTGTATAAACATTACAGTATACTGTATATGTAATGCTTTTTTTTTTTTTTTTTTTTTTTTTTTTTTTTTTACAAATTTCCCATATCGCTATCATCATTGTAAGATCGCAAAATCTTAAGTTGAACTCAGGGACTATCTGTATATATTCTTACCTACATTACACAACCACAAAGTTGACAGGTTCATGCACACTGGATTTGACATGAAGAACTCATCCAGTACATCCATGTTCTTCACGTTGGAGAAATTGATGGATTTAAACGTGTGGACACCAAAATTGCTTTAATTCAGTCTTGAAAAATGTGCTTTGCCCAAAGAATAAATATTTAAGTAAAAATTTTCCTTTCTACCCAAAAAGTAGCTAATCAAGCAACACATTTTGTCAGGAAATTGGTAACTTTGAGCAAGCGTACTCTATTGCTATATAACTATTGCTTGGCTGAATCCAATTTGGGTAGAAAAATATATAAAAAAAGCTAAAGGGGCCCAAGCATTTATTGTATTAGATTAAGCTCCTTGAACTAAAGCATTTAAAATGTCCAAACTTCAGTAACTTGGGTTGGCAAGAATTCCATTTTACACTGGACATAAAAAAACACCTCAGTGAATTGACTATGGTGCAAAAGAAGGAAAATTGTAGCTGAAACATTTCTTCTAATAAATCTCTGAGGTGATGCTTCTTATATGAAAAGCTTTTGTTTTGTCCAAAATGGCAAAATGTAAAAGATTTTGTAGCTAAATTATTTCATTTATTTGCATTGGATACAAGTTGGCATTTGTATCGTGATGCATTGCATCAGAAAAATGATTTATATATAATTATTAGTAGATGCGCTTTGCTTTTATTATTTAGAAACTGACTAATAATTTGTAACCAATATTTGATATGTAAATTGCAAAACTGTTTCTTTCACGTGGCAGAGGTAGAGATGTGTCTTCCTGGAGACACAACAGGAAAACGTCTGGTATTATATAATTTCTTTTTGCACATATTTTTTCCATTGAATCGTTTAGCATTAAATCACATTGTGTAGAATCAAACCGAAATGGACTCCCACTGCATTGTAATAGGGGTAAATCGTATCACATCGCATTGGTAGCTGCTTCATATGTATCTTTAATGTATTGTAGGCTATGTATTGAGATGTGAATCACATCACCGTCAGTTATGGAGATCCCTACTGACTACATTTGGTGCGAAAGAAGGGAAATTGTGACTAAAATATTCCTTTAAAAAATGAGGTCCAATCACACATTCTGTTAGCCAAAGCTCCTTGGATTTAGCAAAAGGAAAATGAAGCTCCAGACAAAACAAATCGCACAAGTCACTAACCTCAGACAGAATCAGACTCCAATTCTTCCGGATTGATCCATTAGCATATTCTTTTTAAGCCACACTCATCTTTCCCTACAGGCATGAAAGAGGCCACTATTTATGACAAAATCATAATATAATGAAGGTACTAAGTGTGTAACAGCTTCAACACTCAAAGCTTTAAAGGCTGCAACTGAAATAAACAGCGAGCGTGTCGTGGTCAGATGCCAAATAGCACCAGCACAAGTCTGGCGGTCAATGAATCATCGACTGGTCGAAATTCCCATCAGCAGCCTTGTTCCTGTAGATAATACAGATCTCCTGTTCACATCCAGTGCATCTGCTTCAGAGCATCAGTTTACTGGATTAGTCAAACCAGTTCTCCACCATCCTCAGGAACAAAGAGAATCATCTCAAAAACTCATGATAAATGAAAAAAGATATTAACCTTAACCCATATTTTATGTACTTATTTGCTTTTGGTAACAATACTACTACTACTACTACTACTACTAATACCAATACTACTACTACTACTACTACTACTACTACTACTAAAACCAATACTACTACTACTACTACTACTACTACTACTACTACTAAAACCAATACTACTACTAATACTACTACTACTACTACTAAAACCAATACTACTACTAAAACCAATACTACTACTAATACTACTACTACTACTACTAATAATAATAATAATAATTGTCATCATAATAATACTACTAATAATGATATAATATTAGTAGCAAAATCATAATTATAATCATTATTATCAATTATTTCTCTCTCCTTCTGTTCTCTTTCTTTCTTTTTCTTTCTTTTTATCCATTACCTTTCTTTCTTTTTCTTTCTTTCTTTCTTTCTTTCTCTTTTTCATCTATTCTTTCTTTCTTTTTCTCTCTCTGAATTGTTTAATTCTTATTTTAATTGTAATAAATTTGACAAATTTACATTTTTCACTTTCTTTATTCTGTTCATATTTGGAATCTCAGTCTTAACATCAGACATAATTGTCACCCTTTCATTTCGTTGTTAGTTTATTTTTTTATTTTTTGCCTGTTTTCTCTGCCTTCCTATTTTCCTAATCTCACTGCCTTAATTTTTTCAGAATATTGTGGATAAAATTGGACCAGATGATTCTCACTCTTTCTTCTTATCCTTGTGCACAACATGTTCACACCTGCTTGAGCTCTCATGGTGCACTCCGTCTGTTCCCATCACACTATCAATGAGTTCTGATCAGTTCTGGTCAGCATGAATAAATGTTAACAAATTAACGATAAAACGAATAAATAAATGTGCAGAAAAAGCTCATATGATCTCACACGACCTGCAAGAGGTCCTCATGACCACGTCTTCTACCACGCCCGTACGCACTTCCTGTCTGCTGAAGAGGATTTCCTCACTGACTGAAGGAGTTAAGAAACAATGTTCTTTCTTAATGGACGTAGCGTATTTCCCCTTTTGACTCGCAGTGTTGTGAAACAATTTTGTAGTATTTATGCGGAACGCCTGCTTCTCAAGTAATATACCGAGGAAATCGGAGCTCCCACGGGGCTCAAAATGAGACGACACGATTGCTTTTAGAAGCTATAATGTATTTCTAATGTCCTGACACAATATTGCACAGAATTTGTGCTGTCATTTCTGCTGCAATCAGACAGAGACCAGAGCGCAGAGTAATCTTGTTGCCTGACTTATTTATTTATTTATTTATGTTAATACTGAATACGAGATAAACACTTGATAATTAATAATTGATGAAACTGTTTCGTTTAGATCGCTGGATCTATATTCAAAGAATATTCATTATACAATGAATTATATATTCATTATACAAAGAAAAAGTAATTATTTATATATATATATATATATATATATATATATATATATATATATATATATATATATATATATATATATATATATACTGTATATATAAAATTCTTTTTTTATTAAGGCATATTTCATGTATTTTTTTCCACTGCCATTATTTACAATTACTATAAAGACAGTACGCACAAAACGAGGCTGGAAACGTGTGTACGGCTCTTTACACACAACGTTCGTGATTTATAAAAACAAAATAAAAAATAAATAAATAAATCTTGACGGGATAAAGTGGCCACCTGGTACCACACGGAAACACAGAAGGCGAGAAGGGGAATTGGCGACACAATTATAAATCGAATACGTTTATAAATGAGACCCCAGAGCGGTCCAAAGTTTAGCAGGCGGTGCGTCAGTAATAATGGTCCGTGGGTAAACACAGTGCTACGTGTGTAGTTAAATGGACTAAATAATTTGCCTCTATGCTTTTTTATATTAGTATTATTTGAATTACTCAAGAAATTGTTTCAGCCCTATATATGTGTGTGTGTGTGTGTGTGTGTGTGTGTGTGTGTGTGTGTGTGTGTGTGTGTGTGTGTGTGTGTGTGTGTGTAGGTTTTTTGATACTAATTAGACTTTCCATATAAAAAGAAAATATATGACTCAAATGGAGGTAGACTGATGTTCTATCAGGTTGTACATCAGGCAGGATTTATAAGGTCAGGAAACGGACAAGATGCTTTTTTAAGAGCAAAGTAGGTCAGAATCATTAAAATGCTTCACACACACATAATCCAGTATATCAGAAATGGTGCTGAGTAATGAAAGATTGATATTTTTAGAGAATTAAACTCTCGATGTAAACTCTGCCTGTCTCTGGAAACGGCCCAAACAATACATTAATTGCAAAACGACTACATTTCCATTTATTTATCCAATCCATCCAAAGCGATGCAACATCCAGCGACGCTCAATGAGCTAAACATGTCTGAGATAGGAAGGATCTGAACTCATGACCTACTAGAAGAATCTTCGACGCAATCAGAGTCGAGAATTCAACTGCACCCTTTTTTTGGTCTATCATCATATAAATTCCTGCGAATAAATGATGAATGTTAGGATTGCCTTTAAGCACTACCTAAACTTTTATGTTCGACACAGTCTTAATTTTGCACAAGCCCTGCCTACAGACTCAGACAACCACAGACATAAACACTCCATGGAAACCTGAGGGGAAGTAAATTCTATAAAAAGGACAGATTTTGTTTGCTTCTCTGGCTTATAAGCAGCTGTTGTTTATGTTGATTTATTGTGTCTAGAGTTTGTCTACAGACTACACCACTGCTGAAAAACACCCCCGATATAAACCATGACAGAAATTCTAATGGTTTTAACCACAGATAGCTTTACAAACCATCAGCTGTAACCAGTAAAACAAATAAGAGTATTTTGTTTTTTATTACGTAGTGTATCATTGAATCGTTCTCATCCAAGCAAAAAAAAAATATATTGAAAAAATGTCTTGTAAATGCTTAATAGTGTCCTACTGGAGTACTGA
>JBCEWE010000339.1:1986737-1999237 GCA_039877035.1 Silurus lanzhouensis | reverse complement strand
TGTTCACTAATATTCAATGGGTTTGTACTTTTTTATGGGCATGAACCATCTTGGAGGACACCAGCTTGGAATTTCTTGGAGTTTTTTGGAGTAAATTCCAAATTACAGATGTTAAATGATTTATGAATGTTTTGTTTTATTATTAATATTAATATTTTTACATCAAAACTGATTGAAATTAAGAAAGCAGTTGAATTTCTACCCTGCACATCCATTAATCACATGCACACAGCAGACTTACTGCAGGGCTATGAAGGCCACGCCCCCTACATGCACTGTGCATTCCTACATAACATAACACACATCATTTCCTAAATTCTGCACACTTAATAATGTAAAAAAAAAAAAAAGTATATCTTGGCAAGGATTCGGGCAAATTTCATAAATATACATACATTTATGTTTAAAAATTCATTGTGCTGTTTGTAAGCTATTGCGCAACAAAATTTACTAACAATTAAATGTAATTTTTAAAAATCTGTATTAGTTTGCATGTATGTCAGTTTAAGACCAAACAAATGTTAATATTTATGTTTGTATATGATGCAGTTTACATGCAAATTTCCTCAAATTTCTAATAACTTCCAATGAATTACTGGTAATTTTCCAACTTGGAACATTATTGCACTATGTATCATACCTTACTAACGAAGGCTACCTTGCATAAAGCCGTAGCATTATCTCATTTAGTTTTAGTCTTCAAAATGGTTAGTGGCAAGTTACAAGCACAATTCACATAAGGAATATCAGAGGGAATCCGCCTTGCAATTGGGAATTCTGTCTACCTAGAAAGTTCCCGTTCCAACTGGACTGCAATGATGTTCTTGCTTCATCCTTTACCTTTGCATAAATAGCTCAGAAACCTTCTTAACTCTCAATACCTCCACTAAATCCCAAATGCTGGTTGTGAAGAGAATGTGTTATGGAGCTTTGCTACCTACAGAGGATTAATCAACATGGAAGGCTTCTTCCCTGCAATCCCTATCTATATTCCCTACACCAAGCTGAAGCTTAGTGATGTGCACACATTGCCACACCAATTATCACACACACACACACACACACACACACACACACACACACACACACACACACATGGCAGCAGGACAGTGCACCACACTTGAACAAGCCACACAGAACACAGTGGGAACTGAGAGGAGAAACTGCTGCCACCAACACTCTTTAGCCAACACAACAGACAGACACAACAACAGCTACGACTCCTACAGAGAGCGAATACAAAAGCTAGCATGTCACACGTGTAAAAGGTCATGAAACATAAAAGAAACAGCTTACGACACGACAAACAACTATTAAAGCTAGCACTTGGGGCTAACACAAAATGTTAGCAAAACGTGTTAAATTAAGCTGTGAAAGTTTATAAATGTAATAAAATGGAAGTAATGGAAATTGGAAAAACTTAGGATGCTAATGGTAACTCTGGGATTTGACACCACAGGAAAGATGAAATCACAATTGAGAGGTACAATAAAGAGGACAAAACCGAGATCAGAGTTACAGCAAGCTTAGCTGAGTAGCTACATCATGACTAGAATGAACCATGAACAATAAAACTAAAACATTCAAGTGTGTTTTTATTTATTTCCATTTATTATTTAATTTCTGTTTATTTTTAAAGTCTAAGAATAGAAATTTTGAAAAATTAATTTTAGTTTTATTTTTTATTTTGCTTGAACTCAAGTTAAAAACTCTTGTTTTTTTAAAATAAACTTTAAAGCTAGCCTGCTATTACAAAAAAATCTAACACTTCAACAAAACAGACGACGTCAAATTGATCCTGAAATCATTCCTAATTCCTTGAAGAGCTATTTCATTCCTAAATGCGCGCAGTCGACCCGTGTCTGCCGAAAAAACCTTCAACCTCATTTGGATTTTCGAGGGGTGACTAATCTGTTATCTCAGCCAAATAACTGGCTAAATGTTATTGGGTAACAATGGAAATACATTTTATAATGCGATTATTACCGTGTCGGTATATTCCTGACAGATTTCCTGTCTTTCTACATTTACTTGTACATTTCCTCACAGCAGAATGCTAATTACCAGCTAAAACACCAAGTCAATGTTTGTATTCCAAATTTCCTGAAAATGTAATTAACCTTAAAATAGTGACTTAAACTGTTAATATAATTTTATTTAGTTATTACCAGTCATTTTTACAGTATATTTACTAATTCTGAGGATATTTTGTCTCAAGAATTAAACATACGGTGCCAAATTCCTCCTAAAACCGTTCCTGAACTACTCTCATTCGTAAATGAACACATCTTCCCCGTGCTTGCCAAAAAGTGTTGGATCCAATTTGGGTTTTTGAGGGATAATCTGTTGCCTCAGGCAAGTATCTGACTAAACGGCGTTGACTAAAAGCATTTTATCAAACGAATGCTATTATTTCTCCTCATGTTTCTGTCAGACTTCCCGTCTTATCGATTTCCATGCTAAAAGTTCTGCCGAATATATTTCTAAATCACTAACATTCTAGTGAATGAATGTTACATGTTAGCATGTTAGAAAGATGGAAAATGTATATTATTATTATTGTTATATTAATATAGAAACGTAATGAGCCTGGGCTAGTTTTAAAAGGGCCGATCTAAAGCTTAAGCTAGCTTGTAAATACGTAGCTAGCAACGCCAGCTTTTCGTCTTTTAATATACCTGCTGTTCAGGCGTTTTATTCAGAAAATCTGAAAAGTACACAACTGGCCTGGGCTTGCCGGAAAATAAGGAATGGCGTAAGATCTCATCTCAACAGTTTAACAGATAAACTACACGGTTTAGTTGCCGCGTCAGCACTTTTTTTTTTGACAAAAACGGTTGGGCAAACATCCACAAAAATCCTTCTAATAGCAATGTGCTACAACGATGATGCAAATAGACATACAAAAGAACAACTACTTAAGTGCACAAATGTACATGTATATATATATATATATATATATATATATATATATATAAAAGATGGAGGCTAATAGTTACACAAGAAAGCAATTAAAAACTGATATCCATAGATAGTAGCACAAAAACACATCACAATCTCCACATGAAGCAATCACACACACCTCACACACACACAGTGTATAAAGTTGTACAGTACTCACTGTGTGGTATCCGCGTGTTATGGCCGGCTTGCCCGCTTGGTACGGCTCCACCGTGTCGATGATGGTCTGCCTTTCACCCTTCTGGTTGATTTTGCGGAATCTCCTCCTGGACTGACGATGCGAAGCCTGGCGCTGAAAATACTCCTCATTCTCATCCATATAGTCCACCTGCCACAGGAACAGAGCGAGACGAGTGATTCTCTTGCTCTCTCCCTCCCTGTCTTTCCCCTCCCATCCCCATCTATTGCACTGCGTAAAAATAGCAGTGGGTGTGTGAGCCTGTCTGTAAGAGTGTGTGTGTATACATGTGTGTGCTAAGCCTCAAAGTCTACATCAAATACTGAAGAAAAAAAAAAAAAAACAGGGAGGGTGCCATCTATCCTTCTTGAAGTGCAAGTGAACCGGACATGTGCGTACAGGTCAAAGGTCAGTGTGTCATGTGTGCTAAGCCTCTTCCGTATCGTTACTTGACTTCTGTATGAAATATCTGCATCACGTGGAGTAAATGCACAGCGTTTTTTTCTTTCTTTTGCAATAGACCTGCTTTTAGGTGCAGCTACATCAGGAGAGCACGATTTTGAGATTTCGATGCAGGAAGTGCTAACCGGAGTGACCTAACTCCACACTCTGAGGGAAATGAGATTAATACATTTGTCTCAATCTCCATCTCCATCTCCTGCTCTCTCTCTCTCACGTTCTCTCACACACTCTCCTCTTCATCTGTACTTTCACTGCAGCCTCCCATTTCACACTCCCTCCACCGTTGGGATTACACATCAAATCTCTCGCTACCTTACCAACTGCTGCTATGGCAACGCCGCCGAGCGCCGAGCAGTGGGAATATATTGAACGCAAGTGAGTGCAGTGTCCATATCCTGCATGGGATCATAATTACAGAGCCACGACGGCCAATAATAACACACTAGGCGCTCCTCGAGTACCAAACGCGGCTGAAGGGAACGTCGCGTCAACTCGGAGATTAGCCGAATCTGGATGTAACCATGGGCACGTGCCCAGTCTGGAGCCGAATGAATAAAAGCAGATAACACAACGTGCTTGACTGCATTGCATCGGTAAAATTGCTCGGTAAAGACACCGGGTTCTTGTTGACGAACAGCATCTGTGTCTCTACAACTGTCTAATACAAACGCGTCTGTAATTCTTTTATTTGAAAAATAAATAAATAATAATAATTCTCTGAACACGGCTGAACATATTTTGCATACACTGCGTGACAACAGATGCCCACATTAGCATGAGACAAAAGCTGCTCATTCAGAATGCTTGTTAATCGCAAATACTGATTGTAGACACGCTTTATTCGTTCGTTGTTCAGATTTTCTTGCTCATCAATTGATTGGTCGATGTGCGATTTCGAGACCTTGTGCGACGCAACAAATACGACAAGATGTTACATTTGATCGATAAGGAAGCAGAAGCCCCTCCCACTTTTTACTCTTACTAACATATTATTATGAGCGGTTTTTTTTGTTTTTTTTTTAAAGAATGCATTGTACATTTCAGGAAATAAATCTTACTAACTCAGTGCAGTATCATATCCTGATACCTAAATAACTGTGTGATTGTTGTATATGGATTTTCATGCTGCAATTCATACTAAAAGTGCTTGGCCCCCTCTTTTCTCAATGCATTATGCAATAACATTAAAAAGTAAATAATAAGAGGAAATGCACACATACACACACATATACATATATATGGAATAATAAGCCACATTTAAAGTCAGTTCCCAGTTTTTTGAATTCACAAAACACAGTCCAATTACAATGGGAGCTGTTTGACCTCCAGAGCCAACAGTAAATGCATACTGTGAGTTAAAAAAGTATGCAGACCCCTGAACAATCAATATTACTGATTTACGATGGACAGTCTTTGAAAGGTGACACTGGATTTATGTTGGGAAATGTATTAAAGAACTGAACTACTTTGCTAAAAGTCTGTAAAAACAATTATTACAAATGCATAGTTTAGGAAAAGGGTTCAGAATAACATCCGTGTGTTTGGATCTCGCAGTGAGGGGCACAACAACTGGATCAATAATCAGAAAGCTGAAGCTGCATCACGCCACCCAGGCACTGCCAAGAAACGGCCGCCCCTCAAATCTCAGACAAGAAGGAGGCTGGTGAGAGAAGCCACAGAGAGGCCAACAATCACTTTGAAGGATCGTGAGAGTTCAGTGTCTGGGAAAGGGGTAATGGTGCACCAGTCAACCATATCAAGAGCACTGCGTAACACTGGTGGCAGGAAAAAAGCCAATATTGAAAAAAGCATAATCTAAAAGCACATATGGAGTTTGAGAAGAAGCGTGAAAGTGAACCCAGCTGTGATGTGGAAAAAGGTTTTGTGGGCAGATGAATAGAGAGAAGGACCGAGCTTCTGAGCCAAAACGCAAAGCATTAGGTGTGGCGCAAAACCTAAAGCTTTCCATACCTCAAGAGACCTACAATAATAGCCATCCCTACAATAAAACATGGTGGTGATGGCACCATGCTGTGGGGATGCTTCTCCTCAAAAGAGACAAGTAACTGTGTTAGAAATGATGTGCACGGTCTGTTCAAAAACTAAAAGCAAATTCACCTTCCAGAGAGACAATAAAGAAGTGGCCGAGTCAATTTAGTGATCCCAGTCACAATCTGGGGCACTGTGTAAAAAATGCGCTGTATGTATCCAAAAAGATCTTCAAAGCTGCTACTGCAGCAAAAGGGTTCATCTCCCAAATATTGTGTATTGTGATTGTACACTTGTGTAAGGAAAGTATTCAATATAATTAACACAGAATACTGTAGATCAGTGTTGTCAGGACTCACCACGATCATTTCGGACGGCTCCAGAACGATACACTCGCATCCGCGACGTAAGCTCCCGGCGGAACGCTTTCCAAAACTGGAGAAAGAAAAACAGTGATGCGGAGATTAAAACCAATAAGTGAAGCCTGTGTTAATTACTGTGAGAGTTCCTGTGGAAAAGAAAGTGGTCATAGTCTCCAAACAACCCTCAACACATGAATCCATATATGCAAACACATATCACACACACGAGTTGTACATTATAGTGTTCCTGATCTTCCCTGGAAGATTCCATTGACCCCAAGACTGGAAAAGTCCACCAGCCGACATCGCAGTTCATGAATGGAGTACAGTGCTGCACACAGGGTGCATGCAAGAGACGCTATAGAAAACAGCGTGGTGGAAATAAGGAGCGAAGCCGCAAATACAGGGCGTGGTAAACATACACGCACTCACCAACACCCTAATGTAGTATAATACGTCGTCTGTAAAGCTAATTATACCGCGCCGCTGCCCAATTCTCTAATTCGAAGGTGTGGATGGAATTTCTATAAAAGCAGCTTTGAAAAATTAGTAGCTTATGTACATATTTATATTATACTATATTAGATTCTATATAATAATATAGAATAACTGATTGTATGTGATAATTATAACACTATGACACTTTCTATAGGAACAGCACATCACCATGGATATGAATGGAAGGCACTTGATTAATAAACGAATACAGAAATCAATAAAAACATTCAATTTCGCAGAGATTTTCTAAAAGTCGATGTTTAGCATAAAGAGTCTTCAGTGGCAGCGCTTTGTACCAATCAGTAGCTTTCTTACTTTGTACATTCGGTTTTCATTTAGGGTGTCATTTCTATTCAATGAATAAAAAAAATTAGTTTGTTTAATGAAAAAAAATGTATAAGCCGGTTTTTTTTATTTTATGCATGTGTAATAATTATTTATACTCTTATGGGCTCGTCAAAATAATACAAACTGTAGTATACCTTTAGTGACCTTGGTTTGACCTTTTCTATGGTGGATAAGATGATGTTTTTAATATTGTTTGTGTATTAATAATAGCATAAACATTCATCATCGGTATGTTTGATTTGGCACGTTTTTACGCTGGATGTCCTTCCTAACGCAACCCTCCCCATTTATCCGGGCTTGGGACCGGCACTAAGAGTGCACTAGCTTGTGTAACCCTAATGGCTGGGGTTGGTTTTCTGACCGGGGATCGAACCCGGGCCGCAGCGGTGAGAGCTCCGAATCCTAACCACTAGACCACCAGGGAACCTCTAGTAGGTCGTAGATGACATGCTTAATTTAGTCTTGGTACAATACTGAATAAATTCAAGGGTGGTGTCCATTTGACCCCGAGTCAAGACTTGTTTCAGCAAATCAAATGTGAACTTGACTCGTTTAGTTTTTCTCAAGGACATGGCTCCAGTATTTTCTCAAGTATTAATATCAGGTGGAAAAAAAAAACAAGGCTTTGTATACTGCATATTTGGTGTGGTATAAGAGGAATGAAACTTCAGCGCATGCTATTATTGAAAAATAATCCACTTTCTGGGTTTAACAGTCATGTTGGCATCACATGAATCGTTTTCTAATACCAGTGTTTAATTCCTTAATAACTACACACTCCTAATCAGTCTTTGGCTGTGTGTAAGAATTTGTATTGAAGTCACAGAAATGTTAGTAACAGTTGACATAATTTTTTTGTTAATTAACGGTTTTGCTTTCTGGTATAAGCAACAACAATGCTGGCACTGCGCTTTTCTTTTACAGAGAAAAAAAAGCTGACGAAGAGCACTAAAGTCCAGAGCTCTCAAACACACACACACACACACACACACACACACACACACACACACACACACACACACACACACACACACACACACACACACTTTCAGTGGGGGTGAAATGCAAACTCAACCCATAGTGCTAACGCAACCAAATTCCATACTGACCAATGGGGGTCTTTATCTCAACTAATATAGGCTTTAATAGAGCAGAAAATTATAGGCAAATAATAACCTTGGATAGTGTTTGCATTAACGGAAAAAAATCTGAACAAATAAAAAAGTGAATCTACATTTAACCGATAAAAAACTTGGGGACTCGTTATGGTTTTTTACAGTAACAATGAATAACCCAAAGTCGATCATTTTTGAGTGTTTTCTTCATTTCCATTGATGGCATTTGGAACACGTCCTTATGCAGATCCACTTACACTGATCTCATTTACACAACTTTTGTTGTAGTTAAAGGTTAAGAGCTTTGCTTAAAGACCCAACAATGGCATATTGGTGGTCCTGGGTTCTGAACTCACGACCTTCAAATCAGAAAGGCAGCATTTTAACCAGTAAGATGCCACCAATTTATAACCAATTCAGGTTCTTGGTCTTTTTTCTTTCGTTCTTCATCACATACTGTATTATGAAGAAAGAAACACATTTCTAACTGACCCTCAATAACAAGTTTGTAGTAAGCAAATATTAAAAACTAAACAATAATAATAATAATAACCCGCCACCCCCACCAAAAAAATATAATATTGATTAAATTGAGTAGTCAGTTAAATTGGCACAATTTAATAAATGGTGTATTGCATTAATTTGATTTATAAAATATTATTTTATATATTATTTAACCAAGCAAGCATTTTATTTAGAATTGTTGAAATTCACAAATGCTAATAAAAATAATAAACTGAGTTAATGGGAAAAAAATGATAAACAATTTTATGTTTTGCGTTCCTTCCCCATAACCGTACCGAGATTGTCCCGAAATGAATTTACACCCCTAACGACTATACAACCTTGTGATCAACAATGTCAACAACAGCAGCATTATGAGTACTGTAATACTGTAATACACAATAAGAGCTCGAGGATTGTCCTTGATGAGATAATGAATAATTTAATAAATTATGAGTTTCTGTATGGATTTAATGCATGTGTAATAAACATTTTTAATTTGCATTATTAAATAAATTTAAGGATGCCCTCGAGGTGTCCATTCGACATTGAGTCAAGAGTCGTTTTAGCGAGTCAAATGCAGATTTGACTCGTTTTGTTTTTAGGATACACGCGACATGTCCAATGAAGCCCGCCAGCCTGGCCACTTCATTCCACATTACACAACATGCAGGGAGTCTGGAATGTGAATTGGTGATGACACACACCCGTAAGCACAATCCCACCCACAGAGACACATACCCAAGTAAGTGGAATCCACCATTTCTACCATTTTATTCCTTCTAATTCTCTCCAGTTTAATAATCATTACAGCTCTATTATATGTAAGTAAGCGTGAGCAGTGTGAAAGTGTGGGAAGGGTTTAGGACTAAAATGTGATTCTATAATAGCAGAACGCTTCTGTTGCAACACTTCAGGGAAGAATATAGTGTGAAATTGATGGGGCTGAGCTGCAGGGCACTTCACCGCTTCATACACTGCATGCCTTTCGAGAACAACTGAAGCACCTCCAAACTTTTATTAGCACCAGATGAAATCCACGGGCCGCCAGCGGCAGGATTATCGTGCCCCTAACCCATCGTATATTCTACTTCCTTAAAATTAATATACACGCAGTTGTGAATGTAATACAGCGGATACAAAACTTCCACTTTCAATAGAAACTTTACATTTGACTTTTTCACATTTTATATAA
Source organism: Silurus lanzhouensis (assembly GCA_039877035.1). Taxonomy (NCBI): domain Eukaryota; kingdom Metazoa; phylum Chordata; class Actinopteri; order Siluriformes; family Siluridae; genus Silurus; species Silurus lanzhouensis. Next base: position 1,989,625 of record JBCEWE010000339.1, on the reverse strand, counting down.
GATTATATAATTAATAATTATTATTATTATTTATTTATATTTTGTTTTTAAAGAGTTTATAATCAAGTCAATATTGTTACAATAAAACTTGTAGGCTATAAAAAATACAAATAATTAAATAAAAATCCTATTAATGTAATGACATAAAAGTAACAAGTTGCCGTTCTCGTTAGGGGCGGGGCTAATTCGTCCTTTATTGCTGGTGCTGGCTATGAAAGGCGTCGCCACACTTTACTTACAACTAAACGCGTTAAATTCACACCAAATTCTGCACAATCATATGTTCCAGTTTGTCCCAGTTTAAAATAAAATGAAATAAAATCGAATTTACACGACGTTCGTAATCACTTAAACCTGTTACCTTTTTAGTGATGACAAGTCACTAGAAAGCTCCTTAAGGAATGAAAGCCACAATCCAGTATTCCTAGAACGCTATAGTTCCACTTGCAGGCATTTTTCTGGTGCATAAAATTCGAGTCAAAGTTCTGAGAAAAAAATCAACACAAGCGTCCAGTGTGTGCTCCATTAAATCCAGCCGAACTCACACACAGCTCTCGGAGCAATCTGTTCGGTCTACTGCCTCTGTGTGATGGGAGCCTGGGCGCACAGAACATGCATGCTTGAGTGTGTGTGTGTGTGTGTGTATGTGTGTGTGTGTGTGTGTGTGTGTGTGTGTGTGTGTGTGTGTGTGTGTTAATGCGACCAAGCGTTAGTGATGACAGACTGGAGCCATACATTCCAGCTTGCCTATTTCTTACTGCCAGGCTGAGAGGGAGGGACTAACCTCAACTCACTCAACACTGACCTCTTCACCTCTACCACACACACACAGTATATATACACTACTACTCATCAGACAGAGGGACGGATTGCATCACACCAAACGATCTGTATCAACACTCAAGATTCGTAGGAAGCCACACACGGGGGTCAGATTGTGGATTTCCTTTAAAGGGAAGTGGAACGTGGACAGCGGGCTATTCTGCATTAAGTACATATAATGACCAGGAACAGGCAAAGTTGAGGAAATGAAAGAAATATTGGATTACAATAGGAAACCTGCACTGCCCTTTTGGTTATTTATTGAAAGATGAAACAAAAATGGAGAAGCAGGAAATATTTCAGAGAATGAAACCAAATCATAGTTCAGAACACCAGCTTTAAATTTTTTTTTTTGGTGGTAAAATATGGTCTGAATTTTAGGATGATGGCGATTTAGTGCCATTTGGATTATGAGATTTAAGTCGTAGCACTACGAGAATAAAGTCGTATCAACACGAGAATAAAGTCGTATCAATGCGAGAATAAAGTCGTTTAAATATGAGAATAGAGTCGTTTAAATACGAGAATAAAGTCGTATCAATGCGAGAATAAAGTCGTTTAAATACAAGAATAAAGTCGTTTAAATACGAGAATAAAGTCGTATCAATTCGAGAATAAAGTCGTTTAAATACGAGAATAAAGTCGTATCAATGCGAGAATAAAGTCGTTTAAATACGAGAATAAAGTCGTTTAAATACGAGAATAAAGTCGTATCAATTCGAGAATAAAGTCGTTTAAATACGAGAATAAAGTCGTATCAATTCGAGAATAAAGTCGTTTAATTGCGAGTATAAAGTCGTATCAATACGAGAAGAAAGTCATAGCACTTCCAGAATAAAGCTTCGAGTGTGCCATTGTTCAACTCATTCAGGATCGATTTCTTTGTTCATCATCCTTGTAGTCTCTCGAGAAACATCTCCTCTTCCAATAGCACGTAGATCGATATCTATGTGACCATCGATATCCTTGGAGTCGACCACTGTTCACCATTACAGACTGCACAAAAGAGACGATTTCCTTAATGTCTGTCTGATATTTTATTCGGAATAAATTAAGTTTCATGCAGAACCGCCGCAGTGTCAGTTTACTAATTGTAACTCCGAGCTGATGTGCCGAAAGACGTTTCCTTATTGCTAAATTCTAACAAAGTATTATTTAACCAAATCCTCCACATTTACTTTATGCAAAACAGCAACTCGCAATTCTGTGATTTTTCTCGTTGCTGCTTTAATCTCGTAATTTCGACTTTATTCACGTAATTTCGACTTTATTCTCGAAATATTCCGACTGTATTCTTGCATTGCTACGATTTTTTATATTTTTACGTGACACCAAAATGCCATCATAGAATTACAACAGCAAACAATATAGGAGTTTAAACATCAGGTTTAATCAGGAGTGAAACAATGGTGGTTTTGTCGGTGGCTGAGCCTGAAATGCCTACGTTCAGCTCGCCTAGTTACATAACCGCTGCCGAGTGCATGTGGTACTCACAATGCAATCTCCAAAGCTCCGGTTCAAAACGTTCCTCTAATCAAACACTGTTATTTGTACTTCCGTTGTTTCACTGCGAATTAAAAGGAAGTTTTGTTTTGTTTTTTTGGGCGGAAATGCAAATTTTGGCGGAGCTTAAACCAGGCTGCTGAAACTAAACATCAGCTCGACCTGCTAATCCTCTGGTTTTTTTGTATTTGTGGTGGTTTTCTCTTTGATTTCCTCCTAATGAATGCTGTCCAAGCACTTTTTCCCCCTTCAACGTGAAACCGATTATTTTGAGACCCTTCTCACAGGAAGCCCTGAAAGGAAGTGTGTTCTACTGAACGTGATGCAGATAAATCCATTTGCATGTGTGAAGATTCGAACAAAGTTGCTATGTATTAATGAGCGAGGGCTGAGGAGCGGACATGGAGGTGAAAATAGCGTTCTGCTTCTGAAACGCACATCAGATACAAATAATCACACCCTTTTTTTTAAGAAAGAAAGAAAAATGTAACAATAATTAACAGAGGGAGAAAAAGGAAGAGGGTGTGAAAGGGGAGGAAAAGGAGAAAGAGGAAGATCGAGTC
>JBCEWE010000339.1:1961737-1979237 GCA_039877035.1 Silurus lanzhouensis | reverse complement strand
TGAAATATGAGTTATTCATACAGAGTGCAGATAACACTGAGGCTAGCTGAGGTAAAACCGTTCATTCACCTCCCCAACCCAAACATCATTCACCTATAAGGTTATGATTTCGACTCTCACACCACCACAGAACAGCACAACACATTCCTATCTCTACAATAAAGACAGAAACCACACTCCGCTGGTGTTGAAATTTCATACTGGTTCCCGTGAAGGGCATTCCTGAGGTCGCCTGTTGACCACTGAGGGGCCTCAAAGACCTCAGGGTTTGGAATGTTCTGGAACACCCAAGTCATGCGGTTAAGTGTTGTTGTTCCTGAAGTTAATCCGATGTTAGAATGGGAGAAACCTTTCTGATCTGCTGAAGCATTTAAATTGAATTTGTTTATTTTTTTGTGTTTTTAATGCCACGTTAGCATCAATGGCTAGTTTTCTTGTCAGGATCGGGGTAGGTAAAAAAAAGAACATTACAGCTAAAGGTATTCCAGGATTTTAAGTTTTCCAGTATTTCATTGTATTAAATCCAAGTGTAACACACACCGTCATTTGAGGGCCAACAATTCTTCACACACATCATCCCAGACCAGGTTAGATTGTGCATCTGATCAGGCAAGTTTTTGTGATAAACATGATCATGAGAGCTAACAGTTCGGGATTAGAATTAACTTTGAGCCTGTATTCAATTGTATTAGATTGTTATCCTGAAAAATGCGGCACTACAAACGTGTTCTTCAAATTTTCTTTTCAAGATGATGATCATAATCATGAATATACTCTTTTCTACAACTGCAAAACACACAGATTGACACAAGGGGGCGCCAAACACTCACTTAATATAAATATAATACGAATCGTATTCAATCGATAGGATGAAATTCGTTTCAATTCTTTTATCCAGTTATTTTAATTTGTGCATTTTCTGTTAAGGGCATATCAATACGGATTCTGCAAAAATATTAATAAAACATTAATATTAATATACTATAATAATAACAATAATTATAGTAATATAATATTAATATAATGCTGGTAATATAAATTCTAATTACCTTGTAAATACGCACGCGGGTACCTTCGTACGAGAGGTACGGGAAACAGATGCATAATTTTTGTACCATACATAAATCAATGTACAGGTAGTTTGTTGAAAATCCCCCAAAATTAAACCCTACCGTGTCTTTTGAAGCAAAAATCACTATAAGACTCTGTCTTATTTTTGGGGAAACATACATATATATATATGTGTGTGTGTGTGTGGGCGCGTGTGTGTGTGGGCGCGTGTGTGTGTGTGTGTGTGTGTGTGTGTGTGTGTGTGTGTGTGTGTGTGTGTGTGTGTGTGTGAAAAGTAGTAAAGCTTCACTGAATAGTTTCTCTTTTGTCACTCATAACTGAAGTTATAGCAGGTAAAATACTTGAATTTCTTTTGACAAACTTGTACATTCTGACCCATATAGAAATATTAACATTATTCAGATATTCATCCCACCACACAAACAGCAAATACACAAACTCCTCCACCTGAATGCTCACTTTTACCTTAGTTGATGTTCTCTTAGATTGGACAGGGCCTCCATGCCGTGTAAATACGAATACACAATCTCCAAATCCTGCAGAGAAAACAGAGAACAGATCTTCGTATTACTTTAGTACCTCACACACACACACACACACACACACACACACACACACACACACACACACACACACACACACACACACACACACACACGGACACATTGTGGGTAAAGGGCTGCAGTCAGTACACTCTTGCGCTATAACTGGGAGTGATTAAATGGAATTAGGGGAATGTTCAGACACAGAAACAAACAGCGTTTGAGACGAAACTCCTCTGTGTGAATTCAGCAAATTCACTGCTGCCTTTATACTACACAGGACACGTAACTGAAAGCCGCGGATAAACACTGCGTAAACATTTCAGACCTACAGAATAAAAACAGAGTCGAGTCTACTCTGCAGACGGAGCGCAGGATTAGAAAACCAAGCTGGAGAAATGATTCCTGTCAGTCAGGACACACACAGACTTACTGTTACGCCTAAATAAACTACGCAGTCACATTTCACACCTAGAAATATTTAATATGTAATATATACATATTTTATATATTATATAAAATTTTATTATAATAGCAGCTTCCATTTATCTATTTTAATTTGTTCTGTAAAAAAAAAGTCTGAGATGCATAATGTGATGTCATTAATTACGATATTGGATCACAGCTTTCGTATGTGTGTGTTTGTGTGTGTGTGTGTGTGTGTGTGTGTGTGTGTGTGTGTGTATTTTTAAGAAAAAAATAATAATTAAAACAAACTTCCCATGCCATGATATTAGCCCCCTTAAAGGCCCCCCCATAATATTTCAGTAGAAGAAAAAGATTCCTAATAATTCTATTTATTTATTTCATTTTTTTCCTGACTTGATAATAAATGCTGACATGAAAATGACAATTCTGTTACTTTTGTTATTTATGTTATGAAAATATTAAATAATAAAATTGGATAGGATATGGCAGGATTAAATTTGTTTTCACTTGGGGAATTAAAAGGAGGTGCCTCAGTGTGTGTGTGTGTGTGTGTGTGTGTGTGTGTGTGTGTGTGTGTCTGTCCTTTCCCTCTAAAGCCACACCGCTCTAAAACACTGGGCCACCTTTGTGTTCACAAAGGCATGCTGGGATAGCGGTGGGACAAAAGAGGCTCTGTCCTCACACACAGACTTGAATTAAGCATGCTTTCAGAGAGCCTATAATACACACAAAGGTACTTTACTCTCTTTTTAATCACACAAACACACACACACACACACACACACACACACACACACACACACACACACACACAAAATGTTAGTCTTTTGATATTCTTTTATAACCTTCGCCACTACTAGGACTTCCTCAACCGAAACAGTGCTCCCTGGTGATATCTGGATTATGTTTGAAGCTAAAGTAGGTTCAAATCAGAGAAATGTTCATGTATGGTTTTCTCAACAAATCAACATCATCATCATCATCATCAAATTTGAAATGAGAGATCTAGTACCATGAACAAGACCTGCCACTTTGTTTAAAAAAAAAAGAAGAAAAAATAAATTTGGGATTATAAATCGCACTAATGCAAAAATTTTTTACAGGATTTCAACAACAACAAAAAAAAGATACATGAGATGCGTTTCAGCCTGTGTCTCCATCTGCTGTTGCTCCTCAGAACTGTAAAACTAGATATTAACGTCTATAGCAAAATTTTAGATACACAGGGTGGTGCAAAGGGAAACGGGAAATTTTGGAACAAGGAATGGCGACCCTGGGACATCTGCAATTGTCTGGATCCAGTGCGGCTTTGTTTTGAACCCCTTTTGAAGTCCCTAGATGGTGTTCGAACAACCCTCACACCAGAAAATATCGAGGTTGTTTGAGCTCCATTGTGAGGAGCCCTTTGCCGTTTATTCGAAATTCCCTTGGCATGCCACTCGCATCTCCTCACCGATCTTATACCTCGTCAGATCTTGAAGGCTTGTTGCGCACCACTCCACTGCTCCATGATAACTAATGGCAAGAGCTTAGAAACAAGCTCGCACTGCTTCCACTGACGCCTCAGGGTCACCAAAGTTTGCACCACCCTGTACATGAACATCCCATTCCACATTCAATCTCCATTTCCTTTTAAAATAAACTCCCCTGGGAAGATGTTTTCCAGAGGATTTTGGAGTGTAGTTGTGGAGATTTGTTCATTCCGCCACAATTGTGTTTGTAAAGTCAGGTACTGATGAAGAGTGAGGAGACCCTGGGTGAGGCCTGGTGTTCAGTCAGACACTCAGCATGCCAAAGGGTTGAGGTCAGAACTCTACACAGCCTAAATACTTATAAATCCTTTTGATTGGTCGATGTCTTTGGCGATTGTTTAGCATTAAAAGTGTGCTTTTACAGAAAAATAAACAGCATGTCGTCGTGATGCATTCTGAGGTAAAAACTACATTACAATTGCTTTTAAGCGATTGCCAAATGACACGTCATACTTTTTAAGGCTATAATTTTTAAACTTTAGCATTTTAATGTAGTAAAAGGGACATTCGTTTCTGTTCTCTCTCACAGCTATGAGTGTTCGTTTCCAAAAACCACCTATTTTTTCCCCCTCATTTAATCAAAATACAAAGCTTTCCATGTACGGGAAAGAAACCCTGCAGGGCCTAAAAACGTTCGGCTTTAGCTCTGACACTGGAGACGCCTTCCATCAATGATAAATAAATAAATATCCTCACAGTTATGCTTTTATTTTTGAGAGAAAAAAAAAATTCTAATCACTTTCGATGATCATTATTAGCATCTGATGTCATGTGAATTAATTATTATAGAAAATATTTCCTATAGAAACTAGAAATACTGTAAGCTAATACTATAGAAACATCAGCATTCGCCTTGCAGCAGAAACTCAATGTGAAGAAAGTACACAGATTCGCCACTAGAGGCCAGTCAAGTTCAGCTTTTTTCCAGTATTGTTGCAAGCTGGAACGAAACCAATATCTCTGTGTGTGTGTGTGTGTGTGTGTGTGTGTGTGTGTGTGTGTGTGTGTGTGTGTGTGTGTGTGTGTGTGTGTGTGTGTGTGTGTGTGAAAATGCTTCGGAATACAACATGGAAAGAATGTATGGAACCCTGTTTCGTTAACTCTGACGTCCATCTGATTAATAACAGAAGGCAAACCTCACTCCTAAAAACTGTAACAGCGTACAGTATATACCTACACATTTCTGTTTTGCGTGAAGATTTTCTGGTCTGATGCCTTAAAGGCGTGCATGATTGTAGAGCTCCTGAGGTGGCTGATGAAGCTGATGAAACCGCTGCTCTCTCAGGTCACAAAATCAAGCAATTGCCAGGGCAGTAATCAACGAGCCAAGTGATACTTAAAGAGCACGACGCTCCAAAGACAGACGCTTCTGTGTACAACACGCCCACCCACCCACCCACCGACTCCAATCTACACACAAAATCAAGACTGAACAATCACTACATCAGTAAGGCTTTGCCAAAACGACACCAGATCTTTTCCACAATCAGTTATCCTTTCTCTTTCTTTATTTTTCTTAAGAAGAAAACAAAAAAAATGAGAAGAGTTTTCAGCAAAACATTATTTACAATTCCCTGTTACTGATAGACTTACATAGAACAGGCCCATCAGTTTACTGGCTTGCATAAGTATTTAACCCCCCCCCCCCCTTCCACAATGCACCATGGTAATCTCACTAATCCCCTGTTTACCCCTGGTGTAGGTCCTACATGCTTCCAAAATTGTGCCATATTCATTTCGAATCATATCAAATATATCGTCTTGACGTGAATTTGAGGGTATCGAGTATATCAAAAGCAAAACACACCCACAAAGATAGAAAATGTCTTCATTTATCATCATTTTATATAGTTAGAAGGGTCATTTAGCTTTTCTCCTAAAAGTTGCTATTAAAATATATTATAAAATGTATATTAATCTATATTTGTATGGAAATATTAGAAGATACTGGTTTCATTTGCTTGGTAACAGCCAAAATGTCTTATTGTTCTAATCGACTGATTAAATGTGAGAATGTGACTCAAAACATGGCGCACACTATTAGAAAAAATGACTTTATAATGTAAAAAATGGCCATAAAAATTTAAAAAATCCATTTAAACTCATTAGAAAAAAAAAAAAAATCTGTGTTATTGCTGTGAACTGACCACCACACACAGTATAAAGAATATCGAAACATCATTTGTTGTCACTACACTTCTATATTGAGATGTGGGATACCCATCAAACTCATCAGTGTTCGTTTATTCAAGTCTGTTCTCGAACACACTCCTGATGAGCAGCTACTGTATATAGTAATTGAGATCACATGGCACTATTTATCCGTAGGTCACCAAAACCTTTACGGAGGCGTTAATACTTAAATAAGAATATTTTTGATTTTAATAATGGTGTGGCGTTTTGTGTTCATTTATGACGTTCAATCCCAATCGACTCCATTTCACGTCCAGGTCAAGGGGTGAACACTTTTGTCTGGCAAGGTAATATTACTCGAAGCGACGCATCGATCCTTTCACTGTCTCATGTTCAATGACTTCCTCTCGAGGTCCTCGGGGACGACAGGCGCGCCGCGTCCTGCGATTGGGACAACGGAGAAAGCTAAAAGCTTTCTTAAGTGGCCACACCTAACAGGCCCTGTTCCTCCCCCCCAGGCCCCAGCTGTGGTTACTGTGGTAACATGAGGGGTGGCAAGGCCCTTGGAGAGCAAAAAGAGAGGGGGGGGATGATGAAAACCCCACCGACAAGAAGAGCACTTCAGCCTGGGCCTCTGTTCATTCAAAGAGGTGTTTTTTTTTTAATCTGCAAATCCGACCCCAAAAAACTGACAAATTACAAATTCGTTGTTCAAATTCATGTCCAGAACTAGTCAAAGCAAGATGTCAAGCTGGAATTAAGAAGAAAAAAAAAAAAAAAGTTTCTCCTGAACATTAACAAAACACAACCGCAAGGGTTTATTATTATTATTATTATTATTATTATTATTATTATTATTATTATTATTATCATCATCTTTTCTGCAGTTAAATGGGGAGTTACAATGCTGAAAATTCTATTTTACACACTGATCAAACTTATTATAAAAATAAAAAAAAAAATTACCACAGAATAGTTTCTTCAAAAAAAATTCTACCAATATTTTTTAACATTAAAAAAAATTGAGAATAAGATTAAAAGTATTTTTCTCAGCACTGACATCTTTCCTCATTAGCGCTATTTATCTCCTCACCACATGGCTAATTCTGCTAAGCTAACAGCCCTCATCTGCCAGCCAGACGACGACTGTGCTTAGCAGTCAAATTAAAGGTAATTAAATTGTTTCTAAAACAAACACACAAAAAATCCTTTCTGACATGGTTTTCTTTATAGGTTTTTTGTTTAGTTTTATAAAGTCAGTCTTCTTATAAAAATATTAGAAACTTGGGTTATATTACAGCATGTTGAATGTAATATTTTGATAAGAATTAACATAAAATGTGACGTGTCATAGTACGAAGAGACAACATTTCACGAAAACCGCCACAGCTTTCAAAACGGTGTCAAACATGAAACGTTTTTCATGATGGGACAAAATAAATGTCTTTTTCTATGCAACAGAATCATAACATAAGGCAACTGTGTGGAAAATCAACCTGAGGTAAATATTGCCAAGGGGGTGAATACGATACAAATATTCATACTGGGAAAAAATATAAATGTTACACTTTCGGCTATGGTTCATTTCCTTAAACCAAAGAAGGGAAACTCTCACTGCTCAGTGCTCGCAGAAGTGAACTGCTCACTGCTCTACAATAATGGCTGGTTATCTGGAAATGCCGTTAAACGTGAAATAGCGATATGTGTATATAAAAATATAGACATGGTCCACTGCAACTTTGGAATGCGAAAAATGTATGCTGATACAAATTGCTGAACAAACTGACGAATAAATAGTATACTGAGAAGATTTTCAGAGATTCAACATTTAAATCAATAACAATATCATAATGTATATTTTATTAGGTTTGTCAGAAGATCTTTGTGATAATTCATCTCAAGGTTTGGATCTGCTTGCATTCAGTTGAAAACAGAGCAAACTATGCTCACCCTTTACCCCTGGGAGTTGTGGTGACAAAATGTTGGCTTATATTGTACAACAAATTGTTACTTTTCCTTCCAGCACACACTGCACACTGTTTTCCAAAAACGCAATTTTTCACACTATTGAACACAGCACAACAGTCCGAGCCAAACCCATAACAATACAATGCAGCACTTTATTTTAATTAAACCCAAGAGATCCATCTGCTTGATGGAAAGACCCTCGAGGTCAACTAAAAATAGAAGTCCACCCGGAAAAGGTGCTAACGCTAACACGAAAAAACTAAAATGCTAGTGTTATTAGCTTACAGAGAGACGAGAGATACTGGAACGCGCCATGCAAAGTTCCCAGACTACAGCTGGTGACAAATCGAGACTCTGCAACGATAATGTGAAGTGTATGGTGCGATTAGTACAGTAGCCTGGACACCTGCTACACCATGTGCCAACTTTAACGCCAGTCACCAGCTCACTTTTGGGGTCCAGAATTGTGTCCTGTATGCCATCTGGACTTGGGAGTGAATTGTAGATTGGCCTGTCCTTGAATTTTAACACTACATGCCTTCAGGGTATTTTTAGCCATCGTCAGGCAACAGCATGTGGAGACTTTGCCTATAAAGCAAGGTCACCGGTGCGAGCAACTGTGTATAGACACACAGAAGGCAGCAGTTAGAGCACAGTGCCATCGTATTTCTACATTCCGATTGGTCAAGAAGGTGTTCATTATGATTAACGCCCTCATTCTGATACATAATCATACACATTACACATTTAATGATAATAAATGCAAAATTGCAAAATTGCCTGAATTCAAGTATGTAAACATCTACTGTATCTTAAACTTCAGCAAAAGGTAAGAAATTTAACTGGGCGCAGGGCGGCGGCAGGGCGGCGGCAGGGCGGCGGCCCCGATTTGTTTGGACAAAATGTTTCAAATATCTTATTTTTGTAAAAAAAATCGTTATTAATTATAATTGTATTTAATTCAGTTGTACCTCAGAGAAAAAATACATGAAATCTAATTTTGAAAAACTTTAGAATTTAACTAATCTGTATGCAATTTCCTTGATAACCAATCAAGTGGACCATTTATTACATCGCAATTGAATATCGCAATATTGACCACAATAATCGCAACATGACATTTTTTACATGTTACACTAGATCTGGGAGTGTTCTTGTGCTTGTGCTCATTCATCCACAAGGGCGTTACTAAAATCAGATACTGATGTAGGTGAGAACAGAGGCTGGAACAGGATTGGATCTGCTAGTTCAAGTGAAGGGAAAATTTTATTCTACTGCGTCCAAAATGTCCTATACAATCATGTGCCTTGAACGCTGTGGTAACCACATGTGGCTGAAATGGTTAGGTGTCCCATTACACATGTCCATATTGTATACCACAAGGAACAAAAAAAATCAAAAGGGGAAAAAATGATCGACAGGGTCAATTGAATTTTTGTAAAAAGATTTTAACATCCAGCATGCCCCATTACTTGAAGCGCTCCTATCTTAGTTCTATATTTTTATCTGAAAAATTCCATAGCCAAACCAAACAAAATGATCATATTATATAAAATTATCACACTATTATCATATTGTTATCAGTAATAAAATACTGATATTAGGAGGATGGGGATATTAACTATGGCTGGATAACAATAAAACACAAACAGGACAAAGCTAATCCCGATTTTAACTTAAAAAAAAAAATCAAGATAATCACGCAGTGTAATATAATATAATAAATCTACCATACGGATGTATTGCATATTTGAGCAACGCAATGCAAACTGCTAATGCGTATATTACAATAGCATTCATTTATAGTAGAAGGTGTTTGAAATGAAAAATACAACAAAGGACACCCAGAACTGTTGAGCAGCTAGATTCCTGTATCAAACACATATGGGCCAACATGATATTTAAAAATGCTTTTTTGCATAAAATATTTTCATTAATTAGGCAGAATTTAGGGGGTGTGTTTGACACTATTTGTGTTCACACACACACACACCCACACACACATTCTCTTCCTTGCCGTCATATACAATTTAATTCATGAGGGAGTGCTGCGAACCTGCTGGCCTTGTCAGTCTCCCGGCAGAGGCAAATCAGCAGGGAGACCAAAACACAGCAGCTTTTTTGCTTCGAATTAGAAAAGCTTGAGTTATTCTGCTAAAGGAGGGATTTTTCTACAAGCCTCCTGATGCATGTGCTGACAAAAAAAAAAAAAGAAAAAAGGAACATGTTAATTAAAACAGAGAGAAACCCATTCCCACTCCTCTGTTCGTCTTTTAATTAGTGCCAGAGACAGAGGCATCGAATCCGGCATCTGGTGCAAGTAAAAGAATCGCAGAACTGGCATATGTTGTTAGTTTTATGAAGCTTCCTGAACCATCGATGCCAACAACAGACAGGAAGTGATTACATAGCAGACAAGGATCAATGGTGCAGGAGCGCCGCGAAAGCTCAGGCTTCACACAGGCAACACCTCACAGCCAGGCGTCGCTTTTCACACTATGCTGCACTGAGATCCCGAGTCCTGCCAGAAGCTGCATTATTCATGCCTGTAACAGGGGTGTAAATAATTGACAGAGATGCTCCACTTTGTCAGCGTCAAGCCGGATCACGTGAGGCGCATAATTCCTGCATGACCCTCAAAAAGAAACCGGGTTTAACCAATTGTGCGTGTCAGCTGTTGCTCTTCGTGAAAGTAAACGCATCGTATGTGGGCTTACAACTGACGTGGACAATCAATAAAATGCCATTTCAGATTTTACTCTAAAACGTGTCTTGTCTGACTCTCTCCAAGTAAACTGCTAAGTATGAGACACAGTTAGTATATATTAATTAGAGGTCAACTGGTACTGGTACTGATACCGATAGCTATCGATTTTCTTTTTAAATGGATACTCGATAAAAAACAAACGAACATAACACTTCATATAAAATAGTACTGAAGTATAATAATAATAAAAAAAGCTAAACAAAATAAATATGAATATATTCATATTTAATTCATATTAAATTCAAATATTTTATACACCGCTCTCAGTGCAGCGCGCCGACTCGTGTAAAAACAAACAGCACGTGGCGTCAGTGATTCGACCTCTAGAGGTGGCTCCCATAATAACAGTCGACGGAAGCCGGAAAAACTATCGGTACGGATTTTTGCCGATAGCCGATAGTTCCAGCAATTTACTACCTGTGCCAATTAATTGGCAAAACCAATTAATCGTTCAACCTCTAGTATTAATTATGTAAAACAATAAAAACCTGAATAAAGCTAAGGTGCCAATACTTTAAACATACACTAATGAGACAAAAGTATTGGGACACGTGACTTGCAACTAACTATATGTGCTTTTTTCACAAATCGTCACCACCAAGTTGAAGGCAGAATGTCTCGAAGCAGTAACACTGAATTTCCCCATCACTTAAAATAGGAGACCCAAACCTGTGTCCAGCATGACAATGCCCCTGTGCACAAAGCTAAGATATTCTTTACATGGTTTGCAGAGGAAAATCTTTTGCTATAGAGCTATATACCCTATTGAACACCTTTTTGAACACCTCACCTACATCAGTACCTGACTTTACTTACACCCTTGCAGCTGAATTTTCACAAATTTTCACAAGCACACTCCAGAATCGGGTGAAACATCTTCCCAGAAGAGTGGACGTTATTACAAGGGCAAATAGAGGTTAATGTGGAATGGGACGTTAATGAAGCACATACAAACCTTATGGTCAAACAAAATATTGTTGTGTAGCACACTAATATATGCATGTATTTTCCTTGAAATGATGAGAATCTATAATATCAAAGCCACGAAATTGCAAAAATGAATTAAAAAAAATTTAAACAATTGAAATTGAAATTAAACTTTGCCAGTCATGAATGAAAATCTTGATGAAATAAAAATACTAAAACAGCATAATAGGAATCTAAACTCAACAATGGGTTCTTAGATACAATCTGGGAATTTTGCAAGATCATGGTTCATGGTTTACCAAATCCTACCAGGGAGAATCGTAGTATGAAGTAGACCATCTGCATTTTACATAATCATTACAGCCTTTCTCTTAAGCCCTGCACCCCTATACACCATGCATATGTTAGTTCTAAGAAATAACAGAAAGAGAACTCTTACAAAAAAGCATTGAAGCCAAAGAACCCACCAAGAACCAGAAGCTACTATACCACAACACCACCAAAAATACTAAAGAGTTTAATAGAAAAGAATATAAAATAAAATATGTTTTCCTGCAATTGTGCTGAATTTAACTTTGGATATTAGCTCTAAATGGCAAAAAAGCACAATAAATCATAGTGTAATATAATATTATATATTACTGTAGTCATGTCACCCAGAATGTTCTTGCAACAACATCTCAGGTCTACAGTGTACACATTATTTAGTCAAAAGGTAAATCCCCGTTTCTGCTGTTTCAGTTCCCACAGTTTCACTTAACAGCTACACCGCCATTAGTCATTTAGTAGCTTTCTCAGTTATCAGATCAACTCTCACGGCATCAAAGTGCTTGTGTTCATGTAGCCCCTTATTTTGCTTAATAATGGCCTCAATGCTCAAGAATAGTGATGCTATTGTTTTTGATATCGCGCTATGCCAAGCTAGTTAATGAAAATTCATTATAGGTGTGTATAGTATTAACTACCATCTGGGGTTCCACTGGAAGGGGGTTTAGAACCTACACACATCTTTACCCCATGTATATGTTGGTTCTACGAAATAAAAGAAAGAGACCTACATAATCTCTATGACAATAGAACCCCTCAACAAAGCACTGAAGCCAAGAAAACGACTGAGAACATCTTATTAAGGCTTCTGACAGATGCAAGCACTGGCGTCATCCCATCGCACAACACACACTCACTCGTGTTAAATAATTCAAAGCGAGGAGGCGGCAGGCTGCGGAGTCCAAGGCGATGGAGGAAAAGTGGGTAGGAGCTTCTCCAGCGATCAATACAGCTACAAAACCGCCGATCCTGATTCCTAGGACCTTCTGAAATGCATTGATAAATATCCAAATTGTGGGTTTTGGTCATCTGAGTTTTAAAGGTTTAAAGGATCTCTGGATGGGTGAAAACAACAGTTGATGAACTGAAATCCTCGTTTAACGAAATCCCAAAACAAGCGTTTTAAAATTGCACTGAATCGTGAGAACCTTGTCATGACAGACTCTGAGGCTGTGGTTCATTAATCTATTCAATCTTATGGCTTGAATACGTTTCGAAACAAAGAAAGTCTAAATAATCTTGTATCTCACACAGTCAGTTCTGATACATCTGACAAACAGTCAGTGTGTATGACCACAATATTTCTATTATTTTTTTCAATGCAGTACAGTCTAAGAATGACTAGGTACAGGTCATGCCTTCAAACCTGGATAACGTTTTTAAATGCGACAGGATTTAGCTTTCTGTGAAACACGTAACTGGTGCAATCCCCCCCCCCCCCCCATCAGATCAGAAGGAAGGACAGAAAGTGACAGAAGTACTCCACTGCATGTTAACATTATAAAGACCATGTTCATATTAATACAGATATTTCTCTCAGATTTGTCCTTCTGCCGTAACATTTTGAAATCGCTCTCCAAAGTGGATAAATTTGAAAACGCTGTTTACACTGCAAAAAAAGGAGGCTTTCTAAAACGAGGACACGTTTTTAGTCATTGCCGTGACGTTTCACAGAGTCGTAAAATAAATAAACGGAAGGTGGAAAAACCGCAGGTCGAAGCATCTTACGTTTTACTCATGCGCAGTACGGCGTAAGCATTTTTCAGTGCACGTTTTAGTGTGGATAAGCAACTTTTTGGGAAACGAATTAAAACTTGGACGCGGAGCATTCTAAGACAAAAACAACGCTTTTAAAAGTATCTGGATTATTGTAGACGTAACCAAAGTACAAAAATCTAATACTAAAATAATCAATTTAATTTACATTACTGTTTAAAAAAAATAATAAAAAGCCATTGTAAAGTGCCAATAATAAATGATACAAAAACTATTTTGGAAACTCTACAATAAATGAAAGCAAGGACTAAAGTAAAAACGAGGGAGCGTAATTTGAGAATCGAGTCACACCAGTCATTTTGGCATTAAAACACTAAACAATGCAGTCTATCAAGGCAGACGTCATCTCGATACTCCACTTTTTCACAGGAACATACAGAACAAAAATACCTAAATGCAGCAGATCCGACTCTGTTGTGTTTTTGCTATATGTCTGGCATGGTTATTTTTAGGCTTGGGTAGCGTTGAGATCTTTTCCACGCTCTGAACCACAAGTGAACCGCAATTTCTGCTTCGTGGCAGAAAACATTTGAAGAAAGGGGAGTTGTTCGACCGGGGTCATGGTCCTTACAGACGGGAACGGTGCCAATAATTCAGGAGATAACACTTGCCCTTTCCGCTTCGCACAAAGTAAACCAAAACCCATGCAACAGCTACACGCCCTTGCATAACGCTCAAATCTCATAGGATATTTTTCAAGTTTTGGAGTTTTGTTTTGGAGTTTCCAAAAATACAGAAAAACAGGAATGCAATTGCGGTCTTACATGCTGCACCAGTTCACATGATGTAGTCTAAATACTAGCTTTCTATACAACCAATCAACACTCTCCGTGTTTCTTTTTCTAACCAACCAAGATATTAATTCACATGGAATAACAGTCTCTATTTTGCATGCTAGCAAACCTGACTAGATGTTTTAACCATAAGCCCAATTTTAGCTCATTTGGTATCAACCTTATCTCCAGATAACACAAAAAATTATAATGTATAAATGCTAGCAAACCTGTTCTAATTGTGTCTATGTTAGCTTGGGTTTAACTGGTTTGCTAGCAACCATGACTTAGTTTAAAGAAGATATATGGGACAAGTAGTTTACATGACATACTAGCCTTATAGTCTAATGTTTGTTAGACTGTTATCAAACCTGGCTAACCATTATCAACTCATAAAAAGCTGCTTTCATTTTAGCAAGTTTTGCTAGCTACCTTGACTTTTAGCTAGATTTTTAGCTATCCGGGATCAACACACTGCTTTACAATTGAGTAATGTGTTTTAGCTATTTATGCTAGCAGCCTATATTGTACTGTTTTAGCCTGATTAGCCTTTCAGCAATGACAAAATAATAATCATAATAATAAAAAATAATATAGACACTATATAGCACAGTGTAATTGAAAGTGTGTTATGATAGTAACGTAGCACGTAGGTATTCAAATTTATGTAGTTCTAAAAAAAATTTAAATAACAGTAATGAATAGTAAATAGTAAATAGTAAAGAATAGTATGTCAGTAAATGTAAGGAAAAAAAATGAAAATGAAATCTTAAGCTGTTTATGAATGGCTGGCTAGTTTTCTTGCTAACCTGGCTATGCTTATGCAAGGTAATCTGCTAGCAAATCTACTAAGGCTAAAAGTTGTAATTATATATCAGAAAGAGCCTAAGTGTATGTAGCTTACTAGCTATTCTGGCTATTATATAATAAAATATATCAGGCAGTGTGCTATCTTTTAAACACATAATATTTCAAGTAATATTTGGACAAATATTAGCTACCATGTTTTATACCTTGGTTAGACTCAAATTAGGGGGCATTATTGTCAAACGTAGCTCAACTATGTGCCTAGTGCTAGTTTGACTTGACAGGGGAAAAAAAGAAGAAAAATTATTAAAAATGAGCCTCCAAGCAGATTTAGCCTGCTAGGTATGTGTGTACTATAAAAGCCAGTCGTCAGGGATCTGAAAGGTCAAGACCGGAGGTTTCAGACGCAACTACAGCGTTCCCGGTCGACCTAAAAACATGATCAACAAACAGAAAATTGGCTAATTGGATAAACCAGGTAGAGGATAATTCAGGACACAAAGGTCTTCTCTCTTCCCTCGATAACCCACCGCACAATCATGCATGCTGAGGCAGGCGAATCGCAACAGTGTCCCTCTGCAGCACGTCGAGCGAAACCTTTTAAAAACAAAATCCAATTTACTGTTCGATTTTAATGGTCCTGGGATTTAAACTGTAACATTCCACTGCAGTGGTGGTGTTTTTTTCGCCGTTTTCGCATTTAGCCAAGTGCCACTTCAAGACCAGCCCAATAAAAAACAAGTGCAGTTCCTCCTACTGGCGCGGTTTTATTTCTTCATAAAGCAACCGGGGTTGCTGAGGAACAGCCAGACAAAGCGTTGAGCTGAGGAGTATTCAAACTATTTGGCAGCATATTTCAGTCCCGTGGGGTTCAAAGTCTGCTCGGAGAGAAAGCGCAGGATATAAATCACCAAACGCAGACAGAAGCACTTAATATGCAGAAAATCAATCTGACCTCTTAATACTGCATCTTTGAAAAGAAAAAGATAGAAGTAGATGATATCTAACATTAGATGTGGTATTTAATTAAATTTACAGAATTATGTGTTGTCTTATCTAACCTCATTTCAGTGTTTTTTGGGTTTTTTTGTAGTTGCCAGATTTCTCACAAACGGGTCACATGTAGAGGGCGATAAACAACGTCTCGCACGCTGTTGTGCAAAAAAAATAAATAAATAAATAAGAAAAACCACATGCTAAAGTCATGCGTTAAACATCTGAGCTGGATCATATGACAAATGCTGAGCCAGGTGATGGTTTTTACGTGATGGTTTTTATGGTTTTTATTTTGTTACAGATTAAAAATGCATTGTAGCTTTATAGGCTTGTAAGCTTGCTGACTTGGTCGCCGTGTTTTTAACACTTAAAGGCAATAAAATTTGAGCTTTATTACAGATTTATTGACTTGTAGTGACACATACGAATGAACAAACAGTAATGAATAAAATGTGTGAATTTGTTTTTCAACCAAATGAAATAGAGTTCCTCATACACCTCGATTAAATTCTTTATTCTGATTGGTCCGATGGTGTTTACTCATTTCCTAAAGCAACTGTACACATTTTTTTTTTTTTATAATAAGAATTCAATCCTAACAATGTAACAATGTTAAAAAAAAAAACAATGTTGCTGGTGTTGTTTTCTGTAAAAAGATTCAAAGAGATTGCAATATATTACATATTTAGGGAAGGCGTGTCCACTGGCAGTGATTTGTAACAATCAGATGTAATGCTGTAACAAACCTTTTTGTGCCATCAGGTACGGAACAGGTACGGAACTGATGTTTGATAATAGGTATTTTAAGAGATTAAGTGAGTATTAAACAATATGAAATGTAACTTTAAATGGATACAAATATAGCTAGGTGTCATACTATAAAAGTAACAAAAGTAAAAAATTAAGAACAATAAATTATTTTTTGCGCTTTCATAGTTGCGATAATGCCAGTAACTTGTTGCAGGGACGGTACTCATCAACAAATGTGACTTTACAAAAGCTTTGTCTCAATTCAGCTCTCTGAATTATACTTGGTTAGAATATTAGTTGGAATTAATTATTTAAGAATTAATTGAATTGGGTTCTCATACTGATTAATTAATCGATTAATGGACCGCATCAAGAGCAACAAAAGTTTCTACTTTCAGTCCAGGCAGCTGTGGATCTTTAAATTTCGACAGCCAATGACAGTAAAGTGCTGTTAAGCCCCACCCCTAAAATAGGTAGCTGGAACAGTGAACTCATAAACCATAATTTGCAAAAAAAAATAAATAAATAAAAAATGTGTTCATAAACAAATTTTGATATTCAATGTTCAATATTCATGCCGTTATCCAGATTGACTTACAATCATATCATATATAATACAACTAAGCAGTTGAGGGTTAAGGGCCTTGCTCAAGGGCCTGACAGTGGCAGCTTAATGGAGCTGAAATTTAAACTCCCAACCTT
>JBCEWE010000339.1:1946737-1956737 GCA_039877035.1 Silurus lanzhouensis | reverse complement strand
ACCCACGATTTAGCAATGTAAGGGCAAACATTTTCCTCTTTCACCACTTACACAAAAGATTTTCAACCTTAGTATACATTCTGTTTTATCATAGCTACAAGTTCTAAAAGCAGGCAAACGATTACACATTTTTCACACTGTCCAAACCTCTGAGGAAACTTTTTCCTCAGACGACAACAAATAAAACGGATTTACACAACGAATCCCAACGACCAGCTCCTTCGAGGCAGTCTGAGGTCCTTTCCTAGCTAGCTTATGATTAGTCAGTGGTTAATATAAACTCTCCATGAAAGAATCTTGCTTAATGGGGCAGAAATAGAAACAGTACTCGGGCACATCTTATAACACACAAACAGGCCAGTGAAGAATGGCTTTAGCTAATTGGGCTTATGAGGTGCAGGGCTTTAAAAGTGCATAAGTAACACACTGGGGCTTAATGTGACATAGCAAAGCTTGGCAAATAAGATCAGCAAAACTAAATTTAGAGCCACAAAGCCTTGAGTTGAAAGAGAGAGCAAGAGGGAGACATGTGAAGGATCCATCTGGAGTCTAAACAAAAGCATGCATTTCAGTTTCCTTTAAAACCACAAACCCTCAGTTTGATAACGGCTCTGGTTCCATTCAAATGGGGTCCGGAAGAAAATGTGGCAATGTAAAAAATGTTTGAGTTAGCACTGTGACTTCTCAAAATGCCACTAGTTTACACACACACACAGTGTGATATAATTTAATAATTATAATAATAAGATATAATTAAGTATTAAAATTCATGAGTGTTATCATTCATTAAAAAAAGGTTTCTCTTCTTAGTGTCACAATAGATTCAAAGTGCCAGTTTCAAAGAAACACAATCCATCGCTAACATTCAGATACCACGCCTCATTTATTAAGCTAGATACACCCAAGCCACACCTCCTTTTACTCAAACATCAAAGCCACACCTCCTTCATTTAAACTGACATCTCAATCACACCCCCTTTCACTCGAACTGACACTTTTAAGCCACACCTCCTTTACTTCAACTGACACACCCAAGCCACACCTCCTTCACTCAAACTAACACACCTCAAATCACACCCTCTTTCACTCAAACTGACACTTTAAAACCACACCTCCTTCACTTCAACTGACACACCCAAGCCACACCTCCTTCACTCAAACTAACATACCTCAATCACACACTCTTTCACTCAAACGGACACATCAAAGCCCCACCTCTGTCAAACTAACACGCCTCAATCACACCCCCTTTCACTCAAACTGATACACACAAGCCACGCCCCTCTTTAACTCAAACTGCCACACCTTGTTCACTAAGATAACCTTCACCTTGTTCTGAAACTGAAAACATGAAGGAGATGTGGCCTGGGTGGGTCAATCCCAGCAAAAAGGGCTGTAGCCTCTTAGACAATCTCATTCAAGGTGTCAATCCCAGTGAATGAAGTTTGGGAGTTGTGCCAGTCCCAGTAAACAGGGTGTGGATTTTGTGTGTAAATCTCAATGAAGGAGGTGTGGCTTGGATGTGTCAGTCCCAGTCAAGGGGTGTGTGGTTTACATATCAGTCTTAGACAGGGGGATGCAGCTCGGATTATTCAGTCACAGTGAGTAAATTGGCTTTGGTATTTCAAACTCATTGATGGAGGCGTGGCCTGTGTGCGTCAATCAAAATTATAAAGGCAAGTGGCTGTTAATGCAAATAATATTTGTGTTCTTTTTACCCCCAGTCAAGTCCCATAAAGGAGGCGTGGCCTATATCTGCTATTTTAAGGTTTAAATGTATTAAAAGGTTTATATGTATTCCACGTATACGTTTTGTACATGTCTTTGTTCTAGGGTTATGTAATCACTTACAGATAACCATCAAATTACCAGTAGGCAGAATACGTCTGTAACAGTTATAATTTGTAGTCATTCCAGACAGACACGTTTAACTACAATATTATCAATATGTGCATCCTTATACTCTTTTAATCAGCGTAAAAGGCTTCAGAGCTGTTGCTATCAGATCCCAGAACACTTATGCTATCATAAAAACCACAAACAATAAAGATAAGACCCTGCTCATGAGGGTGTATCTTATCTCGCTCTTAGCACTGCATAACCCTGATAACAACCTGGTCTTCTGTTGCTGTGAATGCCGGACACACCGTAACCGAACGACGTTCGGTTTCCATTGGCAATCTTTGATCTCACACAAATGCATGCGAAGACACGTTCTTTAACGTTTATCGCTCAAACAAGTCTTAACCTAGAAATCTGGGTCATAGAAAAGAGAACGTAGCAGCATTATAAAGCATTATTAAACCACTCCATGGTGTGCAGTTGAAGAATACAAAAAATATATCTGACACATATATATATATATATAACTAAACAATGGGCTACCAGTGTAATTATATTCCAGTAACAGCAATATGGCATTCCACCCAATGGTTTATTCCATAGCATTTAGCCAAGAAATCAATTTTGTAGATTTTAAAAACAACAAACATAAAAAAAAAAAAATAGTTAGTGCATATTAATTTATGGAGGAGGTTATGACCTATTTCTAATCTCTGGGCCATTGCTTTACAGACTACACACAAATCAAAAAATATGAGGTTAGAGTATGAAAGAATGTCAAACAGGACTGGTGGAGTTGTAGCCGTGCTGGCCAAGACTGTGACACAACTAAACCTTTGTCTCGCCGAAACTACACGAACATACTGAAGTGCAGAACTATACGTTCATAAAAAGTCAGAGGAAACATGAGCTCATCAGTGTGGCGTTCTGAATGGCTGCGTGCCATCATCAGTGATGGAGTCGAATCCAATACTAGGCTTGTGTGTCTGCGCTAAGACCAAAAACCTACATCGTGTGTGAAGCCAGCAATGGAAAGCCAAAAAAAGGTGGGTGGGAGTTGAAAATCTTTCACCATTATATTCATGTGAATAAAAATAGCCATAGGTGATGCAGGTCCATGTTTTAGCTACTATGCATATAAATAAGCAACAACAAAAAAAGGCTTACTGGCCTTCACAAAAAAGCAAGTTACTGTTATGTAGCAATGTTTCCACACAACTTTCAATTATTAGGATTTATTGCAAATTGGACAATATTTTCAGAATAACGCAAAACTTTGAAGCAAAAAGCTGACATATACCGTAACTCTCCCGCTAGCAAATAAACGAGTCTAAAAAAACCTTGTGCTAAGTGCTACTCAAATAATATAAGCTTTTACATGTGACGTGGGGACAGGAAATATTTCAGTGCAAAAATATTGGCCTTGCTAACATTTTGTTGAGGACAGCAACAAACCACAATGTCCAGCATCAGAAATTCGAGCTTGTATTAAGTACTCAACTTGCTAAGTAGCTCACCGCTAATTACCAGAAGCTAGTCTAGTCAGGTTCTGGGCAACCTTAGCATGGAAATGAACAGATCAAATGTTTTAGAAATAAATAAATAAATACATTTGTTCTCCATGTTTCATCACACTTAGAGGTTAGCACTGTTGAGCTGTTGCATATTCATCCTAATGGTACAATGGCCGTGGTTTGTGGCGCCCGGCCTACATATCACCGTCTTTGTAAACAAGGCCTTTGAGAACAAGGCGTCTTAATCAGCTTCTTAATCAGCTCATGCTCACAGCTGCACTCATCACACTCAAATAGGTTTGAGCACAAGAAGGATTACCCGAATAAGTAGACGCCATGTTGGTCCGAGGCTAGTTCTACTTAAAATATTGGTGTTTTTGGATTCTCTTGGCAAACACTGGCCTCCTCTTTCGGGGTAAAGGTCAGAACTACAAGGGCTACTATTAAGTTTCCACAAAGCATCATAGAGACCACTGAGATGCTTTTCTTTGGCACCCCCCCAACCACCCACTCCTCCTTTTTTCTTTTTTTTTACCACAAAGAATGTCTCTGGCACATCTGCTCGATTTCGTAATGATGAATTCCAGGGTGATTTACATTTCACTAGCCCTGACATTTCAGGAAACAACAGTGGAAAAATGAAAGTGCTTCGCTGTGAAGCATTGTTCAGCAGGTAGCTGAACTGCAGCAGGAGGCATGAGTGCAAGAAAAGCACAATCTGCAATGTTCTGTACAAAACCACCAGATTAGAACGATGCTAAATTTAGCGTGCAAATTGTACAATGACAATAAAAATGAAAAAGCTCTTTGTTTCTGCAGAACATGGTCAAGAATTTGTGGCCACCTGACCATAAAATTTGAATTTGCCTTTTGAACACACAATTCCACATTTATTTGCTGTTATAATGACCTCGTCTTTCCTAAAAAGATGTTCCACTAGATTTTAGAGTGTGATTGTTAAAGTGTATGCTCAATCATTCACAAAAGAATAATAAATCCAGGTACTGATTTACTGACTTTGCTTTTTCTCTCAAGCTTTCTATATGGCTGCTCGCTTACACTCATAAGGTGGGGGGTGTAAACTTTTGCAATAGTCAATATAATAACAAACTGTTCATCCGCTTCACAAGTTTACATCCCCTACCTTGTAATGTATGTTGCCTTCTTTGGAACCGCTGAATGTTTGCCCCTGCGTTAACAGTTGTAAGTGTGAAACCATTATATACAGTGACTGCTAGAAAATACAGTATTAAGAATCAAGTTTGTGTGTAAACGTCTAAAATCTATTATTATTACAACAATACTAATATTATTGTTTTCTGTGGACTTTATATACAAATAATTGCAAATATATAAAATAGCTTACTAAAGAAATACAAACTAAATACATTAATCCCTATTTTTATTTTAATTCTTGACATTTTGCAGATTCTGAATTCGTTATGTAAAAATATGGCTTTAACTGTACATACATGATAAAAACAAGCTAAATAATCTTTATTTTACAAACGTTTTACACCTTTGTTTTATTTTTTTACAAACCTTTACGTTTCTGAGAGAAAGTGAGGCCTGGTGTAGCCCAAACTCATTAGCTATGCTATTATTCTTTACACAAGCATGTAGCCTGAGGGATGTTTTACCTCAGAAATTAAGCAGAACTGCAGAGACCTTCAAGCATAAAACAAACAAATAAGCCTGACATGCTAACGTGTGGACGACGCGTCAATATACCGTGCAATTCTTTTTTTCTTTTTGTTTTGTAGCCGATGACTAAGATTTGGCCTCCTCACTGATAAGTATAAATCAAGATCACCATTGTCTTGTATTATTGAATTCTGGTTCCAAAAGACAAGCAGGACAAAGAAAAAAACACTCAACAGTAGAACTAGCTGACCATAGTCAAATCAGGTCTCTTTTCCAGTGCAGGATGCTCAAAAGAATACTTTATTTTGCATACATTTTAATAGTCAAAACAGTTGAAAGAAAAAACCCTTCCAAATAGGAGTTGAAGACAAGAAATAGCCTAGTGGTTAAAATGTTGGACTTGGGAGGTCGTGAAGTTCAAATCCCAGCTCCACCAATCTGCCACTGTTCAGCGCTTGAGCAAGGCCTTCAACCCTAAACTGCTCCACTGTATAAATGAGATAATTGTATGCCAAATGCCATAAATGTAAATGACAAGAATGTTACAAGGAGGTTAACGATTGAAATTCATTCATTTCATGAGCAACAAAAAACAAGCACAAAAGGATTATTTATTTTTAATCAAGGCTATCTAATGCACAATGGGAGATTTATATACCGGTATAAATAAAAAAAAAACCACATTTGTTGCAGGATAAGATTCCCACCCACACAGCGTTAGTGTAAATCTTTGCCATGGATGTCTGGAGTAATATATTATTGACATACAGTACAGTATGTGTATGCATGTATACAGTAACACTAATTAGCACACTTGGTAAATAAATATAATCTAAGAAGGCTGTAAATAAAATCCCCACAATTAACGCTTGATGAAAACCACGCTGCATCAATTGCGTTGTTTAGTGATTAATTGTTGACAAAATTTGTGCCGTTAAAATTAATTTGCATTAACGCGTTATTAATGCACAATTTTGACAGCCCTTAATAATTAAACAGAAATAAATAGTTTACCAATGCAAATATGTTAAAAAACGATGCATCGCGATACAAACGCCAACTTGTTTCCGATGCATTAAAAGTTTAATACATAATAGCTATAACAGTGTATGAACCATAACAGATATCATTATAACACATTTTTCATTCTTACTCAAAAAACCCTCCTGAAGGTCAGACTGAAATCATCAGTGCGATGAAATTATTAAAAAAAATGTAATAAAATAAAATGTTAGCAGTAATTTATATCATAAATGAGAAATATTTAAATAATGCAATTTAAAATCAGCTGATACAACGAGATAACGCAAACACAATATGCTACATTCGTTCTCTTGACTAGTTAATGAGTTATATGTTACTACGTCACATTTTAGTACCTTGTTTTTTTAAGTGAATCGATTTTCTGATCAGAACCCAGCGACCGAGAGCCAGGACTGGGAAGCACACAGGAGATTTCAGCTGCCTGGTAATAAATGTATAATTTGCCTGCCTCGTGTACTGTTAAAAGCAAATATTGATATACTGGATTACATCACCTACTCAAGATTTAATTCAACACTCAAGGAGTTTAACAGCCTGAAGCAGATCTGAGAAGGAAATAACCCGACAACTTTTAACAGGAATTCCTGAAATCTCAACACTATCGAAATGCTTGGAAACGTGAAAGCTGATGCAGAGCGTTTTACTGAAAAGTTTTTGTGCATGCTTAACGGAAAGTAAATTGCCAGAGTATGAAATCACAAACGCCGGTAACACAATGCATTCCATTCATACTCTGGAGTAATGACAGTGCCGTAACTTGCGAACAAATTCAAACTATTTCCGTAACACGATTCAGATGTTCCTCAAGTGCATTCCAGTCCACCGCAGCTATTCACACACGGCCATGTTGTTTTAAAACCCCAGGAAAATATTGAGTGTGCAGTTGTAATCATAATAACCGGTAATAAAATCCCGAGCGCTCCACAGGTCACGAGAAGAAAACAATTAGGCAAGAAAAAGAAACAATTTCTGACATGAGGTCATGAAAAGAAAAAAAAGGAGTCAGGTTTGAGTGGTCTCGGGAAGGTCCGATTTCTATGCTGTATATGAGTCATGTCTTTGTGAAAACTCCCTTCTTTTAGGGTGCATTCAACATTTAACACAAAAACAGCATGTGACTCCACTTACAAGGCGACATGAGAGGTCGAAGGCTACGGAATGACGAACAAAACAAAGGCCCCCGCGAGCGATAATGAAAATCACCAGCTTACTGGAAACGCTACAAATATCACGGCGCCTCCAGAAGCGGTGTGTGAAGATAAACGAAAGCCACCAGATGACAGCCTGGAGGGTTTTTTTTTTTTTTTTTTTAAACCAATAGAAAAGCAGTTCTTTTTGTTTGCTGGGAGATGAACATTAGCACAATGGGCAGTTAGCAAAACAGCAAAGCATGATGACGTGCAGGTTTGTCGGCTGATAAAAAAATGGAGAACAATAAAGAAAATAGGATGAGGAAGCTTTTTGTTTTTTATGACACCCAGTTCAATTCCCTGCCACTTAGCCCTTTCCCAAACATTTCCTTTTCCTGCTTAGGAAATCCAACACACCATCCATCCTTATAGACTCATAACAACAGTATCTATGCAATTCAAAGCTTCTGAACTCACAGACCAAAAACATCGTCTCTACGATCTCGTCCAGGGTCAAAGCAGACCTTCAGTCTGTTTTAAAGCTTCGAAAAATCAGCACAGACATCCCTCACAGCCTCCTGCCACCATTTCATAGAGTTTCTTCTGCACAGATTAGCATACTGAAAATGCTTAAATCCACACCAGTCATCACCAACATGTGGCGCATTAACACCAGATGGAAACACTACGGCGCTGCAGTAAAGAGGCCGAGAGCTCTATTAGTTCAATCTACATTAGTCCTTACACTTCACACATTAGCAGCTAAGTGATTACATCATGCATAACGTGAGGGCCTTCCAGACACAGTGATGATCCAAATCCAGGCGCAGGCTTTAAGCTGAAATGGCGAGAGGGCTGAATGTTCACCAGGCCTAAGCACAGCAGTATGACTCCATCATTCAGTAAGAGCAGACACAGGATATCGTGCAATCACCGGAAAACGCAGCTGTGCTGACATTTTAGCGCTGCCATTGGTTCATTAGTAAGTACATGTTCCTACTATAGTGTGGTGCCATCTCATGCCATCTCAGGGAGTTTTTCCTTCACCAGATTCAGAGCCATTATCAGGAACATGCTTATAGGCACTAAACTTATACATTCTTTATACAAATTAATTGCACTTAATCGCTTTATTATAAGCTGCTCTGAGACAAAATCCATCGTTTAAAATGTTATACAAATAAAAAGGAATTAAACTGAATTGAATTTAATGTTATCATGATACACAATCATATGCTTCTATTATAAGTATCACAAAAAGGAGAATATTAAGGTTTGCTACAGTATGTCTCTTTCACAGTCCAACTGGCCTCAGGTCAGGTTTTGGTCAAGTTTGACGTGAATGAATCTAATTAGAAGATTTTGGCATCACCAAGCCTCATACAAATTCGACCACCACATGCCAACAAACGTTTTTGGAATGTGTGCCAGAGGAAAGCTTTTTCAGCCATCTAATCACAAAAGTAGATGAGGTTCGCTAGATGTTTCTAGCACCATGTCTAGATCCTGGTTCTTTGGTCAAGAGCAAGCTTTCCAACATACAACAAAATGGAGAACGGTTCTAAAGAAAAGCACCAAACCTCTAAAGTGTTGGTTTATTCAAAAAACCTGTACCTTAAATAAAAGTACTGTACACCATATTTACCTCTGCCAGGCAGTTACGACTGCTCATGACTGGACAACGCGAAGTATGACAAAACATCTACACCAAAGTGCCTGAATAATCATGGACCATGGCAATCACAGTACTCTGACCTACGCAACCATTTAGAAGACCTATAAAGCGAGAGATTCCTGGAAAGATTCCAGGAGGGTCTGCCGAGAATCTATCCAGAGAAGCGCTCTTCTCATTGTACGTCAAGAATTTCAAAGCTGATATGATCTACTCAATAAAAATCTACTCGACATGCGCATTAAACCACCATCTCTTTGTACTGTCAGTATTGACGTTCCACAAGACTGACATGTATATCAAAGACTTTAAATAACATGCTTGTATCCAATAAATATCCATTTTATAAAGCCCAGGAGTGTACAGCTCCTGACAAAGCAAGCCCCTCCTTGCCACCTCCCCCATCCCCACCACTGTCCTTTAATTGATATTGATCGATCCTGTCTATTGTTGTTCATGTCGGTAAGCCACCTAACCATGACGGTCAATGCAACTAGACACAAATACACAAACAAACAACTAAACAACTTATAAAATTACAAAAAAAAGGATTGTGTTTGGTCTGGATGGGGAAAGGAGGCTGTTGAATGTCACATCGTATTTTCATGCAAAATATTCTGCGTAACGGTGTAGGAAAAAAAGCATCTTTTTACACTATTGCAAGGTTATCACTGGCTATCTGGGTAATTCGAGAACCTGAATGGGTTGTTAGACTGCACAGCGTGGCACGTCATTTCCCTCAAACGTAGCCACTGAGCCAGCCATAATGATTCCGTTATATATATATATATATATATATATATATATATATATATATATATATATATAAAATTACTATAATAGTGAATATCGATGTCACGTGTACAAGCTGCTACATCACTGGCAGACATCGGAGTACGCAGGATGTGAAACGAGGAGGAAATAAATACGAAAATGTACAAATGTGAACATGTAGCAGGAGTGAATGAAACCTGTTTAAATTGTATTGTGCGTTTCCTTTTGTGATTTCTCGTGCACCTGCATTTCGAATCAGATCGTGATTCCTATATAGGTGCATCGAAAGACAATACAAAATAGAATCCAAAATTTAGAAACACACGTTTATGTTTATATACACACACAACATATAACACAATGTATCATTTGTTGGGTGT
>JBCEWE010000339.1:1681737-1944237 GCA_039877035.1 Silurus lanzhouensis | reverse complement strand
TTTTGAAAAGGGGATTAAATAATAAGGTTCAACTTGAATTCCATGAATAATAATAATAATAATAATAATAATAATAATAATAATAATAATAATAATAATAGTTGGAGGTTGGCTGATTAATCGGCACCGATAGTTAATAGCAAACTATCGACTATCGGCAAATATCCGTACCGTTAATTTTTCCGGCTTCCGGTCTGCTGTCATTACGAGAACGCCCTCTAGAGGCGAATCACTCACACCACGTGTTGTTTGTTTTTACACGTGAGACTGCGCGCGATATTATATTAATTCATCACAATTTATTAAGTATATAATTCTACTTGTTAATAAATTGATCCATAATTATTCTCTTCAACAAATTTTCATGATTTCAGACTCTTTATTTTAATGTCTGTAATAAAGTACTGAATACTATTGTACACGGAGTGTTATGTTTGTTTTTTATCCAGTATCCATTTTTAAAAATATCGGTTGTTTACTCGATTATCGACAAGTACGATCCAACTTCGGTCCACCTCTAACAATAATAATTAATAATAAAATTAATAATAATAATAATAATAATAATAATACGCTTTATTTTATATAGCGCAATTAATAGTAACCTCTCAAGGTATTTTACATGAAATATCCAATCATATAAATACAAATATCTATCTATCTATCTATCTATCTATCTATCTATCTATCTATCTATCTATCTATCTATCTGTCTATCTATCTATCTATCTATCTATCTATCTATCTATCTATCTATCTATCTATCTATCTATCTATCTATCTATCTATCTATCCATTCATCCATCCATTTACACTGGAAATGATCCACAATTGTCCTCTGGAGACTTAAGGGGTCAGAGTTGACATCCTGAGAAGTTTCTACTCAAATCCATTGGTGTGTTACACAGACCCTTTAGGGTTCCTCTAAATGAAGAAGCTCAACAAGCTTTCAGGCTTGTAACAGGAGCCTTTCTGTCTGCTTTCCTGAGATTTTTATTAGATATTTTTGAGAACAAACTGCCTGCACTTTTTCCGGTTTTATATTTCAATATCTGTCCATCTTTCTCTGTCTGCCCGTCTGCCCACCCGTCTGTCTGTCTGTCTGTCTGTCTGTCTGTGCTTCATTCTATTTTGTGTATGATGATATTCATCTCTCTGCTTCTGTTCTGGTCACAATCTTTAAAGATTCATTATGTATTTTTTTTTTTTTTTTAAGAAAGTGTTAATTGGTACCTCTTGATGTCTAATATTATGATATTGTTACATAGTGCTATCATCTCTACTAATTTCATGCCATAGGAAGAAATACAGTGAAATACAAAAAAATAAACTTCTCAGTTGATAATGTGCAAATTTTGATCCATTCTGCTCTGAACTGTAAATCAGCTCTCACTAATGCTTTGAATGCACCGTCCTTCTGCTGCTCTGTAGGTCCTGATGGCATTGGAAATTACAGAGTCCGGCAATATGATTTTCATAATAGCATTGGCATTGTTGACTTGCCAGCTGAGGCCACAGGGGATTTAAATTATCT
The DNA here is from genome assembly GCA_039877035.1 of Silurus lanzhouensis. Lineage (NCBI taxonomy): Eukaryota > Metazoa > Chordata > Actinopteri > Siluriformes > Siluridae > Silurus > Silurus lanzhouensis. The sequence goes on along the minus strand of JBCEWE010000339.1, from coordinate 1,942,703 downwards.
CTTCCGGCCTGCATCAGGTGCACCACCACCGCTGCCCAGACACTGTTACGTCGGGGAGGTAGGATGGGGCATTATGTATGGCTTCCAGCTCAATGCCAGAACTTTACTTAGCAACCACCAGCTCAAGGTTAGTCACGTGGGAAATAAAGTATGTATGAACTTGACACTGCAGACTCCTTTCGTAAATATTAAACGTGAAGAAAGCTTTATTACATCAAGGTTTTGCGTCTTTGTTGAAGTACGACAGCAACGGACCAATCGGAATCGAGAATTCTGTAGCGCTTTGATATAAATGTAGTTCAGCTACTTGAAACTTAAATTGCAAATCATCTATGATGATTCTCATTAAAATTATTTTGACTTCTTTTGGCTGATATAATATGATACGTCTTGCTTTCTTTTCATATCAGCGTTCTGTGTTTTGCTCGGACATGGAGGACATCTCAAATATTCCACAGTAAGACCCAAACACTCAGACCTCCCGGAGATTAAATTACCATAACACACAAACACACACACACACACACACACACACACACACACACACACACACACACACACACACACACAGAATCCCAGCTTATTAGTGCTAAACTATAGCCTCCTATTCCTACTGATATTTGTTTAATATTCCGACTGATCCAGAATCAGCCACGATTTCCTTTTTACAAGCTTCTCAATTTCAGCTCTGGATCTTCTCATTGATGGTGTTAAATGTCAGTGAGTGATTGAAGAAGCTTCTTGACTTCTCCGCATTAATAATTAACTCACACGTACACCCACACAGGAAACTGCCAGCATGCTTTGTAGACAGGCAGGAGCCAAAGTGCCTGAAAGGACCTGAGGGCCGATGAGAACCTTAGCTAGGACAACAAGCTGAGCAAGGTCAGATATCTACCTGAGAATAATACCTGCTTCTTACAGACTAGGGGTAGAATAGAATTTCAATATCCTGTACATTGTAAAGGGTTTTGGTGTAAATTTACAATGAAATACTGGCAGCTGGGTTGCCAGCCACATGACTATTACTCTACATACAGTTTTTTATCAGTTGCTTTGAAGCATTTCTCAGTTCAGAAATGAAATACTCAAAACTACTTAAACCTCCACATCATGTAGTCACTTGATCACATCATTAAACATAAAAATACATTTGCATTTAAAGACTTATACACAGAACTGATGCCTAAGATGAATTTTGATCAACATGAACATAAACAACTGATAATGTACGGAACAGCAGACACTTGTACACAATCAATTAAATGAATGTACAAATGCATTCACGATTTAAAACCAACAAGAAATGTTCTTATGATGAGCACAAGTGACTACGTGATGTGGAGGTTGAACAAGTAGTTTTGAGAAATTTCATTTCTGATCTGAGAAACACCAAAGCAACTGAGAAAAAACTATTTCTACAGTTACAGTCATGGCTGGCAAAGTACAGAAAACAACATTTCCTTTGCAAGAAATCCAATGTGTTGTGCTGTTCGTACGAATTCAGAAAAATTCGAGAACTTTAGTATGATTTGAGAAAAGCTCAGAAGCAACTGAGAAAAACTGTAATAAAAGGTAAAATGATCTAGAAGACTATCCTGGGGTGAAAAACTGCTACAAAGCTCTGTCCTTGGAGATTCCTTAAATTATGGCAAACATGAATTTACTTTAGCAACCGATTTAAGCACAATGACGTATGCCTGTGATTTGCAGTTTTTTTGCAGTACAAATATTTGACAAGCAGCTGTTAGAAAGATATGCATCAGTGACTGATGAGAAACTGTGATTTCTTTTGATGGTAGGGACCAGGCTCAATTCAACCGAGGAAAATAATTCAACAAACGAAATGAATTCAACAGAGGAAAAGAATTCAACAGAGGAAAATAATTCATCAAAGGAAAAGAATTCAACAGAGGAAAAGAATTCAACAGAGGAAAAGAATTCAACAAACGAAATAAATTCATCAAAGGAAAAGAATTCAACAGAGGAAAATAATTCAACAGAAGAAAGCAACAGAGAAAACAAGTTGGCTTCACAACACACCCGCCATTGCAAGAGGCAACACTAAAGCGATAAAAGGACTGAACAATAAAAATGTCCCCAACGATATGCACTTAGTATCAGGAGCATTTACGTGTACACTTGCTTGTTTCGTTATGACTTATGGTCCTGTATAATGTGCAAAATAATGTAAAATAAAAATGTAATTAAGTATACTGAGAGTTTATTGCGATCTAAATGTACGGATTATATTAGGTAATATAAGAAATAAATAACAGTTTATTTCCTATATAAATTGTCAGTATGTGTGATACAATAAGCTGTAAAGAAGAGTTACAAAATAGAAGTTGTCAGATTTTCAGAGTATGTTCTAAGTGTTCCTCTGACAGCACACCAACAATACCAATAATTTATTACAGTAATAACATTAAACATATGATTTGTGCAAAAACCATGTTTATAGCTGCTACGATGTGATAACAGAAATTTACGTAATTTCAACACCATTGTTACTTTAAAACATTTACAAGAATATTTTGTTAATGTTTTAAAGTAACAGTGGTGTTTGAAATTACGTAACTCATCAGGACGCCAAAGGGAACTTTTGCTATGTTTCCACACGGACGATTTTAATTGCCGGTGAGTGCATAATGGTGGGGTTTTTTTTTTTTTTTTTTTTTGGTCTGGGGAATAGGGATATAAGTCTCTGATCCAGTACCACAGTAGATGGCGGTAATGCTCTTCTTGAGAATGCGAACCGCCAATAAAGAAGAAGAAGATGAGCAAGAAGAACTAGAAGAACTAAAGGAATCAGTAAAAGAAGAGAAATAAGCAGAATAATAATATAAAAAATATATATACTCTCCTGCTGTCTTTCATCTATAATATAAATTACCTTTAGTGTATATCTATCTATCTATCTATCTATCTATCTATCTATCTATCTATCTATCTATCTATCTATCTCTCATTAACAATTTAAAGTTTTAAAGTGAAATAAAATTACATAAAGTTTTAATATTTACTCTGTGGGACTGAGGATTTGAGCACAGATGCAGCACGTGGCCGCTCCGTTACACTAGAGGGCGCCACATACACACTTTACCCGAAAGTTGCTCATGGGAAAAGAAGCTTCTAGTTCATTCAGGAGCAGAGCAACTTCACGAAAACCAGAGGAAAATGTCTAACCCGAGTCCAGTGTCCAAACCCGGCAATGCGGACAACCCGAGGGTTTTCTTCGATGTAGAAATCGGAGGTGGAAAAGGTGAAGACATTTCTCATTGCCTTCATCACGCTTCTTATCTACTGTTAATGTTACTGACCATTGTTCGGTTAGCACGCGCCTCACTCTCTCTCTCTCTCTCTCTCTCTCTCTCTCTCTCTCTCTCACTCACACACACACACACACACACACACACACACACCACAATACAACACAACCTTAATACAACACAACCTTTTCTGATTTATTTTTGTTTTCAGACTTCTCTGGACATTTTCTAATTAATTTTCCTACTTTTATTTGTATCTATTGATCTTCACTTCACTGCACTTAACCCTCTGCCCCACATCTCACCATGATCCCAATTCAGCGATCTGCAGACTGAAGCTGTTCATCATCCAGTCATCAAAACCCCACACTGATATTTCACCAACAGCAGAGTCCTCAATTATACTACATTTCACAAGTGTCTATCCATTCCTCCTTTTATCTATCTATCTATCTATCTATCTATCTATCTATCTATCTATCTATCTATCTATCTGTTTATCTATGGACCCATCCATTCCTTATCTATCTATCTGTCTGTCTGTTTGTCTGTCTGTCTGTCTGTCTATCTATCTATCTATCTATCTATCTATCTATCTATCTATCTATCTATCTATCTATCTATGCACCCTTTCATTCCTCCTCTGTCGGTCTTGCTGTCTGTCTATCCATCCATCCATTCATTCCTTCTTTATTTATTTATCCAGTGAGTCCTGATGCTGTAATCTCCTTCCAAAACTGTCTGAAAAGCAGACTGTATACACAGTAGAAGTGTCTGAAAAGCAGACCAGATTGACAGTTAAAATGTCTGACATGACTGATTTAACCATGTGACACATTTTCCATGATCTCTGGATGTATTTTATGACTTATATACCCCTGTGTATGTCTCTATGTCTTTGTCCCAGTTGGCCGCATCGTGTTCGAGCTCTTCGCTGATGTCGTCCCGAAAACGGCAGAGAATTTCCGCGCTCTGTGCACCGGCGAGAAGGGGCTCGGAAAAAGCACCGGGAAACCCCTGCACTTCAAGGGATGTCCTTTTCATCGCAGTAAGTACGGAGTTGAGGTTTTGGAGACGCTTGAATTGTAGTTATGACAGACAGACACACAGACATGATCATCTTCCTTCATTCCAGTCATCAAGAAGTTCATGGTGCAGGCAGGAGATTTCTCCAATCAGAACGGCACCGGAGGAGAGAGTATCTACGGGGAAAAATTTGAGGATGAAAACTTCCACTATAAGGTGAAAAGTTTACGTTGGTGATGTTTGAAGCCGCATTTGATATTTATTTTATTGAAGTAGGAGACTGAAGGTGAGGAGTAAAATCACACATTCCAGTTAACGTCCTCGACATGCAGCTTCCACGTTTATATATTTAATCATCAGAAAAACGTTACGTACGTCACTGTACATCATACAATAGACACTACTGACCTAATATTCTTATTATTTTTAAAATATGATATTAGGAGAAAAGAACTTGAAAACCTTTTCTTTTTATGAGCTATATATTTTAAAATATTGTTAAAGCGATTTCAGGTTACTAAAGCCTAATGCTTGTTTTTATTTATTTATATTTTTATAAAGCATGTTTGCTTTATCTTGCACGTGGCTGTGTACATATTTTTTCTTTCTTTTTAAGCAGACAGATTTTACACGCTTTTGAGCGACTTATTGGCAGCAAAATATGATAAATAAAGATAAAAATTGTATTTATTTTTATATATTTTTTGTTTTCTTAGCATGACAAAGAGGGCTTGCTGAGTATGGCGAACGCGGGGCCAAACACCAACGGCTCGCAGTTCTTCATCACCACTGTGCCTACACCTCACCTGGACGGCAAGCACGTGGTGTTCGGGCAGGTGCTGAAGGGCATGGGCGTGGTCAAGATGCTGGAGGCCATCGACACCGAGGAAGAGCATCCGGTCAAGGTGAGGCACATGGAGACGAGACGAATATTAAAAGAAAAAAACAATAGCATTCTGTTTATTTACGGCTTCAAAGAACGCCATGACTATTTTGGATTGCGGTCATTTAAGAGAGGCAAAATCAGCATGTTTATTTTCAGCTTTGGCAAAATGACACGTAAATAATATATATATTTGTTTAATTAAAGGTCAACCGGGTCATCAGCACCAATAATTGGTTGCTGGAATTATCAGCTATTGCAAAATACGTTCAGATAGTTTTTCCGGGGTGCAGTCGACTGGCATTACGAGAGGCAAATGTTTTGTTTGGTTGTTTTTTTTACACAAGAGACTGTGAACGGTGCATGGAGAGTACAATTATTAATTATTATTTATTATTAAGGATTTATTAATTATATAATGATATTTACTAATTAATATATTCAGATTTATTTAATTTAGCACCTTTTTATTATTCAGTACTGTTTTTTTCTTTTTTTTTTATTATTTTGTAATAAGTTCAGTACCATTTTACATGGCACTTCCTGCACCTTAAACAGTTTACAGACAGAGAATATATGAAAGAATCGTTCATAAAAATAGACAAATAAATTGCTAACATCAACAATTATCATAATTAACAGAATTAGCATAACAATAGAGGTCACACCAGTGCCGCCTAGTGGTGCAACTAGGCAACTACATTACATCTGCATAAAACAACAAATTATATTCTATTCATTTAAAGGTCGAAAATGTTTTGCGGCTTTAAGCGAATTATATTTGTTGGCCGAGGGGCCAGAATGGCTTCATTGTTTGCAGACCCCTGGTCTAGGAAATGGAATTATTTTAGCTTTGTTTGGCCAACATAAACCAGTACTTTGTTTAACCAGCATTTGTAGTGTTTGTTAGCGTTCCTGTAGTAACACATTATTTGGAACTTTCCATTAAATCTTTTTTTGGTGCACATGCAAACTTTTTTTCTTTTATGCTCTGCAAATTGACTTTAAAATTACTAACGCAAAACTGCAAATCTTCCTCCTCCTTCGTGATTTAATATGTATTGAGTGGCGTGACGAGAGTAGCTGCTGGATATTTCGAACGAGACGCCTCAGACAGTCTAATTGAATTGAAGCCCGAAACATTTAGTTTAATTGTCCAAGCACGAGTTGCTCTCGTGTTAAAAACGAGAACGTGAGAAGGATTAAAATTACATTCGAACGCTTTGACAGTGGCTGAGCATATAATGCGATTTGGTTCAGTTTAATAATAGCGGCCCCGTGGCACACAGACTAATTTAAACATCTCTTTCTCTCTCTCGCTCTATTTCTCTGGCTGTCTCAGCCATGTATCATTGCTGATTGTGGAGAGCATAAAGCAGGCGATGATTGGGGCGTGGCTCCTAATGACGGCTCCGGAGACGTGCACTCGGACTTCCCAGAGGACTCGGACGTGGACTTTAACAATGTGAGCTTTTTTTTTTTTTTAACGGTATTTAAAAAAATTCTAGGATGCTGCTCGTTTTAATAAAAAAATAACAAGAAACCTCAAACATTTTCAGTTCATTTAATCAGAAACAGCAACTAACTTGCATTAAGCTCATGAGTTAATTTTATCTTTTAGGCTGATAAAGTCTTGTCCGTGGCGGAGGACATCAAAAACATCGGGAACAACTTTTTTAAAGCCCAGAACTGGGAGGCTGCTATGAAGAAGTACTCCAAAGCCCTGAGGTGATTACATCAGTCTGTGACCTGCTTTTGTTCTTAAAAAAAAAAAAAAAAAAATTATTGATTGCTGTTAAATAGCACCATTTTTCCTGAATATGTTGATGCAGGTATTTAGAGTTATGTGGCAGTAACGTGGAAGATGACAGCGAGCAGAAAAAGCTAGAACCCACGGCTCTGAGCTGCATCCTCAACACGGCAGCCTGCAAACTGAAACTGCAGCAGTGGCAGGAAGCCATCGAGAGCTGCGATGAAGTATGCACACTCCATTTATTTTAATACTATGTATATTTTAAAGAGAAAAGGTACCAAGTACCCTGATTCTCTCAAGATCTCTGAAGATCTGATAGAGCTTCAATAAGGTCTAACCAAAACTGTATTTGTTTCTCCATTGGTGCTGTGATGGCCAAGTTCACAAAGCTGCAGCAACCCTTAACTGCTCAGGTTTATGAATGAGATCATTGTAAGTTACTCTGGATTAAGGCGTCTACCAAATGCCATCTGAATGTTCTCGACTTGGATTGCAAGCAAATATAATTAGTTTTTACCTCAGGATTTTCTATGAACCATCAGCTATCTCTAAAAAAATTTTTAGGAGCCTCCACATAGCTGACTTATAATAAACTATGCTTAGCTAGTAAAACAAATTTACTTCAGGAGGACACGCAACATTGTTATCCTCCTGAGGTAAAATTGTTTACTTCAGGAGGATATTTAATAAAAAAAAAAATCTTTGCTTCTCAGAAATCTTACAAGTATAAAAAAATATTACTGAATGCATAGTTTTACCTCAGAAAAAGGTTTATATTGTACTAAGCTGGCAATTCTAATTTCTGTATGTCAGGATTTTTTACTTGGCTAATTATTTTTACCTCAGGATTTTCTCCCGCTAGCTTGCTAAGGAAAAAGAACAAATGGCTTTAGTTGTACTTAGTTAGAAAAACATTTTTAAATGTATAATATTAATTAAATTATAGCATAACTTTTTTAACAAAATTTTTAGTCTAGCAGCAGATTTCAACATTTGAACTTTAAAATAAGTTTTTTTATTATTTAATTGTTTTTATTTTTTTTATAAACAATATAATGTTGCTATTCATTGCACAAATTGGGTCCATTACCTGCAAATTATCAAGACGGTTACATTTCAAAAAGCCATTCACGATAAAATCAGCCAGAACTTCACCGCTCCGATCTGCCGATTCCATTTAGCGCAATAATTTGCTTGTGAAAATCCAATTAAGGCTGATGGAATTTTCCTCTTTGTGCCCTAATTAAAACATTTCCGTTGCTTCAAGGGATGAATGGGAGGTTAATTAGAAGCTACGGCGAGAGATGTGATAATGATCTGATTGGTGTTTGCTGACTGTGTTCCTCACAGGCTCTGGAGCTGAATCAGACCCATGCTAAAGCTTTGTTCAGGAGAGCGCAGGCTTGGCAAGGCCTCAAGGAGTTCAACAAGGCCATGGTATGAAAGATAATCGCACACACCGCGAGCTCTCGAAATGGCGTTCGTTTGAAAGAACACACACAGAAATCCTTGCTGCTCATTAAACCGTTTGGTGTATGTTTTTCCTCACATCAGGTTATTTTCTCTTAACCAAGCGCATCACCACCAACCGTCTACTTTTGTTTGATGATGACCAAAAGTATTTCTTTACTCTTCATTTAAAAATAAATAAATAAATAAATACCATCTCATATAATCAAGATTAATGATGGGATGCTTTGAAATTTGAGAATTTTTTATATGGTGTTACATTTTTTCACATACAAATTAAACCTTTAGGATGCAGATGCTCAGGGGTTTTTTTTATGCTTTGTGATGGCACTACAGTTTACATCGCCCGATTTAACACGTGTTCCGACTCTTCTGCATGACCTGTAGCGTTTTCTGGAGCATTGATCTTTTCCTCTCCTCAAATTACAGATCGATCTGAAGAAAGCACAAGAGACTGCACCAGACGACAAAGGTAAGATGCAGCAGACGAGTGTCTGGCAAACAGCTCGGTCTCATCCCCAGTGTTTCCCTCAGCATTCTGCTCATGTCAGGTTTAACAAGGGTTACCACAACTTCAATTTTCAGCCCCTTTTTACACTTCTCAACCTTTTGTTATTTATGTGTGCTGGAAACGTATAAGGCTGGTGTAGATAGATTTTTTTTAATTCAGCTCGCTCATAAATCAGCCACATAGTGTAGAGCCTCATTTCGGTTGCCTGGATAATTTATTATACACCATTATTATTATTATGGATTTCCATTACAGCTGGGGTTTACTAGTAATGTAGTCATTTACTAGAAATACAAGGTGGTATCAATAAGTTTCAAGACTAGTTTTGTCAGATGGCAGCACACGGCTGCACGCGCAGTCACAGGGCGCACCAACCATCCATAAGACATCGTCGTGTTTACTCAAGATGTCCTTTCATTACTCGGATAAAAATAAATAAATAAATAAATACTCCACTAATAAATTATTTTTAATAACTAAACATTATTTTAAAATCGAGCACCAAAATCCACTATGACGCACACATCCGGCAATTAAAACCATCCGTGTGGAAACATTGTTTCGTTTGGTGTCCTGATGATTTACAGAATCTAAAATATTTTAATTACTTTCAAACATTTATGCTCCTATGTTGAGTTTGGTTTCACTAATAATAATAAACACATTTGCATTAAGCATCCATATTTGTCCATGTGTAGATTAAAGTATAAAGGATAATCATGCGCTTAAATATTTTGACAGCCTTTATATATATATATATATATAATTTTATTATTTACTGTTCGTTTGATTACATCACAAAAAAACCCCCTATTAATATTTTATGATATAAAGATTTGCATTGTTGGAATTCAAATATTGCAGTTACACCCTTTGAACACCAGAGGTCTCAGTCCGTTCAACCCATAGTCGATGAGATCTGCTCTTGTGAAGTAACTGATAATCCAATACCTCATGAGATATATAATCCGTATCCATTGTTACACCTCTACAGTACCAGGAAAACCGACTGGCTGTGGAAAACCGAAGTTTTAGCCGACTTTAGAGATCTGTTTCTGCTTACGATTGAAATTTCCCTGACACTTTGTTTATTCATATTAAATGTTTGGGAGAATATATACATTTATTTATTTTATAGAGATGTGGTAAATCTGTGGTACATTTTGAATATAAGAATTAGACAGCTATGAATAAATTTATATTCTAATGTATGTTTTTCCTTTTTTTTGCTACATTACACAAGTTCGCTCTCATTCAGTCATGGGATGAAACGAGTCCTTTTTTTTCCCCCTTTCTTTCTCCAGCTATTGCAAACGAGATGCTGAGGGTCAAGCAGAAGGTGAAGGAAGAGACTGAGAGAGAAAAGAAGATCTACTCCAAAATGTTTGCGTAAACGAGTCGTGCCGTGTTTTACGTGCCGATCGACACGTCCTCACGTCCCTTTACTCAACATAATGGCACTAATGTAGAGAACATGGAGAAAAAGTACAGCCAGGAATCTCAGCTCTGAGAAAGAAATGCAGTTTGAAGGGAGATAATATGCCGTGTGGGAACGTTGTGAACGTGAAGGCCTGACACGTGGCTGCGTATAGACTACTGTGTGAAATGTTTATTTAATCAGAAACCAGGCTGAAGACTGTTGTTGTATTTATTTGTTTTGAGTTTGCTGTTGATCGGTTTGAAAGGAAACTCGTCCACACAACCAACGTGGTGATGTTTTAAGAAATCAAAGAATAAAACTGCTGCTTGAGGGTTATTTTTTTGGTAAAATGTATTCATTCTGCAAGTTTGACATTATATACAGTGCGAAGCGGAAGTAGTGTGTAATAAATACCTCGCGTCTGCGCTCCAGCTCACATTTACATGTGTGCGTTTACAGACAAAACACTCCTTCAAACCGTCAAACGTTTACATTTTCTATAAAAGCCCGACTGAAGTCTTTGTCAGAAGGCTTTCTGAACCGTAGAAGTTCAACATAATGCCACTTGAGTAATAATAATTACACACAGTTCCTTTAATAATGGACATCTGATCTGTAGGCACACTGAAAATAGACGTGTCTAAATAAAACATTAATGAAACAGAACGCGTGATCACATGCCGTTGTAAGCGGGTCCTCCGCTGCCCTCGGGAACGACCCAGTTGATGTTCTGGCTGGGGTCTTTAATGTCGCATGTCTTACAGTGCACGCAGTTTTGAGCGTTGATCTGTAGCCTCATACCGTCACCCGACTCCAGCGGGACGAACTCGTACACACCTGGGAAATCAAATTGAGCGTTGAAACGGCAAAAACAAAAATACACCCTGTAACACAGACACAACTGAACTCTGGCGACCTCTAGCGAGAGTAAGGCGTATTACAAGGCGGGTGACACCTACATCCTGGAAGCGTGACAACGTATCGTACGAAAAATTCTAATATTTGTATATCTCTATAGTCAACGTAATGTTATTTGTAGTATCTTTCTGGAAAAATGTAAAACATACCTGCAGGACAAAACCTCTGTTCAGGACCATCGTAGATGGCGAGATTCTGAGCTACAGGAACGGCGTCGTTCTTCAGTGTGAGGTGAGGAGGCTGGTTGTGCTCGTGATTGGTCCCGCTCAACGCCACCGATGAGAGGAGATCGAAGCTGATTTTCCCATCAGGTTTTGGGTACTCGATGGGTGTGCAGTCTTTTGCTGGCTTCAACTGGGCGAAGTCCGTACCTGTAAAAAAATAAATAATGAATGAGAAAAGAAAAAAACAATATCCAAAACTTGAGTTTTCTCCACTTCGGTGTTCTAAACCTCACCGCAGTGTTTTAGTGTCCATGGCTCTTTCCCCCTCAGTATCCAGTAGAAGATCCCCGTGTACAGCATTCCTCCATACAGCCCGAAATAATTGTGGAACGACGGCCGAATGTTCCGCACAGAGTACAGCTCCTTCCAGACCCAAGAGTTCTTCAAATTTTCCTCATACTCAGGAGCATGGATACCTAAAAGTCACGCCAAAAAAGAAACGTTAAATTCGGCTTCTCGTCGTGTAAATCTGTGGAAGCGCTCGTCACGTGCCTGCTGTCTCCGACTCCAGGTTCTCGTCTGTCAGTTTGTTAAAGATGGCCTCCGCTGCCAGCATGCCGCTCTTCATGGCCGTGTGCGTCCCCTTGATCTTGGGGACGTTCATGAAGCCTGGGCTGCAGCCGATCAGAGCGCCGCCGGGGAACGTTAGCTTGGGTATAGACTGTGAAGAGAAAGAAAGAGAGAGGCGCGATACTTGTTAAGCGGTCGTTAAATACAGCCGAGTGATTCATGTACCAAGACTCAGTACCTGGAAACCTCCTTCGTTTAAAGCTCTGGCGCCGTACGCGATCCTGTTTCCTCCCTCCAGGGTCGGAGCCACGGACGGGTGATGCTTCCAGCGCTGGAACTCTCGAAACGGATTTAGGTAAGGGTTAGTGTAGTCCAAACCCACCTGCACAAGCACACACACACACACACACACAGTGAAAGCAGTAACAACAGCCACGGGAAGTTACATAGCGCCAGTTTCTAATACACAAGTACAAAATTTTTGTTTGCCTCTGCCAGGAGGTTAAAGCCTAACTGTCCACTTAAATAAAGAGTTAATTTCACATGGACAAACAAAAATTTGCCGGAAATCTATGGAGTGGCCCAGGATCCATTAAATATCTCCAGACTTATTATATACCATTACATTGTCCATCTCAGACCTCAATGAAATGAAGAAAGAAAAAAAAAAAAAATTTCTCATTCATTCCTTTGACTTACCACTAAGCCCAGGGCCACCAGCGGCTCTCCTTCGTTCAGGTGGTATAGAAAAGTGCCTCCATACGTGTTTCTGTTCAGAGGCCAACCCACAGAGTGCTCCACCCGACCCGGGCGCCAATTCTTTTCATCAATAATCCACAGCTGGTGGGCGAAGGGGGGAGCATGTTAGGGTGCTAACAGACTATAGAGTCTGATACTTTTGTTTTTTTTTGTTTTTACACTGCACATAATAAAGTAAACCAAAACATATGAATGAAAAAGGCTTGTTAAAAGGTGTATATGATTTATATATATTCCTCTAGTGTTCCTCTGTTCAAATCACTCATTTATCAAATCTAATCTAATAAATGCTGCCCAATACATGTAGAGCATTTTAATCATTTCTTCATGTTAAAATTTTGAGAAATTCTGCTTCATAGTTTTCATTGAGGAACCAAATTCAAGAATTCTTCTAAAACTAATAAAAAAAAACAAGAACTCATTATGACAAAGATCTATAGCGAGAAGTAAATTCAACACGTGAACAAAAAAGACTGGAAACGCGACGGGTACGAGTTTGGATGAAGGCACGTGACCGACGTGTCTCGTGTGGCGGATCGGGTACCTCTTTAAGGCCGATGGCGTAGGTCTGTGGTTGGCAGTTCTCCCTCAGGTTGAACTGTCTGTAGAGTTGTTTGGAGAGGTGACCGTGACATCCTTCTCCAAACAGAGTGACCTTAGCATGGAGCTCCATGCCTCGTTCAAACACGTCCTGTAAAACACGCGTTTGCTCATGCGTTTATATTTGATATCTGCGGTCATTTCAAGACCAGACCGAAGAAATCACTTGTCTAGAAAAGGGGTGACGAACCTTAGGAGAGCCGTCTTTAGCAATACCGACGTCGTTGGTGGCGATTCCCTTCACGCTCCCGTCCTCATGAAACAGCACCTGTATGGGGGGGGGAGGAATGAAATAAATAAATAAATAAAAATCGTTAAGGCTCAGAAACTTGTTGCATCTGGAAAGAATTCACATTGCGTCACTTTTTCCACATATTCAAAACAATTTAATTAAATAGTTAAAATTTACTAGACCCTGTTCGGGTGTAATACACGTGTAGAAGTGCGTGTTTATTTGACATGTAATTTTCGAAAAAATATCTTCTGTTCTACTTCTTTCAGCACTTCAACAAAAAGTCTTCATTCCTACCACCCTTCATTCTTTCACTCCCTTAATATGCAGCATTTTCTTCTTTTACGAAACACGTGTGCACCGAACCGAAAGTCCTGTACAGGAACATTTTGGTACGAATGCGTGTATCGTTTTCGTACCTAATTCAGGTTAGGTCTATGTTTTTAGACTAATCAGGGAGAGGGAAAGGCCTCAAAAGAAAAAGAAAATATGGGTCACTATTTTCAGACCTCGGCTGCAGCATAGCCTGGATACAGCTCGACCCCGAGTTCTTCAGCCTGCTCACCCAGCCATTGCACAAGGTGACCCAGTCGCACTATGTAGTTCCCGTGATTATTCATAGGGAGACCTGCGGAAAGGAAGGAGGAAGTGGAAAAAAAAAAAAAAATCTTAGCAATATCCTAAAGCAATTTAAACAAGAACAGATCTATATTCGGGATCTCTGCCTGAGGAATTAAAAGGTGTGTGTTCATTGTGCACGATTGTGTAACACCGGCAGCAACAGGTTCTGAAAGACGTATTACTTTACCTGGAAGTATTGGTACAGGGATTCTGTATTTTTCTGTGAGAATAGCAAATCTGTCCTCTGTAACCAGTGTGTTGAGTGGCGCCTGAAAGGACCGCAAAAAAACACACACAGTGATTTGTTTGCTGGAGAGAAACCAGGTTGCTGGGTTTAGAATGCATTTTAATCAAGGTGTCAACAAAGTCAACAACTGTGCCAGAATAACACCTTCCATGAATCATCACCCGACACGTTTCCAAGGAACAGGAGAGAGTTATGCGAGACATGCAGCTTCATTTCTGTCACGTGGAAGTGAACTGTCAGAAAACTGAATATTTTTCTTTCTCCCAAGACAGGAAAAGCAACATGACAGAGGATTGAACTGTCTACAGTAAACAGGAAGTCCTGTCACTAATGTATCAACCCCATTCAGATCACAGACTCATTAGGATTTCTATGTAACAATCTTTAAAAAAAAAAAAAAAAAGAACCCACTGAATCAATTAGTACATTAGTGACCCTGAGTATTAACATTAATTTCGAAATTCATGAATGATATAGTGCTGGATCAATGGTTATTGCTCTGGATAAGTGATTGATAGATTGAGTGTTCGAGCTGCGGCACTGCCACCGCTGGGCCCCTGAGCAAGGCCCTTAACCCTCTCTGCTCCAGGGATGCTGTATCATGGCAGACCCTTTGCTTTGACCCCAGCTTTCTAACAAACTGGGCAAAAAAATTTCACTGTGCTATAATGTACATGTAAATAGTAAAAGCCTCTTTTTTTTAGAAAGTGGTGGTTTTCTGATTGAAAGGGCAGGTGTTGGGCCCTTAAGAAAGACCCTTAACTGTTTCTTCTCCAGGGGTGTTGTATAATGCCTGACTCCAGATTCCTAACAAGCTGGAATATGCAAAGAAAGAAATTTACTGTGCTGTGTTGTACACGTGACGAGTAAAAGACTCGGAGCGGAATACCTGTTAAACCCTGAAGTTCATTATTTTCCACAATAATTAATTTCTTCTTATACTGCACCAATTCTAGACAAATTGACAAACCAGAAACCTAAGTATCGGCACCGATAAATGATTGCTGGATCTACTGGCAAAAATCTATACCGATAGTTTTTCCGGGTTGCGTTATGTAGTACGAGGGCGCCCTCTAGAGGCAAATCAGATGCCACATGCTGTTTAGGTTAATATTTACATTGTGATTTTTTTACTTTTTATTTTTGTTTGAATGCATGCCTTTTATATTCCTCAATATTCATTCATACAATTAATATATACATTTTTATTTCATTTAATACAGTTTCATGATTCAGTACTGCTTTTTTCAGCACTATTTTACATGGAGTGTTTGTTTTTCAATCCAGAATTCAGAAAACAGATTAATCGGCTATCAGCAAGTACGATCCGATCTCCCTATCGAGATCGGTAAAATCCACTATCGGACGACCTCTAATCATTACACCCCCATGTACATGCAGTTACTGCAGAATCGATCCTTAATATAAACATGTAACTTACTTGAAGAAGACAGCACTAGGGCATAATGCTAGTTCATAATTAATACACATATTATTGCACCTAATTCTAAATCCTTAGTGCTAGTGCTTATTAAATTCTTTATTCATTACCGTTCCCTTACTGTGGAACGGAGACGCTTCAGGGTATTATCACTCGTAACTGCAATTACGAGATTATTAGCGAGTGTGTTCACTCCCACTGTAGTCTTTATGACCTATTAGTCTAAAGGTGGCTCATGTGTATTAGGAATGATAAGGTCTGAGTGTGTTTGTTTAAGTGTGAGAGAATATACCCCTTTCTCCTTCCAGTCTGGTAAGAGCTCAGTAAGAGCACTGGGTTCTAAACAGGCCCCGGAGAGTGTGTGAGCTCCGATCTGAGACGCCTTCTCCACCACACACACGCGCAGCTCCTTCTCGTGCTGATTGGCCAGCTGCTTCAGTCGGATGGCTGCGGACAGGCCGGCAGGGCCGGCGCCCACGATCACGACATCTGCCTCGTCAGTGAAACGCTCCATGCCCACACCTGCAGGAGGAGTCGGGAAATGTCGATTATGTGTTTACGGCAAAAAAGAGTATGGTTTTTGAAGGGGGAGGAAATTTCCCATAAATTTCGGGAGACTTTCCTTGGGAAATTTTGGAAATATTCCAAGTTGGAAACTTACCAGGAATTCATTGGAATTAATAAAAAGAAATTTGTATAAACTGAATCATATACAAACATAAATATAAACATTTCTTAAAAAAAATAAATAAATAAAAAATTTAAACATGTAACAATAAGTTGTGCTGTGTGCATGTGATTGTGACCGAAAATTTCCGGTTTATTTCCATTATTTCCCGTTAATTCCCATATATTTGCATTGATTTGATCAGCGGTAAAGATGACTAATTTCATTAAGTAAATTTCACAATCACTACATATGTGTGTCTCTGCTGGTGAGGTAAGCAGCTAAAAACATTATGGAAATTCAAGAACACTTTTCTTGCGTCACGACCAACCTTCCCATCGTGGATCCTTGTCTCGAGGATAGATAGTATAATGGGATGTAATTCGTGGCAGAGAAGCAGAAGAGCATCGCCGTGTGTAGACCTGCTGAGCCACCCGCTCTGTCTGAAGGGCTTTCAGTGCACGTATACATCTCTGTACTGTACAAAAAAACATGAGGATATCAGAAGAAAGAAGAAACATGGTGAGTAATCCGCTAAATATACATCAGATACACCCTGGTTATCCATGGTTAAGACGTGGGTTAGTGATGGGACGGTCAGGGGATCAAGCACAAGTTTTGCCAAGCTGCCACTCTTGGGCCCTTAAACAAGGCCCTTAACCCTCTGTGCCCCAGGGGTGCTTTATCATGGCTGACTATGTACTCCGACCCCAGCCTTCTAACATTTCACTGTGCTTTAAAGTACATGTGACAAATGAAAAGAAGACGCACTCACACTGATCAGTTATAACGTCATGACTTTAGAACATTATGACGAGTGAAGAACACTGATGATCTCTTCATCATGGCACCTGTTAGTGGGTGAATTTATTTAGTAGGCTACAAGTGAACATTTTGTCCTCAAAGTTGAAGTTAGAAGCAGGAAAAATGGTCGTAAGGATTTGAGTGAGTTTGACAAGATGTGACGTCTAGACGTCTGGGTCGGAGCATCTCCAAAGCTGCTGCTCTTGTGGGATGTTCCTGGTCTGCAGAGATCAGTATCTATCAAAAGTGGTCCAAGGATGAAACAGTGGTGAACCGGCGACAGGATCATTTATGCACGAGGGGAGCGAAGGCTGGTCCGTGTGGTCCGCTCCAACAGACGAGCTCCTGTAGCTCAAAACGCTGAAGAAGTTCATGCTGTTAATCACGTCAAGAAGCTTTTTTGTGATTTTAACCTTATATAGCAGACACGGTACACACTCTACAGGTCACGCCTGTTTTGGCAGTAAAAAGGGGACCAACACAAGAACATGCAGGTGGTCGTAATGTTATGCTGATCGTTCACGGTTGATCAGATGGAAAATTTTGAATTAAAAATATCAAAAGTATTGGGACACCTGACTTAAGAGGTACACAATTGTACAAGAATGGATTGAAATTTCCCCTTCACTTCGATTAGGAAGCCCAAACCTGTTCCAGCATGACAGTGGCCCTGTGCACAAAGCAAACTCCATGAAGATCTGGGTTGGAGTGAAAGATCTCCTGCTATAGCGCTACCTGACTTTACTAACACCCTTGTAGCTGAATAGATCTCATGCAAATCTCCACAAAATCTCGTGGAACACCAAGAAGTGCGTGCGGAAAAAATATTTGTCTATATTTCTGTCCACAAACTTTTGTCCATAAAGTGTCTCATCTGTTGAAGGAGGGGACAAAAACAAGGCTTGTTCGTCCTGAACAAGGAAGTAAAGATCTCTAGGCATGACATACATGTTTTCTTTTTAAAAAAGGGAAAAAAATAAGAAGAAAACACGACCTTCAGTCTTCAGTAATAAACCTTCTTGGACTGATTTTATAAAACATGAGGGATTGAGAGAGAACATCTACTTCTATCAATAATCTCTGACTGAAAGCTTGCAGTATTATTTAACAACCTTCACATTAGAAATAAACTTATAGAAATATACATACATACTGTAAAACATGAGGTTATAAGTCTATAAGTTGTTTTTTCTTCTCACGTGATTCCTGAGGTAAATTATATTTAAATGACCTTTGCCCCACTTCATGTAGCATCCTTCTATGCTATGCTAATAACAGGTTAGATGAACAACCTTCTCTTTTATGCTCGTTATATATATCTAAAATCAATACTAAATGGCAAGAAAATAAACGACATTTCAAAAAACTAAAAACAAAATGCATGGCAATAAAAATCTGGCTCGTTTTTTACGCCAGTCAACGCATTCCCAGTGGCCGCAGCCCAAACCGCTTCGGTACTCTATAGTGCACTAGAAATAAAGTGTCTATAATTGCTACTGAACAACCATGTGAAGTGCACTTAAATAGTGAACAAGGTTGGATTTGGGATGCGCCCCGCACTCTAGGCTGGGAAGTTATGTGGGAAAGTCGCTGACATTACCTTGAAAGGAGCACCTGCTAGAAGGAAACATGGAGAAATCTGACGATTTTACAGGTTGCTGTAAATCCGTTTAACCGACATAAAAACGCCTCCTGTAGTGTCCAGGACAGAAGGACAGAAGGACAGCTTGGACAGTTATATCAGCCCTGGAAACGTATGTCTTCTTCTTGTTCGTTTGTAGGGACGTCATAATGTGCTAAAGAGAAAACGCTCTCTGCTGCCACCTTTCGGACAGAGGATTCTAACGCCACACGTCAGTACTAGTGTAGGGAAGATCGGATCATTTTAGTGACTCGGTTCTTTGAATCTTTTTCATCAAAATGAACGGATGAATTGGTTCTTTTGTCACGTGACTCCCATAATTATTGTAACAATAATATCAGGATTCAGACCAAAAAAAAACCCCAAAACTGGTCTACTGCATTGTGGAGCGTTTACGGGAGTCACGTATTAAAAGAACGTACAAATCAAATCAAATCAAATCAAATCAAATGCACAACTGGACTCCTCATGCTACACAGGTAAAATGGCCCTGTCCCAACAACAAAACTTAAATAATCACGATTTTTGTATATAATCTAAAACAGACACACTCACTGTCCACTTTAATAGGAACACATGTATACCTACTCATTTACTATCATAGTTCACATCAAACATTAGAATAAAGAAAAGGTGTCTCTGTGACTTTGAGCATAGCGTGAATGATTTCAGATGTTTCACACAGCTGGTGATAAAAAACATCGAGAGATCAGCAGCTCTGTGTGTATATACACCTTATTGATAAGAAAGGTCAGAGGAAAATGCCCACTTTGGATCAAGTTCCCAGGAAGGATATAGAAACTCATATAATCATTTACAAAAAACATCAAACCTTGAGATTCCCATTCTACAACTGAAGAATGAAATAATTAAAAAAAGCATTTCTTTTTTGCATTTTGCTGCTGCTAAATGACTAACAGATTAGTTCAGGTGCTGCTAATAAATTGCACAGTGAGTGTTTTTTTCTACTTCATTTCAACAGAACTCCATGTGACTTTATCGAAATCTTTTGTATGATGGACACTAATCAGGTATGAATATGACGTCCGTATTAATCGTCTTAGACTCGACTTAGACTTAGAGTGTGACGTGCATGAGAGCATTTCAGACATCTGTATAATCCTCCCACATATAGCAAAGAGGACGACATGTCAGTACTGCTTCAGTGGTAAAAAACTAATTGAAACTAGCAAAAAATGTGAACACATCAGAAATAAATTAATAATTTAAAAAAAGTCATTTACCTGATACATTTATTTTTGCATCCAGATAATCGGAGGTCACTCGAAACGAGTTTTCGACACAATGTTTTTTTCAGGGGGCACACATATCTCTCAGTGCTAGAAGGAAATTTATTACATTTTATGAACTATGAATTTCATCATAAAACACAATGAAAAGATCAGACTGAGTGGCACTAATGGTGTTTTAGCAATAATTAGCTCATGAGACTTATACAGGAGACAGATATAAAAAAAAA
This sequence comes from Silurus lanzhouensis, assembly GCA_039877035.1. Taxonomy (NCBI): domain Eukaryota; kingdom Metazoa; phylum Chordata; class Actinopteri; order Siluriformes; family Siluridae; genus Silurus; species Silurus lanzhouensis. The sequence continues at coordinate 1,922,223 of JBCEWE010000339.1, read as the reverse complement.
AAAGTGTACTTATTCAACATTTAAAGCTTTTCCATGAGTGAACACTGCAAACTAAACCACGTCATTTGATTAAAATGTATTTTGACATCTGTGTGTTACAGCTTCGATATTGAACAACTTGTGAGGGTGAGGGGAAATAAAACTCAAATCATAAGTGAAAACTTAATAAATCAAGTGCATGGAACATTGCAGTAATGAAGGAAACTCATCATTCGATGCATTAATGTTTGGCCAAATATTACACCAATACAACCTCAAAATTAAAAAATGTATTAATAAATACAATTCTGAAAATCCTACAATACGGTACCAAACGAAACAAAAGCCTTGCTATATTATAAATTAATAAAAGTTTGATTCCCGCTTGATGCAGAACAAGAGAGGAACATGAATAGTTCATAATGTTTGTGCGAATATAACGAGCAGCACTTTACTATCACGTGGGATGCGTCAAATCAATCTACAGTGTACAAAAAGAGTTATTTCTATTATTTAAATCAGTATTATATTCAAAGTTCTGCTCCACAATTCCACAGGATTTTAAATACTCTTGAAATACTAATGATCGCTTATTCATCCATTCACTATTCCATAGAGTTATTATACCTTGTATTTAACACTGAATTATTAGCGCTGATTTTGTACGACAAATCGGTCTGGTTAAACTGAATTTTTTTTATCTTTTACAAAAGAGAAAATATAAGCAAAGTTTAGACAGAAACATTTTATTATTAAGATAAATGATATAAGATTGGCAGAGAGAAAAGGGGTGTATCATGGTGTATTATGGAGTATATTAGAAATGCAAGTGCACCACTGGTGATCAAGAATCCATTAAAGAAAAACTGAAAAAAAAATTTTTTTTGTCTTAGATTGTATGATTTTGCAACTAGTTTCAGGTCTTTTGTGTGGTTTGTGAGATGCACCTGGGCTACAAAACAAGCTGCTTATATTGTCTAGAGAACTGTATGTTTTTTACTCGAAACTGTCTGACGCTAAAAATAATTCTTTTTTAATCTAAAATTACGATATCAAAGTCATAGCAATGGGAGAATAGTCATAATATTTAGAAAAAATGTCAAAATTACGAGAATACAGTCAAAATATTTTAAGAAAAAAGGAATTTGCCCCTTTTGTGCAGTCTGTAATGGTAACCAGTGGTCGACTCCAAGGATATCAATGGTTACATCTGCTTGCTATCTGTGCGTAAACACCGACGTCTCCGACGTCGCCAGTACTTCAGCCAGGGTCCCAAAGCATTGTGGCATATGGATTTATATAATAAAATAAGTCATTTTTACTTTATTTTCAGAATATTACGACTTTAATCTCATAAGTTTGACTGAAAATATTACGTCATTATTCTCGATTTTAACGTTTTTTGTTTTTTTTTGTGGCACTAAAATGCCATCTTACAACAAACTATTATGGGGTTATTAAAATTCTGTAGCCTGTCAGTTGAGACTGCCATCATCAGTTTGTTGTACTTAAGACGAACATGAAAAATAAAATTCTATGGCCACAAGCCTCTGCTGCATAAGTATAACTAGACTCCTACTTGTGGACCGTTTAGTGAAAATCACTATACAGCATTTCTAATTTACCTCATGTGAAAAAAGGAACCACCAAGTATCTGAAGCAGACATGATTTTGAACACAAAAGTGACTCATTAAATTAGTAACATTCAATACCTTTTTCAGTTAATCAACACGATTACTATAATCAGTTGAATCACTCACAAACCAGCCACTAGCAGTAAAAACCTGGAACTTGGTTCACATTAGAAGGCAAAATGTCACTGATTTGTTTCTTAAAGGTGTTTTCTTGTGTGGGTTCTTCCTGGAAAAATAAAGTTTTACTACATATTAGAGAAAGAAATCAGGAAAAATAGGTTTAAAGGGATTTTTTTTATTCCATCTGCTCTACATGTTACTTCCTTCAATTAGTTACTTCATGTGGCTTTAAATGGAAATCATTTCAAAAAAGATTTCATATTAAACAATACCCCAGGATTCTTAAACATTTCCTCAATCAGACCTTTTCAAGATTTTGTTTGATTAATTAAACCTCATTATTATAACAGCATTAAGGTTAAGCCTTTTAGAATTAGGTTTCACTGTTGGAACAGGAACACATTCTTGTAAGACAGATTTTATTGTGAGGCAGCTGGTGTTTGGGCTTCTTAATTGTTTTAAGAACATAATTATGCAGTGCCTCATCTGAATAGCAAACAGAAAAGCAATTAGCTAGATCGTTTGTTCAAGTCAAGGTACACAAAACATTCTGCCTTGTGTCCCATCGACTTTAATTGGACGACGTAGACTTGTGAATTTATTTCTAGATTCATTCAAGGCATTTAGAAAAACAAAAATACAAGTGATTTAAAAAATTATAATGTCTGTGAAAATATTTCACCTTGTTCAAGTTTTTTCTCAATTTTCACCATTGGTCACAATTATCTCACAATTAATCACAAATAAATTAGACCCAATAGACACCAAATATAGGAGGCGTAAACACTTGACAGAACTTGTTGCATGGATCTACAGTCTGGACTAGACATAATTCATTGGTGGTGCTGGTTTTTTTTTTGGATGGGAAAAAAATTAGTTTGTAAGAAAAAAGAAGAAAGAAACAAAAAACCTTACTAACAGAATAATGCGAAGTTGTCACTATAGAAATGGATTTGCCTACAGTATGTTCATCACAGACTTAGTAATATTTAGCACAAAATTAGCAATGTCCAGGACACGAGGCGTATTTCGAACACGATTATTAAGCAACAGAATGAAACAAGACCTAGAACACGATGGCATTTAAAAACGTTCTTTTGATTTTTCCCTGTAATCTCTGCTGGCTATGTTTGAAGTTCACAGGAGGCCAGTGTAAGCAGGTATTGCGTTCGGAAAAAAGTAGAACCTTGGAGACGTGTCCGAACCTTCGGACACATGGTACGTGACGCTGCATAAAACTAGAAGATGCTCAATTTCATTTCGTGCTCCATTCACAGCTCCGAGTCACACACTTCCATAGGAAATGAATAGGATACGAGGCCTGCTGTTGTGCCCCTCGGTAGTATGAAGGTTCGATCATGGATGTATGTCTCAATAAACACACAAACAAATGTGTCTGTCTAAAACTAAAGCTGAGCAGGACCTCTGTGTATTGTCTCAAGCCCTGTCTATAGAGAGCATCTAGGAAGTCCTTGAAGTGCAGGACATTTCAGAAGGATGTGGCAGGTATTCTGGACACACAACATTTTGGCTGTTTTCATGAAGATGCCACATTTCCTGCCAAGTAAAAGATGGATGATGGGCCGGGTGGCTGCTAAGCAATGGCCGCCGCTGCCTGTAGTTGGTCCAGACCTGCACCAGGGTCTCCTTGAAAGGCCGTGTGGTCAGGGTGTAGAGAATGGGATTTAGAGCGCTGTTTATGGGCAGGATGAAAATAACCACCCATGAGCTGATCGTTCCTGTATGGAGAAATAAAAAGAAGCCTACACTAACGTTGCCTCAATAGACCCTTTTAGTGCTGACGTCACATTTGCGTCACAGCGTCTAAAGACACAGTGTCTAAAGATTTCATGCGTGCACACCTAATCAGAAATCGGAGAACATTTGATCTGAATTTTCATGTAACTTCTCAGCGTATAAGTTAGCCAACTGCTAGCTAACAACCAGAGACTAAACATAAACTGTTTTTGTCATCTTCCTCCTACATTTGCGATAAGTGCAATTGTAGAAAAGCAGAGGTAACAGTGAACAGGCCCATGATATGTGTCAGGTGTGTGTTAGATTATTTGTATTTGCTAACTTTTGCCATTGTTAGCAGCCAATCAAAAGGTAGTAATGCAGTGCCAATTCTGTGTTAGGGTCGGCCAAACTGCTTCCACCCAATAATGTTTTTTAAACAAAATTTGCTTTCCTGGACAGTCATGGAAATTTCGAACAAACCAATTAAAAGGGCCAAATAAATGTATTCTACAGTATCCCTGATTGACTCAGAGCAAGTTACATATATTGATATCTGTATTGACAAGTAGTTAAAATCATGTTCTTTTTACTTGATGAAAAAAAAGGTATTGATAAATCTCCAATCTAAATGTATTCATTGGCTGTCCATTAACAAGTGAGTTCCATTCCAATTCAATCCAATCTAATCCAATCTAATCGTCTTTGAGGGCCAACCTCCACCAAGTCACGCACTGGAATTAACTCATAATCTTCTAGTCATTAGAACTGATTAACTACAGCTACTTGCATTATAAATTTGACTTATTGAACATGTCATCATATTTATTATTCAGAACATGATTTCTTGAGAAAAATCGCATGAAAGCAAGCACTTGCAGCTAAGCTGTTTCTTTTAAAATAGTGCACACTTTTTCTTTTCAAGGCCGTGAATCTACACTCAAAGACAAATAGATAAATCATGGAGGAAAGCACTTACCTGGGATTTCGACCTCCATAAGCGATAAGATCTTGAGGATGAATATCGGTATCCAGCACAGAGAGTCTGTGATGACGATAGAGAAGAAGCGTTTGGCCACGGTTAGCTCTTTCTTGATATGGTTGCTGTATTTGGTGGTTTGAGTCCCCGTTCTCTGTATGTTGTAGAACATGCTTCCGTAAGACAATACGATAATGAGGAATGCCACGAGGTTCAGGCCTATTGACATTGGAAAAGACCAATTAATTGAATACAGTATATTCTCTCCAGCTCCTTGTTGTCAAAGTGTCATTACCATGTTGAGAAATAATTATCAATAGCAGTTGTCCAGCCATTACAGGTGAAACTATAAACTGCTGTCACATTTAAAAGAAATCATACAAAAAGGAGCTTTAGTCTAGAGGTTTGACCGAAAGTGGATTTTACTGATATCGATAGCTAGGTTGGATCGTACTTGCCGATAACCGATTAATTCGTTTATAATATGGATACTGGATAAATACAAACATATGTAACACACCATGTAAAATAGTACAACATTTCATAACAAAAAAAAAAAAAGCACTGAATTATGAACATTTTCTAAATGAAGTAAATATGAATTTATTTATTAAAAAATGGAATTCTATAATTAATTATTTTAGAAATCATAAATATAATAGTCCTTTCCGTGCACTCTCTGTGCAGCACGGCGTCTCAGATGTAACAACAAATAGCATTTGGCAACAGTGATTCACCTCTAGAGGCCGTTCTCTTAATGAAAGCGAACCGGAAAAACTATCACTATAGGTTTTTGACGATAGCCAGTTGTTCCAAAAACCAACTATCAGTCCTGATTAATAGGTCGACCTCTACTTTAGTCTGTAATTTAATATATATATTGAACCAACCGGCAAGAACTCACAGGGTTGCAAAAGCAGAGAAGAACTACAGCAGGAGCAAGAAAGACCCTGAAAGTCTTACAGACACAATAATAAGCGATTTTAAGGATATCTCAAGTAGACAACACTGATCCACGTGAACGTTTTTCTCCAGTGAATTGAACCGAGATATAGTGCAGAGTAAAACAGATAAAGCGAGTGCAGACATGATGACAATCTCCATTGAGAGTGGGTTCCCCAGGGCTCAATCTGACCTCTATCACGCCAAACAAATTGAGGTCTTATCAATACGAAATAACGTGTGGACACCTTCTTGACCTAGAGTAATCTGACACACAATTTTTTTCATGGTGTAAAAAGTTGAATAGGAAACATTTGAAATTATTTCAACACCTAGTGGTTTGATTAGGCGAAGAACAGAATATACCCCTATAAAGCACTGACACTGGAGACTTCTTCCTCAGGAGAAAAGATCACCAGATCATCCATGATATGTTTCTTTGATCTATTTATTTATAGTGCCTGTCATATTAACCTGATACAGTATATGGCAAAAGTATGACGCCTGGTCATAAGTATGGTGTGCGCTTTTTGAGAATCGCATTCCACATTTGGTCCCAATTTGATCTTTTAAGTCCCTCCACTTTTTTGGGAAGATGTTCTTCTTCATTTTGGAGTGTGCTCGTGGAGATATGTGTTTATTCAGACACATGCATGTTAGTAATGGAGGTATTAATGGAGGTGATGTGAGGAGGCCTGGGGTGCACTCAGTGTTCCAGACTCACCCAAAAAGATGACGATCGAATAGATCTGAGCTCCTGCAGTCTCCGGTTGCTCGGAATGCAGAGGAAAACAAACCCCGTTAGTTCCGTAAAAGTTCCTGAATTCTCCTTTACACACCAGAGGCAAGAACGCGATGATGAAGCCCAGGATCCAGATGGCCACAAGTATGGTGACGGTGCGCCTGCGCCCGGGGGTCAGGTAGCGGAAAGGGTAGACAATGCAGATATACTTCTCCAAGGTGAGGTAGGTAAGAAGCAGTACAGAGACCTCAGTGGACAACATGGCCAGAGAGCCTACCACCTGACAGGGCAAGCTGTCCATCCAGGCCTGTGCGTGCCGGTTATACTCGCCACGGAACTTCAAGTCGTACGCCCCAATCGCAAACAGGTAGACGCCCATTAAACCATCTGCACCTGCTCGGGAAAACAGATGGTTTTGTGATTTTGTATTTCATTCCACAGCAGTCTATTTTATATTTACTATTTACACTCTTGCCTGGACTGGATTGAAGTGAAAAAAAGAGAGAAATATATGGAAAGAGATTATTTATTAGCATTATTATTAGCATTAGCATTTTTCTTTGAATTAAAAGAGAAAAGGATGCAAAATCTGACTAAAAAGAAAGAGAGGGCATGCAAGAAAGAACTGTAAGTGGAGAGAGTGAGGGAGAATGCCTGGGAGAAAGAGAGATAGAAATGTGGGGTGTGTAAGAGAATGAAAAAGGGAGATAAAGTAAAGGATATACAGAGAGACTTTTAAAAGTAGCCTTTATTCTGTCAAAAAAAAAAAAAACACACTTAGAAATTCAGTAGTGATCTACCATTTTGTTTTCAAATCTACATAATACTTCATTCATCCCCCATAAACTCCGGCAGCTTCACCACCACAAGCCATTGTTTTCATACTCAACACTGTTGTCTCATAAGTCCATTTGCATTTCAATCCAGTTTGATCTGCCTTTCAAAGCAGGACACTGAGGCACACTGTCAGCCAAGCAGCCACGTTTTTCCAGTAAGACATTGTGTTCAAACCCCTTGATAAACGCATTAATGAGTTTTGTAAGTACGTAACAACTTTTCAATCATGCTTGTTTTCCAAGCTGCCAATCACCAACCGCCAAACCCCCCCCTCCCCCCTCTTTATTTTCAAGTTGCCATTTTTTTCAGTCCCTGGGACATGTCCATCCAGGCTTGAATTGAACACGCTTGGGGGGGCTTTTCGCTTATTCAGACAAGCCCATGGCTGCATGTCAACCTTCAACCATGTATGCAGAAAAAATCAATTACTGCCTTTGAAGCATGATGTAGACATCAAAGTAAGAACTGTTGGGAATCGCTTTACACTCCAGCAAACTGCCTGATCAAATCTGAACCCTCCTCATCCAGAAGCTCTCTCTCTCTCTCTCTCTCTCTCTCTCTCTCTCTCTCTCTCTCTCTCTCTCTCTTTCTCTTTCTCTTTCTCTGTCTCTCTCCTTCTCTTCCTCACTCTGGCATACAGATTTCCAGGCAGATGCTGAAACTTTGATATCCTAATATTTATAACATATCAGAACTGTAACCAAACAGCAGTTTTTCATTTCACGGCCAATCACGCTGAGCACCCGTGAAAAAAGAACAAAAACAGTTGAAAGGAGGACAAATAGTAGAGAGGGTTTTTTTTTTAATCAAAATACATCCAATCTAAAAATCATATAATTATAAAAATTGGTAAAATGGCTGATGATTCATTTCAGTAGCGAAAACTACAAGGCAAAGTGTCTCAGCAGAATAAAGATATATTGACATGCAAGCTGAAATGTAGGACATTTAAAGAAACATTCAGCTTTTTAGGCTTTTTTTTGCACCAGAAATGAATATATAAGTTTTTTATTCACCTTGCCCTGAATTTTCATGTTGCAATCAGCTGCGGCTCATCTACAAAACTTGCATTGTAAAGTCTTGTCATTTATTTTGGTTGTTTATTAACAAGACCTTTGCTTCATGTACAGTTATAGCGTATTGTTTTATTTGTTATATATTTACATTAATTATTTGTCTGTCCTATACTACCATTGTTTATGATTCATGCCTGTTTGTTAAAACTTTTGCCTAAAAAAACCAGATCAGACTTTTTCCCTTGATAGTATACAAACACACAGGCAAATGCAGAACCACCAATCAGATTGCAGCCTTCAAGATTCTGAATATTGCTGCCAGAAAGGTGAAACCATGGGTGAAACATCAGAGGCTAAATCTATTTGAACTTCTTTTTGTAAATATGCTTTGTAAATGCTGACTAAACAGAATTGAAATACTTACAACAAAGGGAAATGATGCACATAGCATGGAGCTTGTTCTCAGAGCGGATGTACGAGCGCATGCAGATGACAAAGATGTTTCCGAAGCAGGTGGTGGCAGAGACGACCCAGACGAAGACACGCAGCACAATGTTGGCCAGCAGATCCTCAAGCGACGAGATGCCGTCTGTGTTGGGCTTGCAGCTGCGTACGTGAGGCGCGTAGCCACAATATTGGAACTTTTTAAAATAGCTGTGTTGAGGGAGAGAGATATGAACGCAATTGAGAATAGATTGTGACAGGATTTTTTTGTCTAACCAGTTACATATTTCATGTCTATTGGGAATCTGTGGATCTGTGTGTGCTTTAATATTGGAGAGGTTGCCAGATTTGTTTTTTGAAGTAAAACATTTTAGTAGCGCAGTAGTAGTATTATCACTAGAACTTGACTATTGGCCTAGAAATAAAATATATAGCTAGAAAATACCACAGGGAGAGGAAAAAACAGCTGATTCAGCATATTCATAACTTGACTCATTGCCCACACTGCCAAACGTCTCCATGCTTACCTGTAAATGATTTATTTCACTATTCTAGAGCATATTAGTGTAGGTTAGAAATGTGCATCTCCATAACAGAGGTTGATGCGATTCACACCTCGATGCATAGCCTCCGATACGATCCATTAAAGATACATATGAAACAGCTACTGATGCGATACGATTCACCCCTATTTGAAAGCAGTGTGATCCGATTTCGATTTAAAGCCCTTTGACGAAACCCTTTTGTAGTGCAAAAAAAGCAGATGTTCTTTTCCTGTACTGTCTCCAGGAAGATGCAGCTCTACCTCTGCCATGTTAATCTGTATTCTATGTGACTCTCAGTAAACGCCTCAGTCTCCATAGTGACCCAGTACATCATATTCACGTAGAGAGAACACGCTTGAGAAACAGTTTAGCGAGAAGACGTCATCTACTTCTAATTATATATAAACAAATCAGTTTTTACTGATGCAAATGTGTTAAAAACTATACATCGAGATACAGATGCAGATTGTTTTAAATAACACTTATAATTACCTCTATGGGGTTGTAGACTATGTGAAAGTTCAGGAAGCTCCACCCATAGTGGATTATAGTATATAGTATATATATATATATATATTATATATATATAATATATATATATATATATATATATATATTATAGTATATTATAGTATAGTGTCCATAAATGACTGATACGAGAACTCAAAACTTTTCAGTAACTTACGCTGACACGAAGGCTTAATGGATCTGAATGCATAATTTCAGTGATATTATTTAATAATAGCCCTTGCAGTTTGGATCTTTCAAAAGGGTTCAGACTCAAGAATTAAATACATGAAAAAAATATTCTCCTTCCACTTTCATACGTATGCCTCATATTCACAAGCTTGTCTGTAACCCACGTTATTTTTCTATTCAGTGCTCTGCATTCTGTAGCCCTAATTGGTTAATGAGCTAAGCATTAAGAATAATAAGGGCTGCTGTTATTACAGTCATCATTTTAGTTTAACATTTATTCTAAAGATTGGCTTAAAGAAACACAGGCAAAAGCAGAGAATAATCTTTTTAAGCATAATAGTTGATGACAGTCTACGCCATTAAATTACTACCATCCCGGGGGGAAAGGTTTCATCGTTAGATCAAGAAGCAGTTTGTGACTGATTAGCAGTGACGTTGTGCTTGAAGGCAGGACTGTCAGGTGCGTGGACAACATTTTTGTCAGCCTTTGAAGAGCCACGATGTAAGGCTGTTCATTTGAAAGCACATTAACGATACTGTTCATCAACTTTTGTAATTAAATCTGGAATCTAATGTATTTTCAGGAAAATGAAGGTTCAAGAAAATTTTTTTTCAATAATATCTGTTTTGTCAAGATATCTGAAATTCATAACATGGCCTAAATACTTGATGCTGATTGGCTGGAAATTGTAGGTAGTTCACGGAATGAAATAAACTAAATCAATGAGTCAAAAAAAGATTCGTCCAAGAACCAAGTGACTGAAATGATCTTTCCATCACTAATTCAAGCCCTAGTTTGTGTTCATGGGTGGAAATAGGGACGGCAGTCGCAAAGATTAAAAAAAAGAATAATTTCTCATTGGGTTATTCAGCTCTAGCTACTTAACCAATGTAATGTTCACAAAAGCACATTTAAGCCCAAGCAATACTTCAGTATAAAAAATCTTCAGAAAAGAACAGAGAGCAGGACAAGGAAATTTGCCTTCAAAAGTTTTTTGATCACTCTGTAACAGGACGTCTCTCTGCTCTGACTTTTTCATCGTATTAACTTCAAGAGCAAGAACAAACCCAGAGCTTGGTGAGGGAAAGAAATGAAGGAAAATCCTGCATCTTTGTAATGTTGTGGAGGCTGTGGAGAAGAAGAACTCAGTTCACACGCTGTTCTCCGGAAGAGCTGGTTTAATGCTGGAATGAAACACCTTAGCAGGATAACAGCAATTCAAGGACATTGAGTAACTCATGTTTAAAAAAAAAAACTTTAATCTGTGACATTTGAAGCTGAAAATAGACAACGACTTACATGTGTGTGAGGTTTTTGAGCGGTTCAAACATCCTCCTGTGAATGTTTGTTATCTCGATGCCCTCGATGCTCCTGAAAGGCAAATGGTTTTCTCTTAGCTATTAGCATACTTCATGTATTTGCTTGAAAACACGACAATCTTTTGTGGCCCTTTTAAAGAAACCTTCGATGCGTGAAATGAACATGGACGAACTCCCGTAGTGCAGCCGGTGTGATAAAAGGCTGCTCTGTTGCTAAAACTATGAGCTCTACCTTTTTTTTTTTTTGCACCAATTTTATCTGAGTGCATGAAAGCTGATAACAAGTGCACCAAGTAAAAGAGATACTTTGAATGCTCCTCTGAGCCCCATAGTGAGATGAAGATAGAAAAAAAATGGTGCTTTAGTTACTTCGGAACGCTTGTTTGTGCTTTGGGCTTCTCAGGCTGCTATTTATGTAGTGACAAACAGCTAGCAATGTTGACTATTGAAACATGCTACAGTACCTTTTTTTTGCTCTATGTATGAATCTTTCACAGGAGCTATTTTGTGATTTATTGGGCGTTACTGAAACCCAAACACTTTTAGTTCTATCAGGATGCCACCTGATGGTGCAAAATGTATTTTTGTCCACTGTTACAAACTCATCGAGCCCTCATCAGCAGCTTGTTTGGTGTAGGTGCTTTTTCCTCTGTGCCTGTTTTCACTACATGCTAAAATGTGCCATGCATGAGCAATAATGACAGAAAGGTGACAGTATTTCTGGTTAAAAAGGCTTTAAAGACAGACAACGACTCAACGGATCAAGTTTAAGTACCATTTCAAGCATCTGACATTCAATAAATTGACAGGTTCATTTACTTTTCCTACTAACCAGTGGCATTATTTCACACCCAGGCCTTCAGTGGTGTCCTACCTGGATCAATCCAAATATTAATACCATCATTATAACACCACTGCTACAGGAAGCATTAATATTATAGAGAAATGCAGTATAGCAGAGTGTGGCGTCACAAACAGTAATCTCATCAAGCGAGAATGAATGTCATTACTAAAACAACACAATTCAAAAAGTCTCCTTTCACTGTAGCCACAGCTGCACTGCCTTCATACATCCTCTTTATAAGAAGCATCGATATTAACCTCATAAAATGAGCTTGGATTTTCTGTGCATTTATCCATAGCTTTACAGTTTTCCTAGGGAATTGAAATAAAGACGAATTGTGTGTTGCATGCATATACTATGGGAAAAAGAACTGGTGTAAATGGTTGTTAAAAAAAGGTTTATAATTGTTTTGAATTGTTTTGGTTGATCTTTTTCTCACGATGTCCAGCTTTTCTTAAAAAGTCCATCATGTAAAAGTCTGTGTAAGTGCGATAAATTTCCACTCTTCTGTCACCAATTGAAAAAAAACAGCTATTAAATCCACACAAATACATTCGAGGTTTGCAGCACATACGGGTTGCGATTCTCTCTAGCACGTGCTCTGACCATGCAATTAAAGGATGTGGAAATGCCATCGTGTTTAGATGCCTGCAAGACACCTGCCACCTCGGAGTGGCCAAATTGCAGTCTGATTGGTTAAAGCTACAGCGTCAGTCAACATAGAGTTTATACTGAAAAATGCCTCCAGTGCTCACAATGAAGGCCTTACAGCAAGACTTGATGTGACAGCTGAAATCTGATAGGATAAAAACTCCAATGTAGCAGCAGCAGACCCGAGAGCAACGCTATAAAAGGAAGAGTATAGATGTATGGGAGAAATTTTGTACATTTTAATGTATAATGGACAATAGACCAAGGTCAATGGTTCTGATAGAGTTTAGGTGAAAAGAGAAGACCTTGCTGGCCCTAGCGGCTTGCTACTGCTACTAATAAAACAAATATGTTGAAAAAATTTATAGATCATGATATAAAATGTTAGTTTAGATCATGGCCTTAAGGGAAAATGCCCATGAGATCATATTTGAGAAAAATATGATCTCAGAAAAAAATAGAGAAAAAATAGAGAAAAAATATCTCTTCAGAAAACTGTGATACGATCAGGAATGCACGTCTATATATCACTTTCCAGACATTTAATCTCCTTCACTTCCTGCTAACATCTTATAAATGTACTGACAGCAATTAATAGAACACAATCTGATCAATGCTTTGGAAAATTCCCTGTAAAATAGTTGCAGTTGTTTATCTGGGTCACCTATTGATTCGAAAATCATGGCTGAAAGCTCTAATCAAGGAAAAAGGAAATCAATATGAAGAGTGCAGGCTATTATCAGCCATTATTGTACAAATACTCCAAGTGTGAGCAAGGGATTTTCTGTTTTTTGTTTTCCATGTGCTGTATTCTGTTATTGGTCTGTTATCCTGCTGTGTTCACCAGTTCTAGGATTCTCCTTAATAATTTTGATGATTATTTTAAAGTTAATTCACTAATATTCAAAAATCAGGAGCAACCAACTTTTGATATAGTAAGAAACTAAATAACGAAAATAATAACGAAAAAATATTATAATGCATGGCCTCTTAGGACTTCTGTAGCTTTGTGAAAATTGTTAAAAATGGTATATTCAAAAAAACAGAATTGCAGGTAATTAATAGTTTATCAAGTCTGACTTTCTGTATCTTGTATATCCCTGATCTAATTTTGTTTTTCATGCTTTATGGAAATGCTTTGGGTCTCTTTATTTTACCCCGTGTCTAATTATACATTATCTGCGAATGCATTATCCTCGAAACTCTATCATCCTCTTGAATAACACTATATAGACAAAACCAATGCAATCAAGCTGTATGTCGATCTTTCCCAAATTGTTACCACAAAGTTAAAGGCACACAGTTGCAAAGGATGTCTTTGGATGTGGTAGCATTAGGTTTTTTATTTATTTGAACCAGGAGACCCAAACCTGTTCCACCAAAACCCCTATGCACTAAGTGAGCTCCATTAAGATATGGTTAACATGGGTTAGAGTGAAAGACCATGATTGTCCTGCTGCGTGCTTAAAAAGCAAATACCAATCAGGTGTCCACAAACTTTGGTCTATATAGTGTATACAGTATGTGTTAAGAATTGCGGAATTGAGACAGTTTAGCAGCTTTAGTTATTCTTATTGATGTATTTGCATGGAATCCAGTGATACACATTTGCTTATAAAATTCCTATGCATGCTGCTTGAGGTCGATTTAGAGAATGCAAATTCTACACCTAATCAATTGCCACATAGCAATAAAGTCGACTTACAATGATTTTAACTTGTGCAGTTTGTCAAAATGGTCCGCTTGCAGCTCCTGAATTGGGTTGTACGAAATATTCCTGTGAAGCGAAAGAAAAAAGAAACTGCTTTAAAATGGCCAACATTCATCTCACAGCTGATGGTGGCTCGAGTTGATGGGAATTGTGCAATATTGTGACTGAGAGCGGTTCAGGCTGGCTGAAGGTTCAAGTGCTTTATAGTGATAAGAATGACAAAGAAGGAAAGTGAGAGACTCCAAGTAAAGGACTTACAGCTGCAGCAATTCTCCCAGATTGACAAACAGATCCGGTGAGATTTTCCCAATTCTGTTACTGGATAGGTCTCTGCAGGAGAAATGCAGGTAGAAATGACTTGACTTTGGATGCTTTGAGAAGCAATCTAATCAGATGAAGGGATATTGTCGGCACCCTTTATACAATGAACGAAATACCTAATTATTACATCTGGTTCGTGTTGGAATGGTATTATAATATTATCTTCCTTAAAAAAGGAGCAACTTTATTTACACTTTTTAATATAGCTATTAGGGTGTAACGGTATACAAATTCGTAGCGAGATTTCGGTACAGAGCATTCGGTTTGGTACACACGTTTACCGAATGCGAACGTTTATACGTGCGGAAGATAGTTAAAATCTGAGTTCCCTTAGGAACGTATTAGGTGGCGGACTGCAAGGTTGTTTAGTCTTCACCTCGCTTTTTGAGTGCATTTTTATCATCACTATGATTATTATTAAATTTGAATTATTAAATTTTTGGTATAAAAAAAAAAGAAACCCCACTTAGCGGGTACAGTAGCTGTGGCTGCTCACTTCGTACCGAAAAAAAAAAAAGTGCACGAAAATGCTACAAAATCCATAGCATTAGCCACTAACCAGGAAGTGGCTAACGGCTAACGGTTGCACTATGGATTCTTTTATGTTTTTTTAAATAGTGAACAGTTAAGTAGATAATATCTTTGGAAAATTAAATATTAAATGTTACACACACACACACACACACACACACACACACACACACACACACACAAACACTTACATACACACCTGTATTACCCAAATGGGGTTTAACATATGTACCGTTGATGTTCGCAAATGCTAATAATAATAAACAAATGACAAGGATTTTTATGTTTTTTATTTCTCCCCCCTGACAGTAGCGAAATTGAACCGAACCGTGACATAAAAACCGAGGTACGTACCGAACTGTGTACCGTTAAATCCCTAATATCTATATATTTTGGCGTAAATATAATTCCATTTACGCTTTCTTCTCACAGCTCATATTTCCGT
Source organism: Silurus lanzhouensis (assembly GCA_039877035.1). Taxonomy (NCBI): domain Eukaryota; kingdom Metazoa; phylum Chordata; class Actinopteri; order Siluriformes; family Siluridae; genus Silurus; species Silurus lanzhouensis. The sequence continues at coordinate 1,906,725 of JBCEWE010000339.1, read as the reverse complement.
TTTTCATGGTATATAAAAGTAGATAAAAGCAAATGCACATAGTATCTCACTGCATCTTGGGGAAGATGATCAAGAAGGAAATACCATTTCAGAGTTACATACCTAGTTTTATGATTAATGCTTTAAAGCTGTTTTATACTGTAGTTCCAGGGACTGGTATATTGAATTTTGCCAAATATCAAACAATTTCTATGCAAAACCTGGCTGCCTCTGCCAGGAGGTTAAAATGTGCTAAATGATATTCCAGTAATTATCCTAAATAAATACAGAAATAGTTGTAGGATCACTGGTTTCTTAAATTATGTCCAGATTTATAGCATACTGAGAGCAGAAATCAATTCACACCTATGAATGTAAGCAAATCCTCCACATTATTTGAGATGAAATGACATTAAAGGCTCAGTGTTGTTTTTCTCCCCAGGGGAGGCTTTATTAAATCTCAAATGTAGGGTGCCAAAAATGTTGAAAACAGAGTGAGTGTGTGTGTGTGTGTTTGTTTTTTTTGGGGGGGGGCAGTGCTGCTTTAATCCTCATTTGTTTTTGCTCATATGGGGAATTTTAATTTCTCGCTCATTTTTGTGATGTTTTGGAATCGACTGTTTGAAGTTCAACGCTTTTTTTTTTTTTTTGGTAGAAGAACAAATCTCATTTCACACTGTGGCTGGTGAAAAAGAACTGGGCCAAATTGTGCTGACTGTAGGACTGATGAGCAAATGGGGCCGAGAGATTTCTTAATTTGGTTCTTAAAAAAAAAAGAAAACAGGTCAGGCTTTAAACTCTGAAGAATATTTTGTGTTGATTATTTCTGCAAAACTGCATTGTGGGAGATCAGAACGACTCGGAACGTACAGCTCGCCAAGCTTGCGCAGCAGAGAGAACGCTTGTTCATGGATATGACTGATCCTGTTTCTTTGAAGGACTCTGTAAAAAAAAGAGAGAGAGACACACACACAGAAAATGAGAGAGGACGAAAGGAGACAGATGAAAAACAGGCAAAGAAAGTAGAAAAAGAGAGAAAAGGACAGCAAGAAGAAATGAGATAGACGAAAAGAGTGAAAAGAAAAGAAGCACAAGATTGAAGTTGAATTGAATTCATGAATATACTATGTGACAGCGAAACAGACAAACCTATATGTTATATACAACTTACAGTATATACACTACACGGACAAGAGAATTGTGACACCCAACCTTTCCAGATAAAGGTGCTTCTTCCCCAAACTGTTGCATAAAGTTGGAGGAACACAATTGTATACGATTTCTTTGAATGCTGTATCATTAAATTTTTCCTTCACTTGAACTAGGAGACCCAAACCTGTTCCAGCATGACAATGCACCTGTGCACAAAGCCAGCTCCATGAAGATCTGCTTTACATGTGTTGGAGTGAAAACTCTTGAGTGTCCTTCTATAAAGATCTGATCATTTTGGTTCGTTTGGCTGCAATTTTAATAAAACGTTCTTGCACTTGAATCAGTCTCAGCTATCGTCAATACTCGATATATACATGACAAACATTTCTATGTAAAGTAAACAGTAAAATCATTAAAAAGTTTAAATAACACTTGAAATACACCCCAACAGCATGTCAGTTACTGGACACAAACAGCATGAACTTCATTAACATTGACCAATAAATACAAATTCTGAATTCTCACACAAGTGAAAATATTACAATTCAATAATGAAATGTGCAGAAAGAGTAGAAAACTGTCTGTGATGGCGATGGGAAACGTACTTACAGCACAGTGAGCATGCTACAGGAACAGAATGTTCTATTGTCAACAATCTCAATTTGATTCCCTTCCATATCTCTGCAAACACACACACACACACACACACACACACACACACACACACACACACACACGTGTATTATTAGTGAATTATTTTCATAGATTTGTCATGACATCATTAATGGTGAAATCTGAAGATACTAAAAGAAAAATTCATGTTTATTGCTATTCAATCTTTCTTATATTCGGGTGCAAAAGTTTACACCCCTCACTATTTAGTAAAAAAACCATAGAAAAAAGTATTGATCGATTTTTAAAATCAGGCAATTGAACATTTGCTTGATCTTCAGAAGAAAATCTATCAAATCCTATTTTTGGGTTTATTTACAAAATGAACAGAGATCAGTTAAAGCAGAAATGTCACAAGGTACCTGCCTCAGTAATAATATTATAATTAAATCATTAATAATAGATGTTGTTTGCTTTTTATGGCATATCCAATCTATATCACTTTGCTCTCTTGAAGCTAAATGAAAACCTTTTCTGTTTTTTATAGTTTTTTCTAATTGGATAAAAAGGGTTTAGAGATGACTAATGATGACTAAGCTCAAACATGTGAAAGATAACAACTAAGGAGAGGGTGATACAGAAAAAGATGAATATGTGCCAATTAAGTGTATATCCATTGTAGAACAATTTACTACTAATAATAAGAAATATCAGACATTGGACAAAATCAGCTGCATTGACCCCTTATCTGTTTTGCATTGGTAATTACAATAGAGGCATGTGCTAAAACAGAGCACTGAAGCAATATGGTTAATATTCACACTCTTGGCATTAAACATAAACTGCCGGTTATTTCAAGACTTCAAACTTACAGCCAATTCAGTCGCGGCATCTCCAGGCATACGTCCTCCACGTTTGTCAGAGCGTTGTTCAAAAGAACCCTGCAACAATGCGTTACATGGCACACGATCACAAATAATCGATAGCTATTTTAACACATCACTGACTGACACATGCCTGTCCCTTTAAAAGAGATGGAAAAGCAACAATTAGAGGACAAAAACATAATGCAGCAAGAGAGAGATTCAAGGTGAGTGAGTAAGTGAGTAAGTACCTGAGTAAAGAAGTAAGAGATTGCATAAATGAAGGTGTGTTGGTACGAAACAAAGTTATTGAGTGAGTAAATAAGTAATTAAGTAGATGAGTAAGTAAGTAGGTGAGTAACTGAGTAAGTATTTAAGTAATTGCATTGGTAGATGAGTAAGTAAAACGGTGAGAAACTAAATAGGTAAGTAAGTGACTGAGAAATTACATAATTAAGTAATGACATAAGTAGATCATAAGTAAGTAGGTGAGAAACTGAGTATGTATGTAAATTAATAAGTAATTACATAAGTAGATAAATAAGTAGAATAGTGAGTTACTAAGTAATGTAAAAGGATGAGTAAGTAAATAATAACGTAAGTGTATGAGTAAGTATGTGAGTATTTAAGTAAGTAAGTAAATAAATGCGTATGTAATTAATTATGTAAATAGATAAGTAAGTAAGTAAATTAATGTGTATGTAATTAATTATGTAAATAGACAAGTAAGTAAATTAATGCGTATGTAATTAATTATGTAAATAGATAAGTAAGTAAGTAAATAAATTAATGCGTATGTAATTAATTATGTAAATAAATAAGTAAGTAAGTAAATAAATGAATATGTAATTAATTATGTAAATAGACAAGTAAGTAAATTAATGCGTATGTAATTAATTATGTAAATAGATAAGTAAGTAAGTAAATAAATGAATATGTAATTAATTATGTAAATAGACAAGTAAGTAAATTAATGCATATGTAATTAAGTATGTAAATAGACAAGTAAGTAAATTAATGCGTATGTAATTAATTATGTAAATAGACAAGTAAGTAAATTAATGCGTATGTAATTAATTATGTAAATAGATAAGTAGGTGAGTGGTGAGTACAAATAATGTAAATAGATGAGTAAGTAATTGAGTAAATAAGAAATTTTATAAGCAGATAAGTAAGTAGGTAAGTAACTGAGTGAGTAGGTAAGTAAGTAAGCAAATAGGTAAGTAAATAAATAAATAGATAAATGGTTAAGTGAGTTATTAAGTAAGTAGGTGAGTAAGTCAGTAACTAATTGAATAAATAAGTAAATAATGTAAGTAAATGAATAAATAGGTCACTAATTAATATAAATAAGTAATTAAGTAAATTAATGAGTAAGTAGGTGAATAACTAAATGAGAAATTAAATGAGTGAGTGAGTAAATAAGGGAGTAAATAGCTGAGTAATTGAATAACTAAGTGATTAAGTGAGTAAATAGCTAAGTAAGTAAGCAAGTAGGTAAGTAAGTAAATAAGCAAGTAGATGAGTAAGTAAGCAAGTGAGTAATTCAGTAAATAAGCAAGTGAGGAAATAATTATTTATGTAAGAAGATATAACCTCTATATAACCTTTTCCTCTGTAAAGCTGCATTGGGACAATGTCCATTGTTAAAAGCACTATACAAATAAAACTGAATTGAATTGAGTAGATGATTAAGTAAGTAGGAGAGTAATTGAGTAAGAAAAAGGGTAGTCTAGTAAGTAAGTAGGTGAGAAGATAAGGATTAGCATTTAAACATATAATTACAATTACACATATCTGTTTCTAAAAATCCTTTTGAAAATCTTAAAAATAAAAAAATAAGAGGACAATTAAAACTCACAGCAGCACGAGGGAGCTCAAGCCTGAAAAGGTCAGTGAGGAAATGTGGTGGATTTTATTGTTTTCCAGAATCCTGTGAATGAATAAAAAAAAATGTTAAGAAGCTCATTAATAAACATTAAAATATCGAAGAATAGCGTTTGTTTTAAAGCGCAGGTTCATTGTACACCAATCAATGCATGAAGGCTATTAAAAAGATTTAATCAGAGGACATAGTCATGGGACAGCTTTCAGAGCCGGCGTTCGTTCGTTTGTTTGTGTATTGTGACGTGTACGAGCTGAGCCGGCGTGATTATAAAATGAACGAGGCGATTAATTGCTGTATGATAACGCTAATAAAAAAGAGACAAGTTCTGATTAGTGGCAACTTTTTAGCATCTTCCTTAGATGTCTGAGTCGAACACAAATACAGAAATTGAAGTGCTTACAGCCACTCCAGTTTATGCAGGTCCTGAAATACTCCTGGCATCAGGCTGGAGATTCGATTATGGCTCAAATACCTGAGAAAACAAAAAGGCAAAGTTTATAATAATCAGTCTGCATTAGAAAAAGTTTTATTTCACCATTGCTGATTCCTGTGTTGAGAACTAGTAAAACGGTTTGTGCATTCAAGTTGAGTATTAAATAGTGAGTAAGTTTATCAACATATGCGTTAGTATACAAACGGTACGAGTTATATGTTTTGTTCAGTAACATTTTTGTAACACGTGAACAGAGCACAGTCACAGGGGGCACCCATGAGTTTATTTCCCAGACTACTCTCCAAACTTATCGTTTTGACGCCAATAAAGAGATCCAGCGCGAATTCGCAAATGGTGCATGACAATTTTCGAAAAAGGACACATTCCAGAAGTAGCAGAAACGCTGGGAGTACAATGGGATTATTTTGAAGGTGATAGTCTGTAAATGTAGATAAAGTACTTTCCTGTAAACAGAGCTAGTCTCAAAACCAGCGCTAGTGTTTTTTTATACCATCTCGTATGGATGCTAACCAATCATGGGCATCTGTGAGCACTTGTATGATGAAGAGTGCAGAAAGCTCATATAGTGTGGTAGTGAGATACATCATCTTGTAATGCAACAGAAGCAGCAGTTATTTAACAAGGTGACTTATTGGAAAACAACATATTTACTTTCCTCTTGCCTGGCCAGTAGTTGTCATATGATAAGCCAATGCTGACTTGTGAATTGGAACATTTGGCTAATTGGAAAACAAGGAAAAATCCCCCCAAAATATTATTCGGCAGAAAACGAGAATTTCTCCTCTCAGCTCTTCTCAAATGTCAGCATGTACTAGTGATTTTGAAAGGCGACGAGATTTGAAGTGTTTCTTATATCTGATTCTTAAAAGCAGAAATAGCAAATAATGTCAAAAAAAAAAAATGCGCTTGATATGAAATTGTACCTTGGCTTAAACAAGATTGTACAAGAGAAAAAAACACTACTGAATGTACCATGAAAAAGAGGCTCGATCATTAAAGATCATTTAAAGCACTTTAAACACTTTCTGGGTTGGCAATGATGTATTAAAGCAGACAGAGTGAACCTGTGTAGAGTGTAGTAGATGATAAGTGTGTAATGGTTGAAAGCGGAGCACTCACAGCCGTGTTAGGTTGTAAAGGCCTCGGAATGCGTAGGGTTCGACCACTTTGATGCGATTGTGCTGTAGGTAGCTGAAATAATCATTCAGAGGTGTTAAAGTCTTAAGAGAAATCACAGAGGCAACATCAGCATGGTGAAAGGCAAAATCTCGTAAAATCTACATTATATGGAGAAAAGTGATGAGACACCTGACTTTTCCAGCCATACGTGGTTCTTTCCCAAATTGGTACCACAATGTTGGAGGCACACAATTGTATTAGATTCCTCTGGATGTGGTAGCATTGCATTTTCCCTTCATTTAAACAAAGAAACCTAATCCTGTTCCAGCATGACAATGTCCCTGTGCACAAAGCCAGCTTAATGGGTTGTAGGGCTGTAGTGTACTGCTGTATACTCAACCTGACCTCAACCTGACTGAACATCTTTAGAAGGTGTTCTATCTATCTATCTATCTATCTATCTATCTATCTATCTATCTATCTATCTATCTATCTATCTATCTATCTATCTATCTGTCTGTCTGTCTGTCTGTCTGTCTGTCTGTCTGTCTGTCTGTCTGTCTGTCTGTCTGTCAAAATGGGGACTAAATATCAAATGGGATGTGAAATCTTATAGTCAGGTGTCCACTGACTTTTGTTCATAGACTGTATAAGGAGTAAAACACTTGGAGGATGCTGATGATAAAAACTGTGAAATTGTAATTTGTGAGACGTCGTGTACGACTTTGTTCTCGTATCTTTGAGGCAGAGCGTTTCTATCGGGATCAGTAAGCGTGTTCCTGCCCCATGGGGAGAAACTATTCCAGCTTCAAGTGTCTCATTAAAGAGAAAACACATTTATCTCTATCTAACTAATCCTTCTTTCATAGGTTACCAGTACTTTTATCTTTATTGAATACCAATCGAATTCTTACTATCTTCTTCTTACTATCTTCCCAATGACTTTCTTTTGTGCACTTGATATGAAATGAGACCAAGATGCAGTGAAATGATGGTGCATGATGGAGGTTCTTACAGCTTCTGAAGATTTCTGTACTTAATAAACATGTCAGCATTCAGCTTCCTTAACCGGTTCCTTTGCAAAGACCTGGGGCGAGAGACATAAAGAGAGATAGAGAGTTTGTAAACGAAAGAGAAAAAATTATAAAAAAAAAAAGTGGAAAAAGAGATAAAGGTGTAAAGCACAGCATTCCTGTAGTTTCAGCCTAAAATCCTTCTCAAATAAACCATAAAATCAGCCTGATTCTTATTTTCATTTTAGAATGAGGAAAAAAAAAACCAATATATTTCAGGAAAACTGTTTGAACCTGGTCGAAAGCTTCATATCTCATACTTCATAAGAATAAAAACCTCTCACTCGAGCCGTATGTTAGAACAAAAAACCCTCTGGTAAAGACCAAACCGTCTTTACCTTTACAAAAAACAACAAAAGTAAGATGTGAGATGCCTTTTTTCTCCTCAGCAGTTGACAGAGGTCAGTTCTCTCGGTGTTAGAGTGCCAATTTTTTTTTTTTTCGTTTCAAAGCCCAAGTTTAATTCTTTTCTCTACTTATTTTATCGCTGAACCAGAAACATACACTAAAACAGAGCGTGTCTACTCGTAAACCCGGCGCCCGTTGCCACATACATGTAAACTGTAAAGTTTTTACATTATGGTACTCGAAATTACTCTGTTTTGCTAAATTATGAACTGCAAATTGTTTAAATTATTAACTACTCCCACCCTATAATGATTCTTCAAGACTCCTGGGTAGGCTAGGCCATGTCTCGACTTACGATATTTTCAAGGTACGATGGTGTCATTGTAACACATCTCCAGGGAATTCCTGTATTTGAAAGTCATACATGCTGCTTTTGTATAATCAATCATATAATCAAAACATTGTATAATGTTTTGTATAATCATAAAAATGCAAATAAATTTAGAATAGGGTTCGTATCCAATCATAATCATAACTTTTAATACAGCTAGTAATCAAGTGTCAACACAGAAATATTAACCTGCCCATGTAAAGAACTATAAGAAACTCTAATTATATCCCGGGGGAAATGTGTACGGTGCTGAAAAAAATGAAGGATTGAGGTAATTCAGTCCGTGGTGCAACTGGTAAGGTTGCTGCCTTGCTGCCTCGTGGCTCCTCGTTCGGCAGTGTGTGCTGTGTGGCGTATCTGACAGGCGTGACATTAATTCCAGCTGAATGTGTACCGATCACTGACAGACTCTGTGTTCGCTCTTAAAGCAAGCAACTGCTCGTAAACACCTTTTAAGCACTTGGCAATGCCTTGATCTCTCCTGCAGTGATCTAACATCCTCTTCTGAGGATGACTTCTGAGCAGTGAAAGCCTGTAACGACTCACACACACACACACACACACACACACACACACACACACACACACACACACACACACACAATATTCAAGCCACCCCAATGAGCATGATGAAGAGGAACTCACATCATGGTGACGTTCGTAGATACCGTAGGGACGTCTTTAAAGTGAGCACCGTTGCAGTCGAGCTCCAAATCCCTACACTGACACTCGGCTGGTACGAGTCCAAGTACTAAGAAAGAGGACAGAAAAAAGAAATACAGAAAGACAAGAGAGATGTTAGGGACACTAGCGTAGCTCCATGTTTACTTGGAGTTTTTAATGAAAGAATATCCACACCAGTCGAAAGTTTTTAATGAAAGCATCACACTGTCCCAAGATTCTAGTAATGAGGATAAGAGCAAATTTATTCAAGACGCTTACAGGAAAGTTGCACATTCATGGATTTGTGGGGACACTGCTACTTTATACTTGCGCTTTTATTTACTTATTTATTTTTCAAGTTTTCTCACACGATTCATTTATAAGCGCATAATAAGGCATATGTTTTCTGTCTTATACTTGCATGGTTACGTTATTTTATACTTTTAAAAAGCCCATAGTTTTATTTTTCTACCTATTTTTTTTTTTTTGCACATGATTCATTTCCGATTTCATATACATACACAACTCCATGTAATTCCTTTATTCTTTTCTGTTTATTTTTTTATTTTATCCAAAAGTGGTTTATACATTTTTATTTACATTAATTTTTTTCATACTAAGTCATTACACATATAACCCAAATTTCATAAATCCATAATCTGTTCCCAATAATATATAAAACACATATCAAATGTTTAAACTGAGAACATACCATTTTAAGGAAAAACATTTTTATTTGAAAATAAAGATACAATATTTATACTCAGTCATCTTACTGGCCTCTTGTCAATTAACCTCATTAGTTGCTAAATGTTTCTCCATCTGTTTTTATATTACATTTTAATAAAACTTAGTTTTTCCAGACTTTTGTTGCCTCGTCCCAAATCTTTTGAGACGTGTTGCAACTATTAAATGTAAAATGTATGAACAGTTCTCAGTATGAACATTTAAAATGTTTTCTAAAATCTATTGTGAGTAAAATATATGTATAATAATGTTTAATGTGTAATATATATAAGGTCTATGAGATTTGCAAAATCAGTCAATTCTGTTTTTATTTACATTTTTCTCAGTGTCCCAACACTAACCCATACCAGCGGTTATAGTACATTTGTTTTCAAGCCATGCTACTTCAGCTTTTCATCATGTATAAAATAAGATTAAAACATTTTATTATATTTTCCAAATCTTATAATGGCTATTGTATTTAAATTAAAAGCTGCTACTCTACATGAAAACGCTGCCCTCAGCTTTACAGAACAGATTTCTTGAAATTTTATTGGCCCAAAAAAGTGGCTGAAAGATCAAGATTGTAAATGGCAAGAAAACAGCAGGCTGTCTGAGTGTGAACGCTGTAATAATTAGAAATAAAAAACACGCTAATTAAAATTACCATCGCTTGCAGGAGATCAGTAGAGAAAAATGTTTTATTAAAACTCTTTATTTTATGATGACATGACCACGTGCTGACAGCAAACACAAATCAGACCTTATTTTGGTTTATTCTGCATAAATGTGACTTAAACACAAATGTTGCCCAACATAATATTCCCTAATATATGTCGTTGTTTTTTTAGGTAAAATTTGATGGATGAAAAGACAGAGAGATGGACTGTTTGAAGGATGGATGGATGGATTGATGGATGGATGGATGGATGGAAATACAGACATGCATATTGAGAGATGTTTGGATGAATTGATAAAAAGGTTATGTTGACTTGCTGTAATTCTAACCTGTAACCTGGTGGATAGACAGATGCATAGATTTAAATATGGATGGAAACAGATGGACAGATGGGCATAGTAATGGATAGATAGATAGATAGACAGATGGACAGATGGACAGAGAGAGAGAGAGAGAGAGAGAGAGAGAGAGAGAGAAAGAGAGAGAGAGAGAGAGAGAGAGAGAGAGAGAGAGAGAGAGAGAGAGGGAGAGAGAGGGAGAGAGAGAAAAAATTGGTGGATGGATGGCATGACAATAAAACAGACAAACAATAAAACAGACAGACAGACAGACAGACAGACAGACAGACAGACAGATAGATAGATAGATAGATAGATAGATAGATAGATAGATAGATAGATAGATAGATAGATAGATAGATAGATAGATAGAAGGATAAAAAGCATTTTTCCAAATCACTTTAATAATGCCAGTTTTAGAAGATTGAATTTTGGATCATTACTCACAGCAGGTGGTGGATTTTCTTCCAGCGTCTTTACTGGGCATCCCAAAATATTTGTCGAACAAATGAGGCCAGCCATTGTTGTCTCCTGAAAAATGATGCAATCATGTGTCAAGGTACTAAAATCCCCTCATTGAAAAAAATAGCCTGTAGTGTTTCACACCCCAGTCTCCTCTAATAACACTTGCTCCCTATACACTTCAAATTCTGTTTAGGTTCTTCTCACCTCCATGTTGGAGAGGCTGAATTTGGAATCCATGCTGCTGAAAACTAATTTGTGGGGTCCTGATAATCATTTCAGCACAGCCTGCTGAGTGATTAATGGAGCATGGTATTTCAGGGTAACACAGACTAATACTGTACATGTTCCTCAACATTCTCTGCAGTTTCTCAGCCATAAAATCCATCGTTACTTTGATTATGGCCTGCAGCTTCGACAGAAAAAAAAAAACGAGTCAATCGGCATGCGAATAGGAGACGTCCTGACTTTGCACTTCTGACAATCCGCTACAAACAAATCTGTCACAACATCAAATCTTCCCAATTCTACCTCATCATTCCCTGATGATTTTATTAGAAGGAGCAAGAAGTGCGAGACGTTATCACCGGTGAGAGTAGTCTTCAATCTTTCAGCTTGGCGACACTGAGTGAATCCAGAGCACGAGTTTTTGATTCTAATTCGAGAATGCACAAATGGGGTCTGTCACCTAACATGCAATAGAACATGTTCAACAGCATGATTAGATAACCCCGTCAAATAAGTGTTTTACCTGCTTCCTCAATCACAGCAAGTGCATGGACACCAATTGCAATGGAAAATATTCAATACACAATATTCAATACACTTTTTCTTCAGGTTGTCTGAGCGTAAAAGCGGTACTTATAATAAAAAAGAGCTCGTAATTGAAATAAACGTAGCTTTCAGGAGGCCAGTAGAGGGAAAATTCCCTCTATCCCTTTATCTCCTTATTTCCACCTTCTTTTCCACACATAATAGTAGTAATGTTTGAGAAAGAAATTTATATTTTTCTTCATTTTTTTAACAATCACGCCTTCTTAGAAACGCAAAAAATTTACAATTAAAGGCAACCCTTTTTAATGGCATGTCCAGGAATCATGCCATTAACCTAGATACTGTAGAAGAACACAGATTCGTATGGGAAGATGTTCCACTAGATTTTGGAGTGTTCTTGTGGAGGTTTGTGCTCATTTAGCCACAAGGGTGCTAGTAAAGTCAGGTACTGCTGTAAGGTGCTGTAAGGCTTCATCCCAATGCACACAATGTGTTCAGTAGGAGAGAGTTCAGAGCTCTATAGCAGGAGATCTTCCACTCCAACCCATGTAAAGCATCTGTTCATGGTGCTGGCTTTATACATAGGGATATTGTCATACTGGAACAGGTTTGAGTCTCCTAGAAAATTTTATGCTAGAGCATTCAGAGACATCCTATAAAATCGTGTGCCTTCAACATTGTGGTAGCAGTTTGAGGAAGAACCACATATTGCTTCAGTGCTGTATGGTGCACTATATGCTGTAAACCTTTAATACACTGACAGGAAATAAGGCTTAAATCAGGTACTGTGTGCATCTGTCAATAAATAATTCCAACATACATGATTGCAAAATAGACGTCATTACAATGATTGCATGAAATAGCTCGGAATTACTTGACATTTTATAAGTACAAAGGAATATTACTCCCCCCTGAAAAGTCCACCAAAAAGCCAATTGACCATGATGCAATAAGAAGTACTCATTATCTTTACATTGATTGCATAAATGTGTTCTTCTTGACATTCTGTACTATATACACAGTAACAAAACAACATGCAGGAATTAAAATAAAGTATTTGCTACTTAATTGGTCAAAAGAATAACTACGAGCAGCTTCTTGAATACCACAAGCAAGAAAAAACTGTTGTATTGCTCATTTTAGACTCAAAGAATCTTGTGCACAAAGCACAAATCTTCTTCTTCTTCTTCTTCTTCTTCTTTCGGCTGCTCCCATTAGGGGGCGCCACAGCGGATCATCCGTCTCCATACCACCCTGTTCTCTACATCTGCCTCTTTCACACCAACTACCTGCATGTCTTCCCTCACCACATCCATGAACCTCCTCCTTGGCCTTCCTCTTTTCCTCCTTCCTGGTGGCTCCATCCTCAGCATTCTTCTACCAATATAAATCATGTCCCTCCTCTGCACATGTCCAAACCATCTTAATCTCACCTCCCTCACCTTGTCTTCAAAATGTCCTACATGCGCTGTCCCTCTAATAAACTCATTTCTAATCCTGTCCATCCTCATCACTCCCAACGAACATCTCAACATCTTCAGCTCTGCTACCTCCAGCTCCACCTCCTGTCTTTTACTCAATGCCACTGTCTCTAATCCATACAACATCTCAGGTCTCACCACAGTCCTATAAACCCTTTCATTCTCACAGATACTTTTCTATCACAAATCACTCCTGCTGTCACTCTTTTATATACTATGGTTGAAATATTGATGGAACTATACACAATACATATTCAACAATTTGGCTTTTGTTACTTATTGTAAATAAATAAATGAATTGGCTAGTTCCTAATTTAAGATAAGATAAGATAGAATTTTATGAAACTCTAAAACAATTATGTTTCCAGAGACCACTTTAGATTATAAATATAAATGAAATAAGAAATAAAATTAAATTAAATATTCTATATATTCAAAATGTATTCAAAAGTACAAAATAGGGTGCAAGGGAACTAATGTCATATTGCACATGGTATGATGGTATAATATTGCAGATGGTATTAAATTCACATACAGTGTAATTATTGTGAAAATATATATACTTGTCTAGAAAATAGGATTTTTTTTATAGTACACACAAATCAAATATACACCTGAAACTCTTGACCTGAAGCTACTGGCTAATAGAAATGTGCAAATCGTTAGATCTCTTGGAAAGCTGTATTTTTAAGGGGAAAATAGGATAATTTTTTTACACTAATATAATTTAAATTTTCTGGAATATAAGCACTGCACACTCAAGACTACTCCCTCAACTGGAAACAGAGACATGTACCAAAACAGATCATGGATGAAATAGATTTCAGTTTATTATATAAACGGTATAAAGATATATACATTTTATACCTATCAGCTGTATTTTATTGTCAAGTAATGTCAAGTGGCTTGGTTTTGTCATTTTAACTAACTATGGAAAAACTCAGTTTGTGAAGCATCACCATGATTCCAAAGTGCAATCCCCTAACCTAACAATAAGCTGAACACATTCACTAATGTACATTCAGTACATTAGTTCGCCTGGAGTAAGCACTCTCCAGCAATTTTCAGATTAAAATCTGTTCAATCAAATTAATCTAAATTATTGCTCTAAAGCCCTATGTATATAAACAAAAGCCCTTAGATGTTACATTGACTCTGTATTTTATCCACTGCCTAAAACTCAAACTTTTACGGAGCTTGAGTGAGCTAAAAAAAGCTAAGATTGAGATGATGATAATAAGTTTAATAAGGACAGTAGCGATGGATGTGACAGCTCTTATCTATTAAAGCGAGATGAGTTTTATTTTAGGCCGTAAAGAAAGACATGGGATCATGTCCTTAAACAGAAGACGGGAAAGTTGAGATACTGTGACAGTAAATAACGGATGTGAGCAGTGAAACAGATATGTGTACATGTATTAATCATCAAATACTTAGAAGTGTAAAAGTAATATCCTATTTAATTTCCTGGCCTTTACTGCCCCTCAGCTCTGCATCGATTGTCAGACAAATCATTGATTCGAGCAGTGACTGGTATCGGAAAGACGGAACGACTTTCCATTACGGGTGATACACTGTAAATGAAACTGGGTAAAAATATGTCCTCCATTCTTTAATTAAGAAAACAAATTTTTGGAAAATCAAAGTGGTAAAAGAGGATTTAAATTACAGAGATTTTTTCACATTTAAAAAATGTGATTGTTTTTAATATGATGCTACACAACTTTAAAATTTAAAAGCTTTTACTTTTTTTGAATTTATGTTTAAATTAAATTTAAGTAAAGGATTATTTCTTAAAGGATTGTATAGAACATAGCTGTGGTGAGGACTGAGGCCGCCAGTGTTAAATTAATGCAACATCTAAGCAAGTGAATATAAGACAAACCTAGAAAAAGAATTAGAAGTAAAATGTAAGAAACTATTAAAATTTGGAAATAAGATTGCACAAAAACTAAATAAACAGGTGAGAAACAAGATAAAGGTGTCAACAATCAGCAATTGTGGATCAGACAGTGTTAGGGTAAAACTAAATAGATAATAAACAAAAATTTAAACATTTCCCAGTAGTGAATTTTAAAGCAGCAAATTAAAAGAGGGTTCAAGTTTTTTTACTGTATTTTTCTAGGTAGGTAAAATAAGTACAGAACTCAACTCATGACTACTGTATTTTTTGATAGCAGCCTCCAAAGAAAAAATATGCCTAAAATGATTTTGTTTTAATTCTATATTACACAGGAGTCACCAGACTGCAATTTCTCTAAATAAACAAGAAAGGTATAATTAACGGTCCATCAGGGGTAAGGCTAGAAAACATAAATAACTCAGGAAATTGGTTTTATAAAATAAATTTCACACTTATATTTGACAAAATCAGAAAGGCCAGATCCAAATATCAGATAGAAGACACAAAGTCCATATAAAGGGATATATGGGTATTTAAAAAAAATGCATTTTTTGCCGTGTGTTGGCTTCCCATTCACAACATTTTGCATCAGTAAAGTCTAATCACTATGGTACAGATGATACAGAACACATCGGATATTTCAACATAATTTTCACACTCAAATGTATTATTTCAAATCTTTAAATTTACATTTGATTCTATTAAACCATAATTGTTTCTTCTCGAAATTCCTGAAATCATCAGAAAGTTTGATTCCTAGCAAACCAACTTGGCTTGATATAAATAGTCCACTTCTTGGTGTGGTGTAATCACACTCCTGGAGAAATCGCAGCGTAATTAAGATATACAAGCTTGCAGATGGAATACAGAGATATTCGGAAACTAAGGAAAAGGAATGACATCTTCAATTAATCTCCCTAGACTGTGGCTCCATGCCTGTCAGGTGTAATTATAATTCATCTGGGCAAATGAAATCTGTTCATTTACAGACACCAGGAAAATAATAGAGTTTTAAGTTTCAAATGTCTCTCATCTAAACAAAAGTATTCGATGTCTAACTGGTGTTTAATCAACCAAAATAGTGTCCAATATGAAAACATCCATGCTCACTTTGGGCTGAAATCCATATACAGACAATACAAATGCATTAAACAGAGAAAAATAGTGTTGTGTTGCACCTAATACTTTGAGGAAAAAAGGCAAAGAAAGACAAAGCAGGCGTAATCTAAATCCTGGACCATGATCTAGCCGAAGAGCTGCTTGAGTTGGCCAAGTACAAGAGATCTAAGAAGGGATCTTGGGACTTAGTAAGAGAAACAACTATAAGTGCCATAACATAACTCCTTGACCGAGCGCCATCAGGAGATACCGAAATCATATCGGTTTTAAAAGTGGTTGTATGTTGAGAAAGATTGTGCCAGTAATGATTCAAGTAAAGTGGAGAGCGTATTGTTTTCCTGCTGTGAAAAAACGAGCTTTATGATTCGAACGCTGCTGGAAAAAGCCCTACATTTCCAACTATTCAAAAATACAAATCTAGGAGAATTTATTTTGATTGATCGAGTCTGTCTCAAACCTTAGGCTAAGGATGCTCTAAAAAGCTCCCCATTTATCCTCCTGCACTTTCATCGTATCCTTAATAGCTTTGCTTGCCTTCTCTTATGCAAAACAGCACCTTATTTCAGAACCTTATTCAGAGAATCTCATATCACTTTTTTTTTTTCGGGAAACTCAGCTCAAAAGCATATATATATATATATATATATTTATAAATCACTCCTCTGCATTTTTATTCTCCTTGGTTTTTATATTTATATAGTTTCAAAATGCCCACTATCTGTATCTGCTAAATGCTACAAATATTTGTTCCTGTATTATCATTTATAACAGAAGTGGGTGTAAACCATACCAGAGTTTTGTTAGTTACTCAACCTTTGCTACATCACTCAAACTAGTATCAAATACAGATGAATGTGGGACTTGTAGTTGTGTAGTTGTTATCTGCGTTTTGCTGTATATTTCTGTTATATTTTAACTAGACAAATTTTTAGCACCACTATATTTTAAGCCCATTCTGTTCCTAAATCTGTAAACAAATAACACAGATGCATTAAACAGAAAGTGTTGTGCTACACATAATACATGAAGGACTATTTTAATCCTGGATTATGATCAAGCCAAAGTGCTGCTTGAGGTGGCTAAGTGCAAAAGATCTTCAGCCTTAGTAAGAACCTTGAAACTGCTATTACATAATACCTTGAATTAATTCTTATAATACCCTCGACCCCCTGTCAAGGCAGCAGATATTAAAATTCCAATACCAATTTTTGCTGAAGATGAGATCACACCATTGAAACCAGTTCCACTGACCCTTCTTTGGCGAACACCATTTATGAGTTTGTGAGACTGTGCCATCTGAAGCTCAGTGACAAACCTTCTAATGAAAGCTGCATCAAGAAACATTGCAGCTGAGCTTTTCTACCATTTGAGCCTGAAAAGCCAACAGTAGGCAATTAGAATTAACACTATGTGGTCAGACTGATGCCATGAAATTGGAAGCACATAATTGTTCTGGATATCTGTGTCATTTCAATTCCTTTTACTCTGTAATATTTTCACTAGCAGCCTAAATTTTATGGACCATTACCCCGACCAGGCAGTTACTAAGGATGAATAAGATTGTAAATTTGTCACGTTTGCCATAATGTACAAAGTCTTTCTTTAAAGTCTTTCCAATCTGATCTCTTATTTAGGCCCATATGAAAATAAAAGCATGTGGCTTGTTTGAATTTCCATTGTGTCCCACACTGTCCCAGTACATATTGATGCCTTTAGTTTTAGCAAAATATCCTGTACACTTTTAGAAAAGCTCTGGCAAGCACACCTCAAGTCTCAAAATATATATTATTCCTAATTATATATACTGAACAAAATTATAAATGCAACACTTTTGTTTTTGCCTCATTTTTCATGAGCTAAACTCAAAGATCTAGGACTTTTTCTATGTACACAAAAGGCCTATTTCTCTCAAATATTGTTCACAAATCAGTCTAAATCTGTGTTAGAGAGCACTTCTCCTTTGCCGAGATAATCCATCCACCTCACAGGTGTGGCTTGAGTGGGCAAATGCTGTCTGGCACTTTGGAGAGGTGTTCTCTTCACAGATGAATCCAGGTTTTCACTGTACAGGGCAAAATGCATGAAGCAAATAGTAGTCACACCAGATACCGACTGGTTTTTGGACCCCCAATACAATAAAACTGCACATTTTAGAGTGGCCTTTTATTGTGGCCAGCCTTAGGCACACCTGTGCAATAATCATGCTGTCTAATCAGCATCTTCAATTGCCACACCTGTGAGGTGGATGACCTTTGAGTTCAGCTCATGAAAAATAGGGGCAAAAACAAAAAGTGCAGGATCTCGGGCTCAGTAGGAGTGACCATGGATTTCTTGGTCACCTCTCTTATCAAAGCCCCTCTCCCCAAATTGCTAGTATGGCCAGTCGACAAGCTCCTCAAAGAGTCTTTGACCCTAACCCTAACCCTACACTTCTTCCATTTAAGAATTATGGTGCTCTTGGGAGTCTTCAGTGAGCATACATTTTTAGAGCCTTCCCCAGATCTGTGCCTTGCAACAACCCTGTCTCTGAGCTCTGCAGGCAGTTCCTTTGACCTCATAGCTTGGTTTTAGCTCTAATATTCATTGTCAGCTGTGAGGCCTTCTATATCAAGGTTTGTGCCTTTTCGAATCATGTCCAATCAATAAACTTTTCCACACTTAGCCTCCATTTAAGGTATAGAAACATCTCAGCAACAATCAAGAGAAATGGGAGGAAACAGAGATCCTTTTTAAGTGTTGTTGCTAAGGGTTTGAAATACTTATGTACATGATATTTTAGTTTTTTCAGTGGAAAAAAAATATAGACATTCCTACAATTCTGTTTTTATCATTTTCATTATGGGGTACTGAGTGTAGATTAGAAAGTAGAAGTAGATTCACTCTAAAAGATTGTAGTATCAGACTCCAACATAGATAGATAGATAGATAGATAGATAGATAGATAGATAGATAGATAGATAGATAGATAGATAGATAGATAGATAGATAGATAGATAGATAGATAGACAGACAGACAGACAGACAGATAGATTAGCATTATAATTGTATGTAAGTTCTAGTAGCAACTTCATTTCAGTCAAGATCCACCTTGTTGTATTTCTTAACATGTATTTGATTTTACATGTATCTATTATCTTTATGATATTTTTTTAGCCGATGCATAAATGTCAGTTAAATACTAAACCCATGTACAGAAAATAATAAACAAACATACAAAAAGGTAATGGCAGTCATTCATCTATCTCATGCCTGAAAGAGATTGATGGACTCTATTGTCACGATCTTAAACAATCTTGTGATTTATTGGTTGCAGCTCACGTGCATATTAATTTATCTTCCTTTTTTTTCAAAGGCATTCACCAAATACCACCAGAAACCGACATACTCACACAAGCTCAGATTTCTTTCTCTTTACCCAGATTGTTTCGTTTCGCTGTGACCTATCGGGTTCTGTGAAAAGATCTGATACCGTCTATATAAAAAGGCCAATTTGATAAGAATAAAATCATTATATCCACTCAGGATGTGTCGTCGCTCTAATCATGTCCTATGCCATGTGCATTTTGACATTTTCTCTACTCTATGTCGACCTTTTGAGTTTAATCATATGTCTCTGTTCACAAGCAGCAGGATAAAAGGGGTTAAATGTAAAGGGTGTGAGGGTTGATGAAGGGGGCAGCGACAGCTGTGTTTGAACCTTCTGGCTTTTAAACAGTTTTGAATAGATATCGTTGCAACCCCAATTCCAAAAAAGTTGGGACACTGTGTGGCTGAAGTTTCGAGGAAAGTTGTTCCATATGTGTCTGATACAGGATTCTAGCTGCTCAACATTTCTGGGTGTTCTTTGTTGTATTTTTCATTTCATGATGCACCAAATGTTTTCAAATGGTGAAAGGACTAGATTGCAGGAAGGCCAGTTTAGCACTCGAAATTGGGGTTGTATCTAAACTGAAACTTTGGGGTATTTTGGGCACCAGAATATTCAATTCTTCTTGATTCTACATCATCCAAAGACGTTCAGTACATTTGTTTGACTACAACTTTGTGGAAACAGCTTGTAAGAACCACAGCTTGGAAGATCCACATATGGCTGGAAAAGCCTGGTGTCCCAATACTTTTGTCTCCATAATGCATATATAAAGATGCATAAAATGACGTGAACTTTTTTTCCACAAAGAAAACTCCATACTCATGGCTTGCATGTAATTATGACGCACCCAGGGAATGTCTTGCTAATTCTCCATTAGCAGTGAGCTCCCAAGAGTATCAGTGTTGACAGCATGATGAAATTATTGTGGAGTAAATACATTTTGTCCAGATGCTAAGCTGACAGGCAATGCCCAAGCAACAACAACAGCCACGGCATGTTGAAATATGGAGGCTTTAATCATATCTGACATTTGTGCAGCAATTTTGATCGCCCTTGTTACTGTTCAGAATTGCAAGAATATTACAAATGATAACCTCTGCTTTCTGGTTTCTGCCTGGTTTACTTTATTTTACTATTCTTACCCCAGCTAGCCTCTAATCATGCAGTCATCATTAACTCCAATTTCCTATGATTATACAGTGCACGTCTTCCCAGGTTTGATCCAGGACAGCAAGCTGTTAGCATCGTTTAGAATATTATTTTCGATATCTCTTCAAATCAAAAACACCTCACACTGCAGAGATTGAGCGCACGTCCTGAATTTCCCACAATTATTGATTTGCTCTAGCCCCTTAATTGGATTAGGTCCAGGCTATTTGTTGTACGAGCAATATTTCACAGCTGAAATCCATGTTTTGCAAAATGGAGACATCTGTTAATATGAAAATAGTATTGCCATTTCAACGCAACCCTAAATCATGCAAATGTGACATTATGAAATAGGTAAATTAATCATATGCATCATCCGCACTCCTGCTGAGACTCTCGACTGGTGCTGTGCAGCTCACATGGCACATTTAGCGAACGGAGTTGAAAATTGAATGCAAGCTTAGCGTGCAAATATCCTCCAAAGACCTTGGTGGCATTTCTAATTCGTTATGCTTTCTTCTTTTGGCTTTCTTTAGTTTTTTAAAGTGGGAGCTGCTTTATACTCAGTTATTATGTCTGTATGCCAGATTCATTCACAAAGATAGCATTAATGCAACAAAAAAAACTTTTCAATCCAAAAAATGCTATATATTCAGCGATTAATGGACGTTTCTGCGAATAATTGGTTTGTTCATATATTCTATTAGGTTAAATTAAAAAAAAATTTGTTTTATACTTATTGCAGTTGATGTCACCTGGACTATGACCTACATTATCTGATCATTAGCATAAATTTGCATGTTTAATTTGCTAGCCTAAGACCTCAATGTCATGTTATGAGAAGGGGGAAATGCAAGGCATGAAAACACAAAACTCATTTCCTGATTTAAGTACTGGCTCATATGGATGTAGACACTAAAGATAATTTGCAGATTCATACATCCACCAGACTTTATGGCCAAAGATCAGCTATAACCTGCCTAATATTGTTTGGTTCCCCTTTTGCTGCGAAAACAGTTTTGACCCATCGAGCATTAACACCATGAGCTTCTCCAGCAATTTGAGATACAGAAGCTCGTCTGTTGGATCGGACCACACGGGCCAGCCTTCGCTCCCCACGTGCATCAACGCTCATGACCCTGTTGCTGGTTCACCACTTCCTTGGAGCACTTTTGATAGATACTGACTACTGCATACCAGGAACAGCCCACAAGAGCTGCAGTTTTGGAGATGCTCTGATCCAGTCATCTAGACGTCACAAATCAGCCCTTGTCAAACTCGCTCAAATCCTTACGCATTCCTGCTTCTAACACATCAAATTTGAGGAGAAAATGTTCACTTGCAGCCTAATATATCCCACCCACTAACAGGTGCCATGATGAAGAGATAATATTGAACAGACATTCACACAGACACATGCCCACACGTGCCACTTTTTACAAATCCAGATTAAAAAATTAATTCATAAATGTAAAAACATTCCAAAATTTTCAAGGACACATGCAGAATGAATTAGGTTTTTAATTGGTGAGTCGTTTTCTTTGTGAATTTGAATTTATTTGTGCATTTGTACATCGCATTTGGTGAATATGAATTTGTTTTGTGTGCGGATTGCTGTTGGTGAATAAATAAAATGATGTGTTAAGGGTCACATTGGAGTCTTTTTACATAAACTGAGTTGATTAAGTAAAGAGTCTTTTGACAAAAATTGTAATAGGAACATTATAGTCATAATAAATCATAGTACTTTGGATACTTAAGTAAATTTGAAAGTAAAGCCTGTACTTTTACTCAAGTGAAAGTTAAAAGGGACACTTTTACTTTTACTGGAGTAATATGGAGTACTTTATCCACCACAGACCAATATTATCACCAGAAGGCTTTTTCCTGCTCTGGTGTGATTGTATAGATCTAAATGTCGATGTTTTTATTCAGTGCATGCATATGGAGCAATTTTGCCAAACCGATGATGTTGACCTATAAATAACACAGTTTTCCTATATTACTTTTTGTCCTTTTGGTCAAACGCTTAATAGAAAAAAAGGTGTAAAGTACCAGAGGAAAGTAAAAAATGCAGCTGGGGAAGTGTTTGGAAGTGAAATGAAAAGACTGGATGTGCAGCAGGGCAGTTGGAGGAAGTTAAAAACTCACCGCAGTTATCCTCGTCCGCCTGGTTTCCACAGTCATCAACTCCGTTACAGTGCAGCAGCTGTGGCAGGCAGGAGCTCAGATTCCCACAGGGGAAATAACCAAGAGGACACGGATCATGCTCTTCTGACACATTAAACACCGTCAGAGCCACTGCAGAGTGAGAAAGAGGGGGGGGGGGTTACTTTCCTTTTTATTAATATTTAATTCCTGTATATATGTTACTATACTGTTATTATTGTTATATTATAGTAAATAATTATTATAGTTTATTGTTATTTCTCTTGTTAAGTGTCTGTATGTTCCATGCTTTGGGAATATACATGTCCATATTTGTCATGCCAATAAAACAACCTTTGAAAGAAAGAAAGAAAGAAAGAAAGAAAGAAAGAAAGAAAGAAAGAAAGAAAGAAAGAAAGAAAGAAAAAAAGACACAGAAAATAGAGAGATAGGTAATGATTACGCAAGCACACTAAAAACAATACAGACTGAAAGACAGGGCAAAGTGAATGAATAAAAAAGTGATATACAGACACCGAGAAATGTCTGAAAATGGAAAATGACAAAAACTCAGAGAGATACAGGTTAAGAGAGTTAGAGTGTGGGAGAGGGTAAAAAAAGGTATATAGTGATTGAGAGAAAGTGAGTGAGTGTGTGAGAGTAAGAACAAAAGAGCTGGGGCACATAGAAAAAAATTAATAGATAAAAAAAATAAAAAGATGACAAAGTGAAATGATGGCAAAAAGGGCAAGAAAGAGAGAGCGAAATATTGATATACTGTAATATTGATATGAATATGCTGTGAGAGAGAGAGAGAGAGAGTGAGAGAGAGAGAGAGAGAGAGAGAGAGAGAGAGAGAGAGAGAGAGAGAGAGAGAGAGAAGTATAAAGAAGCAAAAAGAAAAAAAAGGGAGAGCAATTTAAAAGAAGAGAAGGACAGTTGATGAAAAAGTCTAAAAGTTGAATGAAGAGTGGAGACGAGTTAAATAAAAAGACAAATAAACAGACAAATAACTATGGAGAGGGTGAAATAAATGAAGAGTATGAGAGGAAAAGTCTTTCTTTTTTACTTTGTTTTTCTCTCACACCTGCTCTCTCTCTCTCTCTCTCTCTCTCTCTCTCTCTCTCTCTCTCTCTCTCTCTCTCTCTCTCTCTCTCACTCTCTCTCTCTTTTTTTTTTCTTAGCCCGTTTTCCTCAAATGGTGAGGCGAAAGCCAAAAAGAAAGTGAAAGAGTGAAGAAATGTATAAGAATGCTAAGGGAAAGGGTAAGAGTATAGATATAGAGATAGATTGAAAAGGAAAGACAGCAACAGAAGAAAAGACAAGACTCCAGATTTAAATGCTGCTTCTTGGACTTTCTTCTTCTCTCTTTCCATTCTTTTAAGCTTAAGAAAGAAATGTGTTTTTTAATGTCTTTTATAGCACAGTAATATTCATTCTTCATATACCCCAGTGATGACAGGAAGCTGGGGTCAGAGTGCAGAGTTAGCCATGTTACAGCACCCCTAGAGGACTGAGTGTTAAGGGCCTTGCTCAGGGGCCTGAGGAATGTCAGCTTCGTAATACCAGGGCTTGAACCCCTGACCTTCCAATCAGTAACCGAGAGCCTTAACCACAGAGCTACCACTTCATTACCCCATTTTATTACTGCTCTAGTTTTGAAAGAGGACATTAAAACTCCTCCAATCCAGGGCAGATTTTGCTTGAACCTAAACCTTTGGGAACAAGACAGTCCAAGACAGTGCACTGTAGAAAGTCTGATAGAAATGAACATGATGGCAACCAAGTTTTAATCTCTGGAACCGTTTAAAATGCCCCAGAGGATCCTATCCTATTCGCAGCGTTTCATTTGTTATGCAGTGTAGGTAGGTTTTGGTATTAAAATTCTATTCTTGCAGAACTGTGGAGGATTACAAGTGCCATCATATACATAATCTTGTCATCTTGAAGAATTGTCTCTCTATAGCAGAACCGTGAAAGCAGACGAAGGAGGCGATTTGTTTCTGCAATTGTTCCTATTTGTGAACGTGGGAGGACGATGAGTAATCACACAGCAAAAAAAGAGCGGCAAACATAAATGGGCGTAGTTTAAGGGTTTTGCGATGAAGTCGCAGAGGTGGCGTGACGATTGAAGTGTGATACAGCATGTAAAACCCTTTAAAACATAGGATTCAACCTGAAGCCTTTACCTTCTCTGCTAGCGAGGTACTCTGTGGTTGTAGTTCAAGTCTGGTGTATAAGTAATGTTTTCTTTCAGTGAATGCTTTTAACTTTAACTTACTTCTCACAATCCTTTCAAACATGATGACATTTTGGGATCATCATACCTTTGGGATGAATTCTTCATGCTGATTGCATCCTAGTCCTCCTCACCTACATCACTACCTCACTTTATTAACACCCGTGTATCTGCCAAATTTGTTTATAGCATGAATTAAAGAGTTAAAAACCCTGACCTTTCAATCAGTAACCAAGCACCTTACCCACTGAGCTACCGCTAATCACTAATGCTAGGCTTCGTTCCTAATCTCTGGACAGGTAGCTAGCATAACAATAACTCTGAAGATATAAACATGCTGAATGCTAATAGCTTGCAGTCTGAAAACAAATGGTGTGATGAATACAAAGCACACACACACACACACACACACACACACACACTACATAGAGAAAAATTTGTGGACACATCACCATAAGATTGGTGTGTGCTTTTTTAGCATTCCGTTCCACATTTAGTTTCCATTTTCTATTATAAATAACTCCACACTTCTGGAAAGATGCAATTTTGAATTGTGCTTGTGGAGATTTGTGTGAGATTCATTCAGCCACGAGGGTATTAGTAAAGCTGGATACTGAGGTAGTTGAGGAGTTTTGCGGTGCAGTCAGCTTTCCAAAGTCAGAGCTCTATAGCAAGGAAGTCAAGATCTTTCTCTCCAAACCATGTAAAGCATATCTTCATGGAGCTCGCTTCGTGCACAGGGGCATCGCCATGCTGGTGTTATTGTAGCAGTGGCAGCTCGGTGGTGGTGAGATTTGAACCTGTGACCTTTCGATCCAAATTAATGTCATAAATTGAGAAATATGCAATATTTCAAGTTTCTCTCATTAGTTATTTTATTTTGTTCTTTTTTGCATATTTAATTCTTACGTGAGGTCGTTAGCATAACGTGTGTTTTTAGGTCATCTACCAATCCAAGTGTAAATCTGGGCTGCCAAAATGTCAATACTATTTAAATATTAAACAAAAGTATTGGGACACTTGTTCTTTCCTATGTGGTTCTCCACCAGACCAGAGCAGTTACCACGAAACTGAAGGCACACAAATGTATATAATGTCTTTAATAACACCCTTGTAGCTGATGAACACAAATGTGCACAAGTACACTCCAAAATCTAGTGGAACATCTTCCTGGAAGAGTGGAGGGAATTATAAGAGCAAATTGGGACTAAATGTGAAATGTGATGCTCAAAAAATCACATACTTATGATCAGGCGTCCGCAAACATTTGCCAATATAGTGTATATGCTATGTGTTTATATTTTAATTTGTATACTTACTTTGACAAACACTTAATATCATGCCAGGATTCCAGAATTCATGATTATGTAGTGTTAGTAAGCGTGTGAGATATAATACCAATTACCCAATGAATATATTAAAGACAGCATTTAAAAAAACACGTGACTCAGGTCAAATTTTATAAAGACTAGATTTCTGTATCCACACAGTCTTTAAAAAAAAAATTATGTGATCTTTGTCACATTAAGGCAGCAAATTGGATTTGTGCCACTTCACCCTGGCCATGTGAATGTGAGATGACCCAAGACGGTCGTCTGCCAAATTGAAGACCTTTATATTCCCAGGGTTATGAAAGGTTCATTCTCAGTCTGGAGCCACACTATTATTTTGCATGGCTTCTTTGGTTTGAAGCAATCTTTCACCCAGTGCTTTCCCAAATGTGTGCACACTTTTCAGCATTAAGGATGTTGTCAAGGACATTCTCTAAATAATATACTGCTCTCTGGGCCAAACATTAATAATAATCTCTCAGTGTCCTCATTAGATTAGGAAATGCCTGGTTTCCACAACAGCAAGCGTTCAACAAAAATCTTTAAAAAAGGTGTTCGAGCATTTTTTGTTTCCTTCCATCATCAAGGCTATTAACCTTAAACAGAGGATTTTGACAAATGTATTAATCATGTGTAAATGTATATTGCTCTGCTGATTGACTTTAAAGCTGTTTATGGATTACCTAGGACATGATTAGCAAGAGCTTGGAGTTAAGATGTTAGACAATATTCTGGCATTCTTCTCAGAAAAGCTTATATTTATGATGTAAACCAGTACTTGACATTCCACTATATTGGGGAAGTTCGACAGAAAAATTGAACGTGGTTGCACTTCTCTAGCACAGAAAGACTGATGGGTTTCACCACACAAACATTCAATGATTCCTGCTGGTGCTGCGAGTTATATAACACCTGATAAATTCTTATGACATTTCTGCACTCTGCGTATATCAAGGCCATACTCGATCAGCAGAAGCAGGATTTGTACTCAAGGTTCTCTGATTGTACAAGGATTTCCTGATGATGAGTCATTGCTGAGATCTCTTTACAGAACCCAAATTGGATTTTGATGTTTATAAGCATTTTGTCAATAATTGGACATGAGTCAGTCAAAACCAATCAAGTGCAAGCTCCATCTCCACCAAGCCACCAAAGAAACCTGATTAAAATTTGTTAGGGAATAAATGTATGTATTCTGTAATATAAACCATTTGTTGTCTCTGGGGTTGTGAGAAGCAGTTGGGCCTTTCGGAGTTTCATTAGGATTATTGTGTTGAAGCAAAGAGAATGCTGATATCTCTCATCTCTGCTTCAAGGAAAAGATTTCATCTGAGATGTGAGAAAAAAAATCCTGCCATGTGCATTACCATGTCAGTGATTTCATCATGAACAGCAAGTTAGAACAAAGAGCAAACGTGAAATTTTGCATTAAACTGCGCAAATCTGCCATCGAGACGTGACATGGCATACGTTTGACATACGCCGATGCTGCAATGAGTCACTTGAGGCGTTTTGAGTGGAACACCTGCTTTATGGAGTGGAAGAACATCACTGGAAGACGTTTAGAGATCAGGAAGATCTTCGAGCTCAACCCCTAAAAACATCGAAATCGTTTGCCAACTGCATGACGATCGCCGGAGAACAATCCACATTATCTTACTTTCGCTCCCCAACCTACTTGCCAGATTTGGCTCCAGATTTCTCCAGCTCCAGCTCAAACATACAGCTCAAAGGTTCCCATTTTGACACCGTTGTGGAGATCCAGCGTGAATAGCAGAAGGTACTTAAAAAGAAGTGTTTCAGGAAATATATACCAGAAGTAGCAAGAACGCTGGGAGCGCTGTAGTGCTGTGCAAGGGGACTATTTTAATATTGTAAAAAAAACATTCTTTCGGTTTCTTCCGTTAGGGGTCGCCACAGTGGATCATCCACATGTTTGATTTGGCACATGTTTTTACGCTGGATGTCCTTCCTAACCAACCCTCCCCATTTATCCGGGATTGGGACCGGCACTAAGAGTGCACTGGCTTGTGCAACCCTAATGGCTGGGGTCGGTTCCCTGACCGGGGAATCAAACCCGGGCCTTTGTGTGTAAATGTAGATAAATAAAGTACTTTCTTGATAACAGAGCTAGTCTCGACTTTTTTATACAATCTCGTATTTACACATATACACACACACACACACACACATATGGCTGACAGATCTTTCTATGCCGAATCTTTCCAGGTGTTAGTTAAACACTGGGATGAGTATAGAAATGTAGCAGGGGTTTATGTAAAAAAAAAAAAATGCTGTTTCCGCTTCTCCCTCGTATATGTAATCGACAGCTAGTCTTGCATTACACGATTTCAAAGCATGATGAAGGTGTGAATACCCACCTGAGGAGAAGCATTGATGTTTGTCGTGCAAAACTGAATGAGTGGATAAAAATAACATTCATTTTGACTTTTTCGTTTGCTTTCATTGATTATTAAATATATACCAATGTGTAGTTAGAATTCTGCTGCTCTAAATTATACACACAGTCCAAGTGTGATAAGATTACACTGATCTTTAATGCATTACATATAAAGAGAGAAAGAAGGATGAAGAAGGATTGTGTATGTGGGGGGGGGGGGGGGGTGAATTATGTGTGTCTGCGCCATGTCTCTACTAATAATTAAGCTGTTGGTGTTAATTACTTGTGCCATTTTTCATCACATTTCTTAATTAAAAGTTATCATTTCTGGGCCTCAGCTCATTTATCAAAATCATTATATTCGCCATAGAAATTAAATGACAAAAATCCTCCATTCAGCTCATTATGTATGTGAATGCAATCGTCGGTTGCTATGGTTACAGTTGTTTATAAGGCATTATCTTAGAACACTGATTAAAATGAGCAGTGTACATGCACTATGAATGCACATCTTTCAGCCAATCAGAATCATGTATTTAGACAGACAGACCACTGTAAAAAAAAAAAAAAAAAAAGATTCGTCAGTTTTGGAATGTATGATATTACAGTATTATAATATTTCAGTACAGACGCTTCCAACTTAACAAACGTTCACTTTACAAAGTTTTGTAAAGCGGATACGAACAAATCTGTCCTCAAAGTAAAATTTGTTCAAAAAAATTCAAAATGGAGGAGAGCCGCTGTAGCTAGTCGTCGACCGCAACGAGTTGACATGATGCGCACCGAAAACCAAAAAATAAATTTTTTTAAGTGCATTTTTTAAATAAATTTTTATACTTTTTTTATTATTTATTACAAAATATTGTATACAGTATTTCGATTATTCCGCTTTGTTTTAGTATATTTTATTGTTTATTTGATAGTATTTATAGCACTTACATCATTAGGAGATATGCGTGGTCAATAACAAACACTAACAACTTACAAACAAATTCCTGCTACGTCCTAAACCTGACTGTTCTTGTTTTGGAGTACTCGAAGAATAAAGTCAAACATTTTCAATGGGAAAAACATGGGAACATGTTTTTATAAAAATCTAAAGTGACAGGACAGATATATGTGTTGACCTAAATTCAGAAACACAAGCTATCAGGAACAGTCCTGAAGACGGAAATACTGCATTGGCATGTTTTGTACCATTGTTTCAGCATAATGTTTATGCCAGTACCCAATAAAAAACATCTTTCTGGCATTAAAAGTGTAATGTTTTGTGTCTGGGTACATCAGTCAAAGTAGTAAATGGTAACTTTATGTTATGGGATATATTTCCTGTAATATAAATCATAAATATAATGCTTATAAAAATTTGTATATGGAATAAAGATTTAAATCTACTCCACAGGGTAACATTAAAAGCCACAAATCCGACCTGAATCCAAATTGAAAATATTAATCTTTAAAATGTTTTAGCAACAAATCTTCTTCTTCTTTGGGTTTCTCCCATTAGGGGTCACCACAGCGGCTCATCTGTCTCCATACCCCCCTGTTCTGTACATCTGCATGTCTTCCCTCACCACATCCTTAAACCTCCTCCTTGGCCTTCCTCTTCTCCTCCTTCCTGGTAGCTCCATCCTCAGCATTCTCCTACTGATATATCCCATGTCCCTCCTCTGCACATGTCCAAACCATCTCAATCTCTCCTCCCTCACCTTGTCTCCAAAACGTCCTACATGCGCTGTCCCTCTAATAAACTTGTTTCTAATCCTGTCCATCCTCATCACTTCCAATGAAAACCTCAACATCTTCAGCTCTGCTACCTCCAGCTCCATCTTCTGTCTTTTACTCAGTGCCACTGTCTCTAATCCATACAACATCTCAGGTCTCACCACAGTCCTGTAAACAGTCTCAGCAACAAATCATTAGTTAATAAATGAGCAAGAATGAAACAAACATACTCGTGAGACTCTTTATTAATTCATTAATTTGTTTACTTTTGCTCTTTTGCTCCGGTGAGCTTTTAGTTAAAAAGCTAGAAATTAAGCACAAATTCACTTCTATCCTCCAAAAGTACTAGCATCATTCAAATGCACTGACTCTTCATGTACTGTACACATCCTGTGTTAGGAAACAGGCTGGGAGAATCATAAAGGACCCCTCACACCCGGTATACACTCTGCTCCGTCTCCCTCCCTCTGGCAAGCGACACCGACTGCTCAAAACAAGGACTCTAAAATAGCTTTTTCCTGGTAAACACAAACATTAGAAACACCCTCCCTTTACCCCGTCATGCCTGTGTACAATAATTAACTGGACAATCATTATTGCAGTTTATTGCCACTTTCTTTACAGACCGACGTCACAGTTTTCGATGCCCGGTCATGTAGTTGTGTCATGTGTAATCATGTTTTTATTTGTTTACGTCTTGTTCAGTAGAACACAACATGCATTGCAGGCACATTTACTGTGCACTGTTGGTTTGCTCTAAACTGAAAACAATTCTCATATATTCAAGTATAACTGTCCAATAAAGTTGTCAAATACCTTGTCTATTTGTTTCATCTTTTTAATTATTCTCTGACTAATCATTTTGTACTTAAAACCACTAAAAACTACCACCCCAGCTACAAAAAAAAAGAAGGTCCAGTTTACTACACCTTTTTTACATCAGTGTTTTGGCAGTGTGTCCTACCTGGATTTGTCAAGTGTAAATATCATAATCTTTAATTCACCCTAATTAACAATTCAGCAGAGATTTTGCTGTGAAAATATTTCCCAATTTCTATTAGTAAACTGTTTTTTTTCTTTTCTTAAATAAATGAATAAATAACCCAAATTAAATATATCTTTCGAAGAAAAAAAAACAGTAACTTTCCAAATGTGTAAAATCTCTTTGAAACTAACAATAATAAACAACAAAATCATTATCTAATATATTTTCTCTTTTCTTTTCTCACATTTTCTATTTGTAGTCCTTTTAATCCAATGCATATTTTACAGAAAAGCCGATCAGGTTTACGTTTCACTGCAAGTTGCATTCATTATATAACTCTGTTTGTGACAAATAAAAAATGCTGAATCTTAAATAAATTATACAAAACACATCTATCTATCTATCTATCTATCTATCTATCTATCTATCTATCTATCTATCTATCTATCTATCTATCTATCTATCTATCTATCTATCTATCTATCTATATATATATATATACTGTATATATATAAAAAGATTCTAGTCTTCTGTGTTCCATTAACTGAATAAAAGACTTTTGGAAAGACTTGTGCATGATATAGTTGAGGTTTGCTGAAGAATCTAAGCTGGTAAAGTTTATTAGTAGTTAGTATTTAGTATTTGGCATATACTAGAAGATTTCATTAGTATTTGATCTCACCTGAGTTGCTGCACAGGAGCACGCTGAACAGTAGGACGCAGATGTGCATGCTGGATGCTGTGAATGCGATGAAAAGTGGACAGGAGGGGAAAAAAAGTCCGAATTAAGAGAGCCGGAGAGAGTGGTGATGATCAGTCTGAGTGTTAGTCCATTAGGAGTGGAGATGAGAAGAACGGAGAGAAACGGAGAGAAACGGAGGGGGGGATTAATTCGTGTGCAGAACTGGTGCGGTAGAGAGGAGTGAAGAAGAGGAGAGGAGAGGAGAGGAGAGGAGAGAGGAGAGAAGAGAGGACGCTTGGAAATGCGTGAATGAATAACAGTGGAGCACAGTGCTGAAGGCGTGCACCTACCCCCCCCCAACACACACACACACACACACACACACACACACACACACACGCACACACACACACACACACACACACACACACACTAAGACAGACAGACAGA
This sequence comes from Silurus lanzhouensis, assembly GCA_039877035.1. NCBI lineage: Eukaryota > Metazoa > Chordata > Actinopteri > Siluriformes > Siluridae > Silurus > Silurus lanzhouensis. The sequence goes on along the minus strand of JBCEWE010000339.1, from coordinate 1,874,221 downwards.
CAGAGAGAGGGGAGAGAGAGAGGGAGAGAAAGAAACTTAAATTGCACATGTTTTAGAGGAAGTTGTATCTTAGCGATTAAGGCTCTGGGTTACTGATCAGAAGGTTTGGGTTCATGCCCTGGTATCGCCAAGCTGCCACACTTGGGGCCCCTGAACAAGGCCCTAAACTTTTGATGCTCAACGGGTGCTGTATTATTTCTGACCTTAGCTTCAAGCACCTTTAAACAAAAAATTTAATTTGCAAATTGCCAGGTTTATTAAATAATCTTCTGTAATTCGACAGTGAACACAGCCTACACACACAAAAAAAGTCCAATTCTTCAGAGATGAAGCTTTAAAAGCAAACATCATTTGGCTCCAGGTGGAATTTTAGCTTCAAAAACATCATTTAGCATTTGGGAAAAAAAAAAATGAAGTGAAAAGTTTCGAGAAGGTAAGAACTTTGCTGACATGCTGACATCACTTGAAACTGTGATTTATTTGCCTGGAGGAAGCGGAAGGCTGCTGGGAAAGCCATAATGAGAGAAAAAAAGAAAATAATACCTTTCGGTCATTCCCGTTTGCTTGAGCCTCAGGCCACAGGGAGCTATCCAAACGAATTGATAAAATGTTCTGTCAATCTAAAGTGCAGTAAGCTTCTTCATGTTGCCTTCTCAATTTATTTTTTTTTTACAGCTTGGAAAAATGACCCATGAAATTAATATTTTTTCTGTTCGCCTACTTCGATTACACGTCGTTAACTTGCTCTGGACTTTTCCATTCCGTATGCACCAAAATCCACAAACTGTTTATACGGACTGAGCTGCAGCTAATCTACACATGAACACACTGAGAAAGGACACGTTTAAGGTCACTGTTCCATTAAAGTGCTTGCAGGATGCCCAGAAATGGACTTTTGCTTGGTGGGGAGCACAATGTTGACGTGTTGTTTATTACGCTGAAATGATCGCTGTCATTAAATTAGCGGTAATGAGTGCTGGGTGGTGGGTGCTGGAGATAAGAAGCACAAACTGAGATAACCTCAAAAAACACGAAATTCGTCCTCCATAACAGTATGCAGTATTTTATTTTACGTTTCAACCTTTTGATTATGACATCAACCACGAAACAAAGAGACGTACGCCAGTGGTGATATGAACAAGGACGTATTTACCTACAGTTCCATTTAAGAGATAACTTAACTATCCAATTTTTAGCATAATAGAGTCATATTGTGTTTTTTTTTTCTTTTCATTCTGGCTCTGTACCAACATTCCTGAAGCCTCTAATTATGTAGCATAGCGACTGTTTATTCTTAGCGCTAAGAATCTTGTTTTTCTTTCAAAGTTTTTCTTCACTGCTTTATCACACATACTGTATTATGACCTCACCATATCCATAAACCTCCTCCTCTTTTCCTCCTTTCTGGTGGCTCCATCCTCAGCATTCTTCTACCGATTTACCCCATGACCCTCCTCTGCACCAAACCATCTCAATTGGGCCTCTTTCACCTTGTCTCCAAAACGTCCTACATGCGCTGTCCTTCTAATAAATTTGTTTCTAATCCTGTCCATCGTTGTCACTCACAACAAAAACCTCAACATCTTCAGCTCTGCTACCTCCAGCTCCACCTCCTGTCTTTTACTCAATGCCACTGTCTCTAATCCATACAACATCTCAGGTCTCACCACAGTCCTATAAACTTTCCCTTTCACTCTTGAAGATACTCTTCTATTACTAATCACTCCTGCTATCACTCTTCTCCACCCACTCCACCCTGCCTGCACTCTTTTCTTTACTTCTCTAACACTTACTTTGCACTGTTGACCCCAGGTAACCTGTGAACTGTAGCTGTAATGAGTGTGTAATTGGAGACAGGTCAGATTGGTCAGTATGAGGGTGATTGTGAATGTGCAAGTGTGTGTTAGAATTTGGATTCAGGGCAGCCATGTTTAAAAGCTACAGTGTCTGATGGGAAATGGAGTTTGCATCCACTAGTGACCCAACATGTAGGAGCGACAGATTTACTTTTACCACCAAAAATGTAATTATTTTCCAAAAATAATAAGTAATATGAGTGTTTTCTTTGTTTTAAAACACTCCAATTTGCCAATACAGTTAATGCCTGAGTTAAAATGGATTGACATGATTTTGTAAAATTGTACAAATATTTTAGGCAGGCAAACATAGCAGCGTAAATGTGGTATGATATGTTCGGATGCTGAAAGGATATACACATCTCCCACCTTACTCTTGCCAGCGTTCGACGGACTTCAGATGTCTCGATGTTAGATCGTGTATTTCTGTGTTTTTGGTGTTTTAAAGCTCAATTTTATGATTAATCTCATCAGCTACAGGTGTGCTTCTTACTGATCGTTTTGCCCGGCTCCGCCCTCCACGCGCCTGCTGTCACATACATATATAATGTATACTGTAAAGTTTATACAGTACGGTACTGTAAATTACTCTGTTTTGTTAAATTTACAGCATGGTACTGTAAATTGCTGTTTTGTTAAATTATGTATTGTAATTTATGAAATTATTACCAAATTACTGTATACTACCGCATACTGATCACCATTCTTTAAGACTCCTAAGTAGGCTAGGTCATTGACACGATATTTTCAAGTTACGATGGGGTCATCAGAACACATGTTCATCATAAGTCGGAGACTACCTGTACTTACCAGTTACAAAAAAATATATTAATAAAATCAACCCTTTCATTTAATATAATGGAACATCCACACACAGCTATGAACAATGGTGCCACACTTGATTTTAAAACCCTTTTGTTCTTTATTCCACTCTTTTTTTTTTAGGATGGAATACTCATCCAAAAGTGACTTATGTGAAAGAACTTTCTCCCCGAGAAAAAAAGTTACATAGAAAGTTTCGATGTTACATGAAATTAGGCTGCTTAGCTGTCAGCCTTTCAGAAACTAAATAATTTTCGGTTCAATTCCCTTGCACTACTCAAACATGCAGTCTGATAAATTAACTACTGAACCAGAATATGGGTTAGCACTACGAGGGAAACTCTCGACGGAAATTTAAAGATTTATCACTGTGAACGTATGCTTTATGGACTGAAGTTACATGACGTAAAATGGTGTATCAGTTATAGAGAGTCAGGTTAGATCTTGATCTCTTACCTGTAATTAGATATATTACACAATTTAGGCTGTTAGAAAAACAGAATAAAGCAGCCTGTCCCACTTTAGAGGAGAAAATAAAGAATGATTTGAAATGAATAGAAAAGACACAGGGCGCATCACAGTGAATCAGCGAAAAAAAAGAAATTAGCAAGGCAAGTAACATTTTTGACAGAATGAACAGGTAATTGCTGTGTTTTCACCCACAGAATGTGCAGTTAAAAATTCTGTATTGTGGGTTGTAGTGATTTTTGACCTGCATCAGAGGGGCAAAAATGTTAAAAAAAAAAAAAAAAAAAGAATAAATGTATAAAAAATGACAGCATTGTTCTCACCAAGCCTGCTTCCTATACCTTTCTAAAAGTATGAAGTACACACAGTATTTATAAAAACAGCATTTTATATTAAACTTTTTTTATTTGATTGATTTTCTGTGTCTCGGGTGACTACAGTTCTTGGACGTCTCATTTTCTTAGTTCAGACAGTGACAGAAAATAATGATGACCTTCTATAAAATCCTGAGGACTTTAACTTTTTTTTAATCTTTTCTCACATCAATTCTGTGGCCACATGGGCAAATACAGGTAATTGGACCGACAATTTGTCACACGGAGGGATTTGATGACCTCACCGGAAGCTTCTTGACACTTAGTTGAGATCTCCTGAGAGGAGGAGAAGAACAGGAGAGGTTCATTTACATTCAAGAAATCCGGCACTAACATAGTGCTTTTCAATAGTTTTCTATATTGAAGGTACAGCGTGAGAAACACAGGTTGAAATACTGCAAATGTGGAAATTAAAATCTATTTAATTTTAAGAAAGAAAAACAGCTTTTAAATGTTCAAAACTATATAAGCATTTTTTCTTCCTGGACATGATCCACTCATTAGTCAAACTTTCATGTGTTTCTTAAGATTCTGGGATTTGCACTGTTAGAACCCATGATATTTTTTGTTTATATACTCTGTTTTGACATGTTTTGTGTGCAAGTTTGGCTCCTAATCCCAGTTCCCAGCTTGCCCTGGTCTGCCTTGACTCCATCTCACCATGATGACAAATCTCATTGAAAGAGGAGAGGTGGAGGCTGGTAGAAGTTATTTTGTCTGCTTTTCATATTTTTCACTGTATACACTGATCACTGTATTTAAACTGTATTTGAAGTCATGACCTTCGGATCCAAAGTCCAATCGCCAAAGTCCAATGCCTTACCGACTAAACTACCAGTGCCCCACTAGAGAAAACTATCACAAAAGAGAGGGAAAAAATGTTCATGGAATGACTCTTTATAGCTGCTATAATGTAAGGGTTAACAGGAACAGCAGGAAAAATTATCTATAGATGTTTCAAACATATGCTTGTATATGCACTGCTTCTCCTTCATTTAATCCAGGTAAATATCAGCTGCAGTTGTGCTCTTCTTCTTCTATATTTCCTTTGTTTATTTGAAGTATGGATTAGGTAAAATAGCCAATTTCTTGAATAGAGGCTCACTGCTGATGAGATCTTCATCACAGACTTCTGCTCACATGGTTTTAAAGCAAGAAAAATTGTCACATGGCACCATTTTTTATTTTTTTTTAAATACATAAATAAACTTGTGATAATCTTTGCACAAAGGGGAAGTACACGACCATGCACACACGGTACTAACGTGCATTGTTGTTGTTGGTTTTTTCCCCCCAAAAGCAGTCCTCTGATAAATTAGAAAGTAAATATATTCTGAATACTGCCTTTTAAATGCATCCTAAACTGAATACAAATACTTCATTTTTCAGTTTACTGCTGTTATCTGTATTCTGTATACAGCCAAATCCTGACAGTAAACAGCCTTTGTTTGTTTGTGTCAAGTCATGCGTGTTATATGCTGTCTTTCTACACAGAGATTCTTTTTTATTTATTTATTATTTAAACCTTTTTTATGGATCTCTTTCAGAGGGTTAATCAATAACAATATTAGTCACATTGATTGACTGACTGAATGACTGACATAGTGTACATGCATTGAGAAACTCACAAGCCCATAGAGAGAAGGAAAATAACTGTAGATCATTGCATGGGTAAGCAATAGACTGAAATATTCAGAGAAAACCAAATGCGTACATGAGAAAGAAAATAAGTGCTTCAACCCGAAATAGCAGTTTTAGGGTCAATTTAAAGGACTTTCTTGTCAAAACCTCTTCCACAAGTTCCTCCTTTGAAGTCCACAACTCTACTCTTGGCACTTTTATCACTATCCCACAGGACTCTGGGTTCTTCATGAAGAGGAAACAGGATGAATACAAGAAAGCCAGGTATACTCTAGAACAGAGGGGGTCCAGGCTTCTTTTCCTTCAAGGTCTAAACATCTTGAGTTTGTTCTAGGCATATGTATTTCAGACATCTCTATTTTATGGGTTATGTGACCTCAAAGTTGAGGACCAATTCTTTAAATTAATGAAAGAGGAAAACTATACACAGGCAGGAAAGTAATATAATATGAGGTGGATCAGAAAGCATTGAGAATAGCTCTGTTTACAAGAAAGCACTTCTTTTCGAAGCGTGTCAAGCACCTTCTGCTTTTCCTGCTGGATCTTCTCAATGGTGTCAAAAAGGCAACTTTTGAGTTGGATCTTCATCTTCGTGGAGAGGGAGAAGTTCGCAGGAGACTAATCTGGGGAATAGGGAGGGTGCAGAAGTGAGATCATGTTGTTTTTCATCAAGGAACTCACATTAAGAGGAGACAAGAAGTGCAGTGGCTGATAGAAAATTCAGTATTCAGAAAGTTCAGTGAATTTTACTGAATAACTCTGACACTATATTTGTAATCTATTAGTAACATCTGCATGTATTTCTTGCACACTAAAACTAACTAAATTGTTCTGTTCTTTGCCTATGTATGACTCAGATATTAATAACGAGCTGTATTGCAGAGTGAATCTATAAGGCGGAAGGGAAAGAAAAGTCAGTTTTACTAGACACTGAGGCAAACAAGATTCGGAAACACTTTGAGGAAAAAATCTAATCTCACATTCATGCATTCCAACAAAATCCTAACCCTAATTAAAAAAGAGCTTGTATCTTTTAGAAGGAGGAAGTGCTTGATTTGGCAAGAAAGTAAGCAGGTTGAAAAAAACTTTAGCTGCATGGATTTATAATAAAGAGTAAAGCTGGAGATCTTTTTTGCGGGGTATTATTTTTTCCTACTCAAGCCCCTCGAGCTAGGGAATAGGATTCCAATTAGTGCTCAGAACTCCAGGTCCAGTTTCAATTACGGTCAAGAGATGAAAACGTTTTTGTCAGTTATTTTGTTCCTTTTAGGTAACGGTTTGAATCTGGTTGGATGATGGATATGGAGCGTTGGAGAAAATGGTGCAATCCTTTTTTCACCTGCAAATTCATGCCTGTGTTGTGTTTTGACTTTCTGGTTTCGTAAATGTACGCTGTTGTAGCTAGAACAACATAACATCTCTCTCTCTCTCTTTCTCTCTCTCTCTCTCTCTCTCTCTCTCTCTCTCTCTCTCTCTCTCTCTTTTTCAGCCTCAGGATAACCCTATCCTCTACTTCAACTTGTTCCGTCTGGTTTCCTTCAAGATTTGGTTCCTCATCTGATTTAGGACCACTGCCACTTAACTTCGGTAATACAAGGGCAGTGTTAAATGAAATACACCATTCCGGTAGGTTCCTGCTTCAATATGACTCCAGTAAATTCCTTCTTTTCACATTTCTACTGGAGTACAACACCTATGTTTGGAGTAACTTAAGAATCCAAAATAGTGACCTATGAGAACAGTATGTACTGTATGTATTGTTCAGGTCAGTGTTCCATTCTCCTGCACTTCAGACCTTCATAAGAAGGGAGTTTTTTATAGTTACAGACACACAGTGAGAGAACACTTACTCCACACACACTCTTGTCAGAATTGTGGGGTTACACTTGGGCTCTTGCCACAGTTTCTCATTCTGATAAACAGTTTAGGTTTTTACTTCATAGTAGCGAGGAACATCATGTTTTACTAAAATCTAGTGGAGTAAAAGGATGGAGTTTTGCAGTAAAATGTAGTGAAGTAAAAATGTCCCAAAATTAAAATACCCAAGATACTTTGTTCTGGTATTTATATAAGGTAGTGGTGGGTCATGTATTTCAGTTTCTCATACAGTGAGAATGAATGGCAATATTTAAAGAAAGCAAGAAACCCAATTAACACAATTCAACAAGTCTCCTTTCACTGTAGCCACAGCTGCCCACATACAGTACATTATCTCTAGCTGAAGCATCCATATTTACCTCAGAAAATGACAGATTTTTGTTCATTCTTGTGTGTTTTTTTGTGCTTTAGTGTTTTTCTGGGGCTTTGAAATGTATGAAAATCGTCTGTTTTTTGCAGGAAATTTTTGTTTTTATTATACCACATCCAAAAACCATTTTCAGTACATTTGTGTGCCTACAGCCCTGTGGTAACAGTTTGGAGAAGAAACACATATGACAGGAAAGGTCAATTGTCCTTATACTTTTGTCATATAGTGTATAAGGACAACACAAACCTATATTTTTATACTGTATAAACTGTTTACTGGTGTACATTTTACTTTACCAATGTGGCTTGAAAATGCATTTCATCGTCCTTTTGTTTAACAGGCACTAATTTCAAAAACTGTTTGAAATGTTTATATGCTAATTTATACACTATTTATATGCATGTATTCATTTATTTAGCATAAAATATATCATCGGCTGGTATGCAACATTTATTTTTCTCTTTTCCACAACACTAAAGCTGTTCGCTTGTATCAACATAAAAATATTAGTTTTTAGCCATTTCATTTTAGGATTGATGCTACAATTAGGCTATTTGTAGACATGACACAACGCTTTAATTGTGCAGCCCTGAGAGATCCTCTAAATAAATTCAGGACACAGAGAATATGTCTGCGGAGGGTGGATTTGGATTATGCATAGCATAATAAGATTGGATTTTTCATGCTAGATATAGTAACATGCAATATTCAATGAAAGCTTAGACATAACATGAATTCATACATTCATACATACATTCATTCAATTTGATTTATTTGTTAGTCATTTAATTACTGGTTGTTTTTTTGGAAAAATTTCATATATAATATTGCTATTAGGATTCAGTACTGTAAATGAAATAGCAGGAACCTTGTACACAGCAGCATCACTGTTGTTAGGAACATGTGGGAAGATGTGTTGTGTTTTGCTCTACATGTACGTAGCAAACATACAGTACACATACAGTACCTACTGAGCTTGGAATGCATAAAAATGGGATGCCATGGAGATACTTAGCCCATTCATATGAGATCCTTGACAGTTGTAGCAGCAATAGCAGAGTTTTAATGAATAATATAATATTTAGAGAAAAATATTGTTCAGCTGAGAGACAATTCAAAGAGTTTTCTTTATTTTCATGACTAGGAAAATTGTAGATTCACACTGAAGGCATCAAAACTATGAATTAACACATGTGGAATTATATATGGAATTATATACATAACAAAAAAGTGTGAAACAACTGAAAAATGTCATATTCTAGGTTCTTCAAAGTAGCCACCTTTTGCTTTGATTACTGCTTTGCACACTCTTGGCATTCTCTTGATGAGCTTCAAGAGGTAGCCACTTGAAATGGTCTTCCAACAGTCTTGAAGGAGTTCCCCGAGAGATGCTTGGCACTTGTTGGCCCTTTTGCCTTCACTCTGCGGTCCAGCTCACCCCTAAACCATTTCGATTAGGTTCAGGTCCGGTGGTTCGACAAAGTATTGACTCAGCGTTTGCATGCTACACTTTTAAGATTTTAATTTGTAAATAACTTTAACACCATGTTTAATTTTCCTTCCACTTCACAATTATGCAATACTTTATGTTGGTCTCTCACATAAAATCCCAATAAATATACCCAGTTTGAACAGGGTATATTGATACAGGGGATACAATTTCCTTGGAATATCCATTGGTAAGGTAATGAGAATCTACCTAAATGCTATATTTATAATTCTAGAGACAGCTTGGCAGAAATAAATGCCCACATACAAAAATTGACAAAATTTTAAAACTAGTTTTGTAACGTGCCAACAGATGGCAGCACAAGGCTGCACGCAAAGCCAAAGGGAGCACCAAACTTCATAAGTCATCTGCCAAAAGACATCGTCCTGTGTACATTGGGAGATGTGCAACTGGTGCTATTCTGAACAGGTGATTAACCACGTCTTCTATTCTGACCACGTGTGTTACCATGTCTGCAATTCTGACCACGTGCACACCCTGTCACCGAGTTCTCCTCACTTTCTACTCGTCAGATTTTGCTCCTGCAGACTTCACCCTCATCCCAAAGATGAAGATCCAGCTAAAAGGTCGCCGTTTAGACACCATTGCAGAGATCCAGCGTGAATAGCAGAAGGTGCTTGACACGCTTCAAAAAGAAGACTTCTAGGTCACATTCCAGAGGTGGCAGGAACGCTGGGAGTGCTGTATTGCTGTGCAATGGGACTATTTTGTATCATTCCAATGAAAAGTAAAGGAAAAGTTTCTCCACCAGAGCCTGGTACATAGCAGTTGCTTGTAGTCATGTAAAAGTTTTCGTGGGCTGCACATCCCCCACATCTCGAGAGATTGCCATTCCAGAAAACAAATAACAAACCTGTTAGAGCATGACCAAATATAGGAACTCATATAAACTGTACGGAGAAACCCTGTGCATTTATTGCTTTAAAATAATGAAGCAACCTTTAGAAGAACTAACAGATAAACAAATCAAAATCCATTGGGAGAGAAATCACAGACCCATAAAACATATTGCATTAAAGAAAACACATGGGGAAAATATCAAATTTTTGGCCTGACACAAGACAGATATAAATGCTATTGATCATCGAATCATCATGCTGAACAATAATAATAATAATAATGAGTGCTTTTTTACTTTAATGCAAAAGACAAGAAGAAATAAAAAACAGGAATTTTACCAGTCCCTGTACATGTGTGTTTATTCCTTTTTTTTTTGCAATTATAAAACACGATGGGAATAATGAAGCCTTCTTTTCTTTTTTTATTTAATATTGAAAGCAGAAAAAGGAAAAAACTTTTTAAATTGTCTTAGCACAAACACAGAGAGACAATCACAAATGTATACATTTTCTTAATTTCTCACAATTTCACAGTAATAAAGTATGACCAATGCCCTAAAGTACACAATATTTCACAATTTACACAATTTACCACAAATTATTACCCAATCTAACATCCAATCCAACATCCGGTTTAACATCCAATCCAACACTTAATCTAATATCCAATCCAACATCCAATCTAACACCCAACCTAACATCAAATTCAAAATCCTGTTTTACATTAAATCCAACATTTAATCTAACACTTAATCTAACATCCTGTCTAACATCCAATCCAACACCCAATCTAAAATCCAATCCATCATCCGGTCTAACATCCAATCACACACTTAATCTAATATCCAATCCAACATCCAATCTAACACCCAATCTAACATCCAATCCAACATCCGGTTTAACATCCAATCCAACACTTAATCTAATATCAAATCCAACAGCCAATCTAACACCCAATCTAACATCTAATTCAAAATTCTGTCTAAGTTTAAATCCAACATCTAATCTAACACTTAATCTAACATCCTGTCTAACATCCAATCCAACACCCAATCTAACATCCAATTCAACATCCGGTCTAACATCCAATATAACACTTAATCTAATATCCAATCCAACATCCAATCTAACACTTAATCTAACATCCTGTCTAACATCCAATCCAACACCCAATCTAACATCCAATTCAACATCCGGTCTAACATCCAATATAACACTTAATCTAATATCCAATCCAACATCCAATCTAACACTTAATCTAACATCCTGTCTAACATCCAATCCAACACCCAATTAAACATCCAAATCAACACTTAATCTAACACCAATCTAAAAACAATCATAGTCTCAGTGGTGCGATTTGAACAAACATCTCAGGGGTGCGATTTGAATTATTTGCCATCTAAATAGTCACCTCAACATCATAAAAAAAGAAAAATAATAAAAAACAAAATGGAAAGGAAGTAGAAATGAGGCATATTTTAATATTTTACACTTTAAGCAATAACACGTTTTTTTAACAGTTATTTCATATTTAGGTTTTTTCCCTAAAAAAACTAATAAATCCAACATATATGGACCTGCACTAACCAACATGAAAGTTCTTTTAAACTGAAAAATTGCTACACACCTAAGTAATCGTAGTTATTGTACAAGTTATTGTATATAACAGCTAGTAAAATAAAGCAATCTTTCAAAAAGTACTAGTGTAGATGCACTTTTGTACATTGCTTTGGACAAGGGTGTCTGCTAAATGCCAGAAATGTAAATGTAAACTAGAAGAACCATTAGTATTCCATAAATAAATAAAAATTAAATTAATAATTTTAGATGACTGACTGTGATTTGTTGCACCTCTCAGTCTCAGAGAGAACAGAACACTTGTGCTAGTGCTTAACTTAACTTGTGTTCTGTATGTAGCTCTATGATGTTGATGTAGCACCAGGGTTCTGGAGAAACGTTGTCTCATTCCACTGTGTACTGCGTCAGCTTTATAGAGGGTTGAAAAGACAATAAAAGCTTCTTTACTTAAATCAAAAAGGGGGAAAATTGACATTTCAACAAAAAGCTGGATCTTAAAGTTTTTGTTGAAAAAAATTTGAAGTATATTCTGGGTCTTTTTGGTCTGAAAATGAGGCCAGCAGTGCTAAAAATTCACATGCAGGAGATGTGGGTAGGGGAGTGTTAAGCCCTAATGGCATCTTCAGCAGAGGTGTAAAATCTAACCCTAATGTTGTTGGTCAATTCAAATATAGTGGATTAAAAATACATATACTGAATCATAAATTTACTTGAGTAGAGAGTAAAAGTTGTTTATATCTTTTTTTATAGTAAAACTAAAAAGTAGCTGAAAGATGACTTAAGTACAGTAACAAAGTACATTTAGTAAAATATTTAACACCACTGCACCACATGAACGCGCCATGCCATTACCAATATCAGCCTGAACATCTAAGGCGTCAATAAAAAACCAAATTCCAATTTACACTCGGCTTCAATCGATAGCTTTAAAGAGCGAGGCTGGATGAGAGAAAAACACACAATGCCTCACGCACAATGTCACAGCTGACTAAACCAAAGACCAAGCCATTTATTATCGGAAAGGGCATTTAGATGGATATGCATGTGTGTAATGCTGTACTGTAATTTGTCAGATGCCATCATGACTGACATTTCCTCCTGGTGTGGTTCTTGTTCCGTGTCTGACGATGCAAAGGAAAGAATAGATTAAAGAAAGGAAGGAGGAAGTAATAAAACCTGGACTTCTGTAACATGTATTCTGTAATGCAATGTACACAGAATACGCAAAGTTTTGTAGTCTTCCTGCTTAGCCCAGCTCTCCAGTTTTCACAGCCAGAACAAGACAGAGGCAGAAATCTACCAATGAAAGAGAAGCATCAACTTATCCTCTAATTGTATTTTACACACAGCAGGTTATTAATCTAATGTAGCAGTGTTGGAAAACAAAGGGGAATTTAATATGGGGAGAACATGACAAGAAGTCATCAGCTTTTTTTCTTTGTATTCAGCCTCATGATTCAATTTTATTCCCATTCCGCTTTGTCAAATCTCTTTTCCCAAGGTCACGAGGTTCCCTCTGTTTGACTGGCAATTCCAAAATCCATACATTTCCAATGGGATTCGACTCAGGAGACTCTGTGTGTGGTCTCCAAACAAGTCATCTTGGCTGTATGTTTGTTCGCTTATGTACTCATGATGTATGGTTTTTGCAGAGAAGCAGCTTCATTCCTACATATAGCATCCACTTCAGTATTTTATCTGTATAATTGTGTTCTTGAGATCCGCTATACAAAAACAACCCTCCTTTTTCGAAACAAGACTCATTCTTGTGAGTTTTCCTGCACCTTGAACTTGAGTAAGGTTCTTCACTATAAATGCTACATTAGATTCAGTTTTCTTTGTGTAACATTAAACACTGAACACTGCCACAAGGCAGCTTTACAGTAATGAATAAATTTAAAATATACATTTGAAATGCATTAATTTGTAAAATTTAATCCTAATGAGTGACCCAGTGGTGTTGTGAGACTCTGAGATTAAAGAACCCGAACTCAAAATGGAACACGTCCTGATTTAAAGGACAGCAAATCTTTATTTACTAAGTTTGTTCAACTGTTCACTCCGAAACTTGAGTGCAAAACTGTGTGTGGCATTTGTAATCCTAAGCCATTGTATCAGAACCGTTAATATTAATTGCACTTCAGAGCCATGGTTTCTAAATGGGACACTGTGTGAAATCTTTTCAACTCAATGAAACATCTTATTTTGATGGCTCCACTTGCAATTATCCTGAGAACGAATGCACTGAGAGTGAAAAATTACTCGTTTCCCCCTGACTGTAGACTGTGTATATAATTTACACCTTTTTTAAATTCCATCAAAACAGTTTGACATGTGCAGGTTTCACTCACATAAGTGACAACAGCTTGCTTGCTTTCGTTCTCTTTCCTTTTCGATCTTTGTTTCTCATCTTTTTGCCGACAAATCATGCTTCCTCGTCTATTTTCTTAATGCATAGCATGTGACATGTCAAAGCCAACATGCTTTTTCTATATAAAGCCATTTCATATACAGCAACATTTCTATTCAAAAGGAACTCGGATGTTAGGTCTTCCACTGTGATAAGCTTTCTATCTGTCACTTCAGAGCATGTTGCATTTCTCTCTGTGAGTCCTGAAATAGTGCTGGAGCAGGAAATACAGTAGAGACACAACGTTGAGTCTGCAGTATGCAGTGGCACCTAAATCGGCTTCCAGAAGTGAAGTTTAATATAGCACATCAGAGCTAATTTGAAACTTTTAATCCAAATGGCACAATAATTGCAAAATCCATTTAGAATCTATTGTGTGAATCCATAAAAAAAGTGCACTTTAAAAGTGAGTTTTCCCTGAGGCTATGAGATTGATAAAAAGCTGCTCTTCACAAGGCATTCAAAAAGCCTTTCAGTAAATTAATGAGTGTAAATGTCAGAATTTGATGAAGGCCACCTGCAGTTTGAGTTTTGACAAAAGGTGAACCCTGTGCATAAGATAATTTCGCTAGCAAAAAAACAGGTATTACATCATTACTTCTAACCAAAAACAGGTATTTGAAATCTTATGTAGTGTTCAGGGCCAGGACTTTTACACCGAATTGGACTGGATATAAACCTGCAGATAATTGCATTTTTGTGCAAAAAAACCCACAAGATAAAATTTTACATTCCTTTAAATTAAGCAGGTAAGGGTTAAGGGTCATGCTCAATGGTCCTACAGTGGCACCTTGGTGGTGCTGGGATTTGAACTTGTGACCAAAGAGCGCTTTACCACTGAGCTACCACTTCCAAGAACATGGAAGTACAAGCAGTCTATGTACAGCATACCAAAGCAAAAAGAGGAAAAAAACATTATGACATATATAACAGACATAATAAGTGACATTCCCATGCAAAGTCTGAGTTAAAAAAAACATAAGACACGTATTCAATTTCCAGTGTCATTTTTTTGTGGCTGGAGTTTTGTAAAAACTTGGCAACCTTTAAATTATACAATAATTATTGAAAAGAAAAAATTTAAGATTTGAAAGGGAAAATCTAGTTTTCAAGCAAATCCATGGCTGAAAATAGAAAAAAAAAATTCTATTTAGTCATTAAGATTATGTGCCATTACATTGCATGAGTTTGTGGTTGGTTTATCCATGAACTTCACAAGGTTGTGAAAGAGTAATTTTCTGTCACATGGCTACAACTCCCCAGAGTTTCTAGGAAAATCCATTTTTACATTTACATTTATGGCATTTTGGCAGACTTTCTTATCTAGAGTGACTTACACTATGCAGCTATGGGGTTAAGAGCCTTGCTACCCTCGGGTTATGCATTTTGATGTCTACTTAAACCATTCTTGATCAATGCATAATTCAGGGATACCCATAATTCCTGCAAAAACTGTGAATTAAATGTAATTATTCGTTTCACTTTTCACTTTGACTTTTATTAAAGCACATTAATCTTTGTATTAAAAAGTTTTGTTTGCATAATGCTTTCTAATCAGTAAGTAAAATTGTTCGGCACACAGTCCTGGAGTCTTAAATATCCTAAATATCAACGCGAAGGATGCAGTACAACCCACACTACAAAATATTCTTCCACAAGTACAGTAGTTTTTCTCACAATATCATTTTTAAATCAGCGATTTCAAGCTCAAGAGGAATATTGCGGAATAATACTGAGAGCTAATCCAATTCCAAGCCCTTTTACACCGAGCGCCCTCTGGTCAGAACTATTTCTGGGTTTATTTCTTACTTCACAATAAGACATTTCAGACATGGGTTCGGAAAGCAATTCGGTGAGCCTGGCGGATTTAGCTCTTTGACTCCATGTGTGGGTAACAAGGTGTGAAGAGTTCTGCCTTGAGGCTGATTGCTGGCAATTTAACACATTCCATGTTAATCTGATTGATTTATTGGATAACTCTTTCTGGCAGGTGCAGCTTGCTGAACTTTTCAGCATCTGAGTAGATGAGTAGAACTTTTGTCTATGTATATGTTTGCATATACATCATGTAGAATAAATAGATAAAGAGGAATAAAAAAGTATTCAATGCTTTGATAGGAAGAGGTGTTACGAAACGAGGATCAGGACATTTTGGTGATGAGGGTCCTCAATGTCTAATTTCACATAGAACTACCGGTTTTCTCCTAAAAAGTTGAGATACAACCCATTATGATAATACTGTAAATTAAAATGTAAAAAGAAGGAAACTTTTATATGAATAAATATTTTTAATGTGACAGACTAATCCCTTGTGACAGATTTAAGATTCACTTTCCATGATCCGTGACCGACACCGGAGCATCTTGGCAGCATTGATTTAAATATAAACAATGTCTGGGAGAAAATGTTAATGTATATTCTATTGGAATTTTATTCTGTAAATAAATTTTTTATTGTTTTTCAGGGCATCTGGTGGATTTGTTTTACCCCCATATGTAAATCCTTAGTCAGGGACACCCCTAGTATGGAGTAAACAATGCACCTTCAGGATATTCAAGTCCAACTCCTCTATGGATCAGATACATATTGAGAAACATCAACATCCATCCAATTACTACAAGAATTTGTCAACCTAAAACATCCCAGTAATCAGATGATGAAGCCCATATACAGAATGTGAAGGTGGAGATGGAACAGACTGACAACAGACTGGTCTGAATTAAATTTTCCAGAGAGGCAAAAACAACTACCAAGAACAAAAAGAGATGGAAGTCTACTGTGGTCACCTTATTTATGTCCCTCTCATTAGAGGTAGTGGAGGCAAGTCACTTACTAACCTCACCATTTTTAAGTTGGATTGTAAAAAAATTTTTTAATTGTACAAATGAATACATTTCAGGTCATTTGTACTGATTTGAAGTTAAAGGTGGTGTCTGCATCTTTTTCAGGAGGATGGTCTATAGCTGGTTGCATTTACAGTTGAAATCCCTAGTTCAATTTATCAAACAGTAATTTCAACAGTGGAACACAACAGGGAGACAATTAAATGGAAAATTATGGGAAATTGTTCCAGTGCACATTTTCTCTATACAGTAATTATGGAAATCCCTTTCTTCCGAATTGTGATCCCATTAATATCTGTCACAGTTCAGTTCATTTACATGATACATTAGTTGCATCCACTCAGTGCAGGGAGTTTTTAATACCTCACACCTGCCTCATGAGCGAATCCAAACACGCAAACTCCCAGCAGCTGTCACGATCAGGAAACCACAATTTCATTGCCAGAAGGGCCATGTGCCTGAACTGTGACCTAAAACAAATAAATATCTATTATAAAAAGCGCACCAGGATTTTAGCTAAATAAAACCCAGAACTGTTTGTGTTTTTTTCTTTGTCAAAAGGCAAAAAAAAATTTTTTTTACAGGAAAAATGTGTGTTTCACCTTAAAAACTATGATGTAACATCGCAGTTAGACCATACAAAATTCCTGATTCATGGTGATGCGGGGGGCACAGTGTAGCATAAACTTCGTCAGGAAACAAGGTGGGGTTAGAAATGGAAAAAAAATGCTGATTCTGAAGTATTCAATCATGTCCAGATACAATGTCCCATTATAAGAATATAAGAGCAAAACTTTCTTTCGGCTTCTCCCGTTAGGGGTCGCCACAGCGGATCCTCCGCACGTTTGATTTGGCACGTTTTTACGCTGGATGCCCTTCCTAATGCAACTCTCCCCAATTTATCCGGGCTTGGGACCGGCACTGAGAGAGGCTGGGGATGGTTCCCTGACCGGGGATCGAACCCGGGTCGCAGCGGTGAGAGTGCTGCGTCTTAACCACTAGACCACCAGGGGACCTTATAAGAATATAAGAGCAAATTAGGACTAAATGTGAATTGCGAAGTTCAAAAAGCACATACTGTACTTAAGACCAGGTGTCCACAAACATTTGCTAATATAGTGTATATATTTCTGCATGTATTTCAATCCAAAGTCTAAGTATTGAGGATACCATTAGCTTGGGTTACACAATCTGGCCATGAGGGTTTGAATGCTTCTAGAGTTTTTAATTCAGGAATGAGTTTAGTCATCCACAATGCTGAATACTTGTTGGATGTAACGTGACAGCTCAACAAAGTTTCTGGTTAACATCTCCTGCTGTTACTATTGAAAAAACTCCATGCTTGCATCAAATTGTTCCTTGAGCTGTTCCCAGAGTCCAGCACCAACATGACGATGTCAGCGTGATACCACACAAAAAACATAGCAGACACCGAACAGGAGTGCATTTTCCATTGTGCCCCTTGACATGGCTGACAGATACTCATGTAAAGCTCAATGAAAAACAAACAAAATTACAGCTTTTCAGCTTGCTTGTCATTTTTGCTGCCTGGATTCGGGTTTGGTACTGCTGACTGCCACACACAGCTCATGTCTGAGGAAGAGGAAAAGGGACTACATAAATATCTGCAACTATTCTCTCAACTCCTGCCATTCATTGCAGTTTCACATTAAACATGTTTTTTTCTTCTTCGTTGGCCCCATTGTTCCAATCATTAGAAGAATCTATTGTAAGGTCAATTTAAATGCCTGCTATTTCGTTATTTAATTCATGATCCTCAAAACTTTCATCAGCTCTTTGTCATACTACTAGTTAATTATATGACGAGATTTTGATTTAGAATGTTACACCAGAGAAATCTCATAAACCCATATTTCATTCACAATAGAACATAGACATCATTTGGAGAAACATTTTGAAACTAATGAGGTTAAGTGACAACAGGTCAGTAAAATGATTGGGTATAAATAGTGTTTCTTTTAGGATAATTATGGACACCACATCCTCCGGACTAAAGAGGAGAGGGACCATCTGGCATGTTATCTGCTTACACAGTGTCCCAACTCTTTTGGAATTGGGGTAGAAAAAACACTATATAAAAGATTTATGCATAAAAGATAATTACATAATAATTACAGACTGGATTTTTTTTTTTTTTATAGTAATACAATGAAGTAATATGTGATAATATTCTGCTTAACATAACATATGTTATATTGCCATAAACCATATATACTAAATACATTATTTCAAAACATAAATAGAATTGATTACTGTGAGGGTTTTTATTTTGAGGTTGACTGGGTGTTGTTTGATGACTAAAGCATTGTCACAGAATCTGGATTTTGGCCAATGGATGCAATGTTGCACTGACCTTGTGTTTATTTACCGTATATTGTCCTGCTGAAAAGTGTTCTCCCAAGGTTTTTCAGATTCACTTAAATATGAATTGACCATGCATAATTCTCTATCTATTCTAACTTCTATTTTGTACAAGAACTCCAGGCTCTGAGGATGAAAAGAGCCCGCTGAGGCCAGTACCACATTTCACCATAGACTTGGTAGTTGATGTAAGGGTTGTGGAACAAATTTCTTTTGAAACAAATATCACACTTTTGATCTGATCACAAAAAAAAAGCATCACACCCACTTTTATGCTTTCAATTTGCAAATGTTTCTTTGTAGCCAGACCCATGCAGTCTTCAATTACGCAGAGCTCTTGAAATGGCTGTCTGGGGAACCTTTAGTCCACTCTCAGATTCTGTACTACTTCAAAGTGTTTGTTGGCCTCATTGTGGATTTGTTTACAGCCAGTCTTGTATTTGCAGTTTTGTGTTTGGATAGACAGCCTTGTCTAAGTAATACTTGATGCTGTGACTTATTTCATTAGTAAGGCCAGGCTCCGATGTCAGGTGAAAGGAGGCCTAGAATTTATCCTATAGCTGTTCACTGGGGTTAAGGTCAGGGCAACCATAGTTTTTTTTTTGCCATCATTGGCATACCATGTCTTTACAGAGCTTAGTCTGTGCACAGGAGCATTGTCTTGCTGAAACAGGTTTGGACTACTTAGGTCCAGAAGAAGGAAATTGGGATGTTGCAGCATATAAAGACATTCTGTACAATTGTGTGCTTCATGATTAGTGGGAACAATTTTTTAACCATATGCTGTGATATCTTCCTTAGAATATTTCAAGATGCTTCATTATCAGTCATTAAAGTCAAACTGACAAAGCTGTTTTTATATTTTACAGGTAAAGGTCAATTATATGCTAATACTGCATTATAATGGTGACCCCGAATAGTCAAAGATTTCGACAATCAATCTCACAGTTTTACGCCATTTTGCTTTTATGGAGGTGCTCAATGTCTACTGATGTCTAATGTCTAATGTTTATTGATCAAAAATGTTTTTAAAAAATTTTCTTTGTGTGATGTTCTGTACATCATGGCTTTAAAATGATAAGATGTTGATCCTCATAGCTTTTCATTTTACTTCAAAAAATAAAAAGGCATCATCAGTTAGGGTTAGAGGCCTTGCTCAAAGGCCTAACAATGGTAGCATGGTGGTTCTGGAATATGAACTCTCAATATGAATATGACCTTCTGATCAGAAGTCCAACATCTTGAACACTGACCTACTATCCTCCTGTCCTTGTAAAGATTTTTCATCTGATGTTTCTGTAACCTGGATTAACCCTACTTAACCTTGCTAGCAACATTTTGCAGTGATTGATTTGCTTTGAAAAACTTATTGACCAATAATACATTTGTAAAAGAATCACTGCAAAAAGAATGGATGGAAAAGTTTGCGTTTTGAACTGAACCCTAGGTGAGTTAATACTTGTTGCAAGACACTGTATTTACCTGTTTTTTTTTTTCCAGTACCAGGAATGGGTATGACCTCAACTTTTAACAGTTCCTCAACCTGAGTACTTATTAGTCTCAACTAGCAATTCTTCTTAATCCCGATTGTACAGATTAATTTTAATGTGTGATGTTTTCTGCTTTCGATTGTTGGTTCTATTTTTGATATAAACAACATAAACAAACTGTAGCCTCATTTAAACCATTGTGACCACTTGCTTGCATGCATACAATTCGTGCAGTAGCATTGATTATTAATACACTATATTTAGAAAAGGAATTTAGAGCCATCACCTGCACATGAAATCAAGTCCCAGATTAGGAACTGACCTTCTACTTGAGGTCTGCACAAGTCGTTGCTCTTATCAGTTTAACACAGATGTCCACTCATACTCATCTTTCTTCTTCCTGAAATTCATTCTGACCTGTCACACTCATTTCGAAACTTGATATCTGGTTTACATGCAGATTTGCTGAAAAAAAAATGTCCTGAAACTGGGTCGCATAGTTTGAGGGAAATCTATAAGTAATGGCGCATATAGAGCCCGTGTCAGAGGAGGCATACTGCAGGGGCAGGAAATATCAGTCACTGCATCTGGTATGGCGATGATTTAGGTCTTTCATTTTCTATTCTGTTTCAGCACATGCAGTGTATCTGTATCTGTGTCATAAAGTTGTGTCTCTATCTTCATCATGAATCTGCTAGCAGAGCTTCTTCAGAGGTCAGCAAGGCAGTCTGATGATAGAAATTCTTCCTATTGTCAAAATGAAAGGCATTCATGAGACGACTTGGAGAATGCAATCATTACTAGGTGTCTCGTATTTAATATTTCATGACAGTTTGTACGTCCAAAAAAAGTGGTGAAAAATGTATAAAGCTTTTAAAGAAAATCAGAGTACAGACTGGCAAGTGGATAGGGATTTTCATTCGGATTCCCAGTTACAGGACTGAGATGCTTTCTATAGCGCAGGGGTGGCAGCCCAAAGTCCAAAAAACATCTGAATAAAAATAAAAGATCCGTATTACTAAGAACGAGTGACTCATGTGACCCTTAGGTTTGAGAGGAGTGTTGTGTTCGGATGGGTTCTAAAGCTTTTGGACCTTTAAGACATTTTTTCCTAAAAAAAAACAAAAAAACAAAAAGAATTCTGAACATCTGAAAAACTATAAAGCAGCAAGAAGCGGTCTATAATGTTCAAATAGTAATTAAGTGTAATTCAATTTAAGTAACTTTAATTAAATTGTGCATGAAATAGATTGTCTATGTAATTTACTTTTAGCACTATTTAATACTAGTTGCTACAAGTGATGGGCAAATCTGATCATTTTAGTGACTTTGTTCTTTGAATCTCATTCATTAAAATGAAATAAACCTTTTTTGAGTCATTTAGTTCATTATGTACCTGCAATCAAAATCAATAAACAGATTACCCAAAAAGTCTACATACACAAACTTTGACTACAGTTGACAATAATTTAAATATGTATATATAACTGCATAGCACATATGGGAGTCACGTGATAAAAGAACGAACGACTCGGATTTGAACAGTCGAGACTACTCTAATTTCTACTTAAGATAAACTACTCAATTCTGTCTCCTGTACATAACCTATGAAGATTTTGCTAAGCTGTGCTCATGCGCGACCCAGTCGAAAATAAACGAATCACTGTTTGAAACGACTCGTTCTTCTGAGTCGCATTAAAGACGTGTTCAAAATGAATGAATCATCCGTGAATGACCCATCACTAGTGGTTAAATATATTTGTGTTAAGGTCGAAAGTATTTTATTTTAGTTAAAGGTGCTTTTTACTTGTCACGTGTACTTTTAAGTGAAATTCTTTCATCGCATATCCCAGAGATGGTAGGAAAATGGGGTCAGAGTGCAGGGTCAGCCATGATACAGCACCACAGAGGGTTAAGGGCCTTGCTCAAGGGAAGCTTAGCCATACTGGGGCTTGAACCTCCAATCTTCCGAACAGTAACCTAGAGCCATAACCACTGAGCTACCACCTGCCCTAGACAAATAGATTGTCTGTTATTTACTGTTAGCACCATTGTATAGTTGCTTCATACATTGGTGGACAGTATGAAGGTATTTTTATTAAATGTAAAGGTGATTTTTACTTGTCACATGTACATGTACATCACAGTGAAATTCTTTCTTTGCAAATCCTAGAGATGGGGGCTTGGGCCCAAGAGTGGCAGCTTGGCAATACTAGGTCTTAAACCCCTGACCTTCCGATCAGTAACTTAGAGCCTTAAACAATGAGCTGCCATTGTTAGGCTTGAACAAGGTCCTGAACCTGCTGACCCCATGGTTCTGGTAAGTGTGTGTGTGGGGTGTGTTCTCTCACTGTGTGTATGTAAAACTATTTTCTTATAAAGGTCTAATGTACAGGGGAATGGAACACTGACCTGCATTCATTATTCACACATAAAGCTTATGGATCACTACATTTCCATTTCATACTTAATCCAATTAAAAAAGGGAATTCCCTGTCCTTCGTAAAAATGTAAAAAGACGCCTTTTTACTGGAGTCATATCTGAGAAGGGGATTCATACTTGTACTCAAGTACAAGAAAGATGTTCATCAAAAAACACAGTAAAACCTAAGTCTAACATATTAATAGGTTTCTTTAGTTTTCTCCTAATTGCTGGTGAATTAATTTGCCCCTAGGTTTAAATGTGTGTGTGTGAAGCCTTGCAATGGATTAGAACATGTTCCATGCTCCAGATTCATTTTCAGCCCAAGCAGGATAAAGTGGGATCGATGCTGAGGATGAGTGCAGATAAATAAACCCTGAGATGTTTACTGAGGCAGAATAATCTCAGAGATACATGGACTCTGTGTCTCTGGAGTTTAGATATGGCATAATACTGTATAAAACTCCTGTACATGAACCAGTCAAAGAGACTCCAAACACTTCCAGCTTTGTTCCTATAATAAATACTAATATTGGAGGAAAGAACCGATTTAACTATGCAAAGAGAGCCGGAAGCAGGGCCAGAATATTTTATCCACATTTTTCTCTGCAAACATGGACACAGATGGTCTTTCTGGGTTGATATTAGATGTCTTTAATCCCGTAGACATTCCGAGAAAAAATTGAGTTGTCTTCAAAAGATCCTTTGCTTTTAACAGCAGCCTGGAACATCCAGGTGTCCACGCTTTGCTGCCAGCTGTCACATGAATAAATGAACAAAATAAATAAAGGAAAAAGTAATCAAATATAAAAGGGAAGCAAGGAAATGATCCGAGGTTTTAGAGATTTGAGTGGGCAGATTGATGGTTTTGAAGACGTAGAAAACGGATCGAGTGCTGAAAAGTTTTGAGGACGTTGTAGAGATGAAACAGACAAGACAGAAATAGTGTAAAAGATCTGGAACAAACAATGTGTTTATACAGCAACATACAACAAAATGCGTATACTGTTTAATAAAAGCAATGCATTTTAAACTTCCCTTTGGGATGAATAATGTGAACTAGTAATCTATTAATTAATGAACAAAGTATACCACTTTGAACAATGAACAATGAACAATGCCTTAACCAATAAGCTTCAACCTCCACATTTCTTGTTTGCAAGTTAGCATTTTTTTGTATGACATTTGTCTTGCTTAAAGGCAAGTGTGTGTGTGTGTGTGTGTGTATAATTGCAATTGTCCATTTCCATTTAAATCTGGTGTCATGCAGGTAATTCATATCATATAAACAGGGCTTATAATCAACTGAAGCAACCGTGCAAAATGTTTCATGGGTAAAGATGAACCCAAACTCTAATTAAAAACAAGTAGGAATTTAAGGACAGAACCTGACATTGCACGTATTCTTCAACCATCGTTCCATCTGTTACTCCATGCTGGGAGGTGGATTGGTGATTCTAAATTGCCTGTAGGTGTGTGTGTGTGTGTGTGTGTGTGTGTGTGTGTGTGTGTGTGTGTGTGTGTGTGTGTGTGTGTGTGTGTGCATGGTAACTGTAATGGTCTGGTGTGTTTCTGCCTCGTGGCCAGTGTTCTTGCTCTGGATATATCGCATCTTCAAGCAGGACAAAGCAGCTTTGTAAGAAAAATTAATCTTTCAGAACACGTGGCAAACGTTTTACTGAGCTGTATCTAAGAATAAGAATGACTCATAGTCTATCACAGGATCACAATACCTGCACTTTTGGGTGGCAGCGTGGAATAGAAGTCTGATAATAACTCTAAAAATGGATGTCAGGTCATTTCCTTTTGCCCACATAAAGCAAGACTTGGTAGTAATGAAACAGGGTAAAACACTGTAATGATAAAACACAGAAAGTAGCAACTGCTATGATTGTCCATCAAAATATTATCAATCTAACGTTTTTTTTTATTATTTTAAGGAGGAATCTGTATTGAGGAATTCTATCAGAGTCAGCTGTTTATAATGAGGAGTCTAAATAATGGGGAGTGTATTGGAATTACTTTGATAATAACAATAAGATCAAATTACAATAGACTACTTTGTATTCATATCTGATGTTCTTTAAGAGACATATTGCTGCTTGGATACTGTTTTTTGTTTTTCTCAGTACTGGATTGAAAAGAAAATCAACGGTCTGAACAATCAAACTATTGGCCATGACTATTATTGGCCATGTTTGGAATTCAGAGTGAGTGGGTGGAAGTGTAGACGGTTATAATAATAAGCCAACAAACAAACCAAGACATAAATGTTGCAGAAGCAGTCATGAATGGGAAGAATCGCACAAACCACAAAGCATTTATAATCAAATCGAATCAATCAGTCAATGCATATCATTGGACAGAGGGAGGAAACCAGAGGAGGTAGAAAGGGGGATATGACAGAAAAGAAAGAAAGAAAGAAAGAAAGAAAGAAAGAAAGAAAGAAAGAAAGAAAGAAAGAAAGAAAGAAAGAAAATGAGAAAATGAGAATGGGTGAAAAGAAAGAAAGAAAGAAAGAAAGAAAGAAAGAAAGAAAGAAAGAAAGAAAGAAAGGAAGAAAGAAAGAAAGAAAGGAAGAAAGAAAGAAAGAAAGAAAGAAAGAAAGAAAGAAAGAAAGAAAGAAAGAAAGAAAGGGGTGAGTGCAGGATATTAAAGCTGTAATTCTGCACTGGTTTAAACTGGATTTCTGATCTCTGCTTTGGAAAAAGAAAAAGCTAATTTAAAAAAAGGGCATGTAAACTGGTGCAGTAACTATACAACAGGTGAGATTACACTGAGGGAAAGAGAGAGAGAGAGAGAGAGTGTGTGTGTGTGTGTGTGTGTGTGTGTGTGTGTGTGTGTGTGTGTGTGTGTGTGTGTGTGTGTGTGTGTGTGTGTGTGTGCAGATAAGCTTCACACTCCACCAAGCAGAATCTCTGAAACTTCATTTCTCTGCCTGAATAAAGATAAAAAAAAAAAAAACTATTTTCTTTAGAGGTCAAATCAATTCATCTGTTTCCCTTTCTCTATTTGGCTTTACCATATCTCTCCCTTGTTCTTTATCTCTCTCTCTCTCTCTCTTTCTCTCTCTCTCTCTCTCTCTCTCTCTCTCTCTCTCCTTTTAGATTCAAATTGTTCCTTTCTATCTCATTTTGTGACCCACTCTTGCCCGCTCTCTTTCTTTTTCTCACTCACGCTCCCATTATTTTTCTCTTTCTTTCTCCCTCTTTTGTTGCATTTCTTCACACGGCGTCATGCGGTGAAATGAGCCTCGAACGCCGGTGTAGAGGAGTGTAGTTTAGCTGTGGGAGAAGTGTTGGTATGTAAAAATGTTCTGTCGGATTCTAGAATGAACAACGCGGTAGACTTGTTATTGAAAATGTTTTTGTCTCAGTGCTGTCGGCATTTATTAAAAAACGAAGTGCTGACTGAAATATTAGAGCGATATGAAAATTTTATTTCCCCACGAATCAAAGTGATCCAAATCACCTGTAAATCGTCCTCACTGAAACACGTGTCATTTAGACGTTCCGTGTATATGGTGATAAAAGATAATAAAGAAGAACTGGATTAAATATTTAATTTAATCACAATGGCTTTAACTGTGTTTTTTTTTGCTACAACCAATAGCGTGAATCGCCTTAGCTGTGGTGAGAAAACAGGAGAAAGCCGAGGACAACGTTCCATCAGTTTCAGCTGAAATGTCACCTGAGGAAGAAGAGTTTTGATTATTAATAATATAGCAGTCTCTACGCTCTGGCACTGGCTAGCCTGTATATCACCCCCCCACCTTCAGTAGGGAAAAAAAACTCTAATCCATTTTAGTGAATTTCTCATTGGGCCCCAAGAAGCGTTTCATATTTGCCCAAAAATGAAGAAGGGCAAGGCCTAATTCACTTACAGAGCAGAGCGGCAGCCTTCCGGGTAAATTTTTTACAAAGGCTTCTTGATAGTTCTGCTAACGAGAATTGGAAACTCTTCCATAATCTTTCAGAATTACAAAGATCCGGGTTTCGATAAACCTTTGTTTTGGATGAATGCTAAGAAAATGTCGGTATCTAAGATACCCATCTTCTATCGTAATTTAATTAAAGTGTGGTCACTTTTTAAGGCGTCGAGAAGTGCAAACACAAGCGACTTGTACTGGACCCTCCAAGAACCACTGATCTTTGGCTCACGCTTAGATGTGTCGAGTAAATGTTTTTCTCCCTGCTTTGATGGACGTTATTTATAAAGTCTCATGTCACTACCCTTGGAAGCCTAAATCACATCGCTGGCCCAGAATTATTTAACGTATGGGAAGGTTGTAGCTCAGTGGTTAAGGCATTGGACTCTGTTGTATAATTGCCATAAATGTTGTTGCTATGCTCAGGCTTGCCATGGTGGATGACCTGTGGCATGAAAAGTTCTTCCACAGCCTCAAATTAGTAGTAGAATTTGGTTTGTTCTCACCCAGTTATGAAATTGATGATCATTAGCATCCGCTTGGTGAAACTGGTTAATTATACACCTGAATTTGATCCTACAGTAATCATAAAGAGTTCATGTGAGAAAAAAAAAAAAGAGAGAGAAAGAGCGAAACAGTTGGCTCTTTGTTTCAGTATGAACTCTTGTCCTTGCTTTCAATTTGCCATAATACCCCATAGTTCAGTACACACACACACACACTGTCGACACTTTATGGTGATTGGCTGTCTTCCCTTCTTTCCCTTTCTCAGATGTACACTTGCTCCACAGCAAAAGATGCATGTATCCCTGCTTCCGTAGTGGAATGAGATTTTCTACCTCTTCAGACAATATCTAAACCAGGGTTCAAAAATAGTTCAGAAAGTCTTTTTTTCAAGGTACATAGATATTTAGCCATCATCGAAGCTTAAAACAAAGAAAAAATAAAAAAAAATTAAAAAAAGGGAAAAAAAAGTCAAATGTCTTCAAACAGATGTGTTTCAACTGTTGTTAAAGATTTATTAATTAATAGCAAGCGTTCAAACGTAACTGCTACTTATGAATTTACTTATGAATAAAGACTTTCATACACAGGAGATGAAATAAGTACACATCTATACGTTGTCTAGATATTCGGTACATAATTTAGGTCACATGACCTTCAACTCACCTGGGATCAGTAACTATCGTGGCGGCTCAGCAGAGCTGCAGAACATCCTAAGAGTTTGGGAAGTCTGAGGCATTTTTGGTCACAACAAATAATTTGTTTAGAATAAAACAAATCCACTACAGTATATAAAAAATAATTTTGTGGACACCTGACCATAAGACCTGCATGTACTTTCTAAACAATCCAGTACACATTTAGTCTGCGTTTGCTGCTATAATAAGCTCCACTTTTCTGGAAGATGTTCTACTAGATGTTAGAGCGTGCCTGTGGAGATTTGCACTCATTATCCACAAAGGCATAAATTGGATTGTATTGATGTAGGTGAGGTGAAGAGGTCTGACGTTCAGTCAGTGTTCTAATTCATCCCAAAGGTGTTAAAGTTTATGGCAGGCTACCCAAGATCTTCCAACACCATGCAAACCATACCTTCATGGATAATTCAGTGATCATTGATACAACTTCACTCGAACAATTGCTGGGATTTGATCTCATTTGAACTGACCTTCCATTCAGAAGTTCAGCAGCTTGATTACTGAGCTACTGAGACCACGACATTTGTTGCATTGAATCCAAGTAGTATTACCTCAGAGATTCTGTTAGAATATGTGTATTTGATTAACATCTATCAGAACAAGATATATCACATATACCATTTGGATGGTATTATAGGATTGTTATAATAAACTCCACTCTTCTGGGAAGATGTTTCACTAGATTCTGGAGTGTTAGTAAAGTTGGGTACTGATGTAGGTGATATGAGGAGGCCTGGAGTGCAATCAGAGTTCCAATTCATCCCAAAGGTGTTCAATAGGTTTAAGGATCAAAGCTCTATAGCAGGCCACTTAAGAGCTTCCTCTCCAAAACATGTAAAGCATATCTTCATGGAGCTGGCTTTGTGCACAGGTTCACAAGTGACAACTGAACGCAAAATTTCACTATGCTGAATTTCTGTACAATTGTGTGCTTTGTGGTAACAGTTTGAAGAAGAACCACATATGGCAGGAAAGTTCAGGTGTCCCAATACTTTTCTCCATATAGTGTATGATGGACCATCCAGGGCATTTTCTTTGCTATGTACTGCAGGTAGTTACCACTTTAGCAACAAACAGGAAGTTAGAAAGAGCTCTTATAAAGTTTGTGAAGTTTGAAGTGAACTTGAATACAATCACAACTCGTCAGCTTCCCCCATTGAACGGCGAAGATCGGAAATCAAATTCAGTGGACTTTAACTCCATCCAGTGGCAGTGGCTGCAGTTGCATTTAAACCTCTTCATACATGGTCTCTCAGATACGGAGCATTGAGTCATAATACCATGCTTTTAAAAATACTTTATTTTTTTTCAGAATATACATTTTTTCTAAACGATTTTTTTTTTCTGCATTTCACAAATAATATATACAAGAATCAGTGACAGGTGTCAATGTAAAGATACTGCGTCCATCTTGAGCAGGCCAATAAAAAAATATACATCAGCTTCTTGGGACAGATGCGAATGAACCGGACTGAAAGAGAATCCCAGAGTAAAAAAAAAAAAAAAAAAAAAAAAAAAAGAACAAACAAAGCAAATCCCTGATTTTTACATATCAGGCAACCTATTGATAAAAAAATATAAATTGTCATGTTTAATTAGAATCTAGGAAAAATAGTGTTTTGCCAGGTGGAATGATGAATCACATTTTGCTGACTGTTTGAATGTTGAATTTTGAGAATTTTGATTTTGATGTTAACGTTAAAGAGGTTTTTTAAAGTGAGCCGGGCTTTAGGTCTGTGTTTCATTTCTCATTATTTGAATTAAATTAAATAAAAACACAGAAAATGTACAGTTCTGAGCAATACATTTTCCTACACAATTTTTGTCTGTACCAATCAGTGGTGGACAATAACTAAGTAAATATAATTCGTTACTGTATTGTTTTTTACTACTTAAGTATTTCCATTTGGAACATTTCAACTTCACTACATTACAAAGTCAAATATATACATTTTTACTCAACTGCATTTTATGAAATCCGTCGTTCCTTTTTATTTATGAGGATTAAAAACTTAACTTGTCAAACACGCAGCAATTTACCAATAAGGGTCGAGCGCATGCTCTGTTTTAACCCTTGTATTGATTGGTGCTTGGTGTATCTACTAATCACCAACATACAGTTCAGCATCAGTTCAACACCAAGCAGAACATTTAGAAAGGAATACATGATGAAAAAACTCCAGTCTCGAACTCGCCACAACACACGTGACCTCATTTGCAAGATTTTTCTGAAGTAGTTGAAATAAAGGGTTTGGGCTCATGATCATTTTATTGAATATCAATCAGTTGATACACATTAATATCATTCTATTAATAGATCAGTGTGCTGAGAGTCACATTACAGTCTTTTCACATAAACTGAGATGATTAAGTAAAGACTCTGTGACCAAAATGATAACAGGAACATTATAGCCATAATAAATTCAAGTACTTTGGATACTTAAGTACATTTAAAGGCTAAAACTTTTATACTTTTACTTTTAAGTTTAATAGGACACTTTTACTGGAGTTCTTCATCCAACACTGGTAACAATAAAATCGAATAAAATAGAATCCAACATTATTTTTATTAATCAGTACTGGAATAAATGACTTTAAGAGAAGTAATGTATGTGGTTGAAGTTTTAAACAAGGGTGTAAATACTATTAGTAATTGGTTTTGTATATCTTTCATGAGTAGAGCTATTCTACATGGGTCTAGGAAGCCGATCGATCAGTTGATTACAGCCAGGTTTTTACATGACGTGGTGGACATGGCAACCCACCAGTTAGAAAATAAACGTTGTTCTTTTTTTTTTTTTTTTACATTGATTTTAATTTTAAAACATTATAGTTGTTAGCCAGTTCGACTGGCCTTGTCAAACCAAGATAACTCAAGTTTTATAAATAATTTCTGCTTGGAAAAGAAATAAAAAGCTCACCTTGTTCCAAATTCAGAGAATGCTTGAAATCATTGATGGAATCTATTTTACAATTAAACAGGTAAAAACATTTTTTAGTAATTCCTAATGTATCTACCATTTGGCCAAATGTCTGGGGCATCTGACCATCACACACACACACACACACACGCACCATTGAACAGCTTTAGTATCTGTTATATTGACCCCCAGAAGGCTTAGCGCTACATTTTGGGGCTGTAGGTTTTCATGCTCATTGAGCTACAAGAGCATTAGTGAAGTCAGACACTGCTGTTAAGGGACACTCGAGTTCTTCCACTCCAAACTTACACCACATCGTCATGAAGAATGCTGTATGGGTACAGGGGCGTTAGCATGCTAGAACATATTTGGAGCTTCTTAGTTCTAGTTGTATTCCTGCAACTAGACATTCTATACCATAGCGTTTCTGAGTTTAGGAAAGGCCCACATCACTGTGCGATGGCCAGTATTCCACAAACATTTGGCAACGTAGACATAGTGTACTTTTATTACCCTTATATTCTTTTACTACCTCAAACCAATGGCCTCTCATGTTGTCAGCCATATTAAAAAAATCCTTTCACACCTGAGGTCTTCTTAAAAAAATAATAATAAATGCTCCAAAAATGCGAAAACTGTGCAAACGTTTGCTAGTGGTTTTGGTTTCGGAGATGCACACTTAGCCCTGCGATGAAAAGTGAATTTGGGAAGCACACAGGTGCTTTATTTATTTATTTTTCCTTTCAGTTCTCAACACAAGCACCAAAACGGAGTATGGAGTTAAAAGTAGCATTGCCACATCTGTCTATAAGAGAAAGCAGGCTCTAAAAGCCCTGAGCACGTTTCATTCGGCGTAAAAAGTTCCTCTTTTCCTCAAGAAGCTCCTGGATCCGTTTGTTGCGTGTTCGTTCACGCAGGAAGATGCGCCCTTTTCTAGGAATGATGTTGTCCTCTGGGAACTCGTTGTCCACACCACTGATTTGAAAGGGAACCTCGATGAGATTGTTTTCTTCCTCTTTGATGGCCGGCCTGGATGTCGTTAATATCGTCGGTGCTGATGTGCTGACCGTCGCAGCGGATGGTATTGTAACGGATGATGTCGTCATGACGGACGATGGTGCCATACGTTCTTCGGGTCTTGGCGTTTCTTTAAAAGTCGGTATTAGTGTTGTGAATATAAGAGCCATGCTGGTATTGGTGAATGTTTCTGTCTGGTTCCAACCTGAAGTATTTACTTCATCATTCTCTCTGGTTTGGATCATTGTTCCGACTTTTCCAGGCTGAGAGCCACTGCCAACTTGTAATCCATTAAAGTCAGCACTAGGGATGGTCACTGAAGTGAAATCTAACTGATTTATTCCAGTGGTATCTGTATTATTTTGTATCGCATCATCTTTAATAGACAATGTGACGTTATCGTTTGCACTCTGGGTCGTGAGATCGAATGACGTAGATGTTCTCGGCAAGAAGTTGCTCGGTGTGTTTAAACGAATGCTCTGAGTTGTAGCTTCTACTCTTGTGGCTGTTGTGAGGATCGTATATTCCCAGGTATTATATTCTCTAGATGAAACACTATTTGTCGTGCTGCTCATCACTGCCACAGATGGAGGAGCTCTTGTGGTTTTTACAATGAAACCCGGGCTTGTGGTACTCACTCTTGGTGTAGTTAGTGGATGAGCCACTATTGTTGTAGGGATGATGTTTGTTGTGTTTGCCTTGCTGCAGGAATTGCAGCAGATGCGCTGGAATGCAGGTATATTGCAATACTGCTGCAGCGTCGCCATCTTGCACAACATAGAGCGGTCTGTGCGACACTGTGAGCCTATAACACAACAGAGTGGAGGTATCAGACAAGTTCTGGAAAATTTGATGAGCTATGATTCGTGCATGATATTTGTGTGCAAAGAATTGTGTCTGTGTATGCTCCAGCCGAAAGATGGAAATACAGTACAAAGGGATACAGGAGAGGAGAGACAGCTTGTTCAGAATTGAAAAAACAGAAGGTTTTGCATTAGGATTCTTGGGTTTGCACTCAATTACTGTTACAGAACTTACAGTTCTCTTTTTTACACATTGTACTGTATAGCATATTATACAGCATGTACACTGGTTGGCATTATTTTGTGTATTTTGTGTATCTGTCCTTCACCGTTCTGTTTTGTATAGTCTGTTTGTACAGTCTTTTTTCTTGCACTGGTTGCACGTGATGCACTTTATGTATATAGGACAACTTAATTATAGTCTTAGCTTTGTGTAGTTTAATGTATCTCTATGATGTTGATGTAGCACCAGGGTCCTGGAGAAATGTTGTTTAATTTCACTGTGTACTGCATCAGCTATTATTCCCATTGGGATGAATAAAGTATCTATCCATCCATCCATTCATCCATCCATCCATCCATCCATCCATCCATCCATCTATCTATCGATCGTTCATATTGGGTCACCTGACTTTCCCAGCCATATGTGCTTTTTTCCCAAACTGTTATCGTAAACTTGGAGCACACAACTGTATAGGATGTCTTTGTATCTGGTAGCATTAAATTTTCTTGGAACTAGGAGATCCAAACCTGTTCCAGCATAACATTGCCCGTGTGCACAAAGCAAACTCCATGAAGATATGATTTGCATGAGTTGGAGTGGAAGATCTCCCGCTATAGAGCTCTGATTTCAACCCTATAAATGAAACACCTTTAGGATGAATTGGAACGCTGACTGCACAGCTGTTTTCCTCACTTCTTCACCTAAATCAATACCTGACTTTACTACAGTTTTTCTCAGTTGCTTTGAAACGTTTCTCAAATCATCCTTAATATTTGCAAAGCAGTAAGTGCATTTCTCAAGACAATGTGTACAAACAGCACAACACATTGGATTTCTTGCAAAAGCCTGTACTTATCTCTCAAAAACAAGTATTTGTGTCAATGAACATCTCATTCCTATCAGAATGAAAAGTCTATTTGTCATTGTTCACAAACAAAATCATCAAAATGTTTAGTCGTGTTGTCAGAATGACGCTGCACAGTTTCAGGATTTCTTGATATAAACTCTGGTTTGGGTCATAGTGACTGAAAATGCACAACATTTGAATTTCTTTTGTACGGTATCTATGAATTTCAGCAGCACAAATGAATATATTTGAATATTTGATTTATATTGATTGCAAGAGACCAGACAAGATTCACACTTTTACTGTGCTGT
The DNA here is from genome assembly GCA_039877035.1 of Silurus lanzhouensis. NCBI lineage: Eukaryota > Metazoa > Chordata > Actinopteri > Siluriformes > Siluridae > Silurus > Silurus lanzhouensis. The sequence goes on along the minus strand of JBCEWE010000339.1, from coordinate 1,840,083 downwards.
ACTAGTGTACATTTACAGAATGTATAAGTCTGTGTGTGTTTTTCTCCGTCTGTAGAGTCACTTTTACAAAATTTTAAAAAAGTTTAATGTAAATTATAGATGACAGATGTTGACAACTGGTTTGACCATTTTGCATACAATGTCTTACACAATGAACTGATGCTGAGATGTTTTTGGGGGTTAAAACTATTCAGGTGAAACCAGTATAATATATTTTGACCAACATGAACATAAACAACTGATAATGTAGGAAACAGCAGACACTCATACACAATCCATTAAATAAATGCACAAAAGCGTTCGCAATTTGATCAAAGCAACTAGAAATGTTCTTATGATGAGCACAAGTGACTAAATGCTGTGGCGGTTTTGAGAAATTTCATTTCTGATCTGAGAAACGCCAAAGCAACTGAGAAAAAAATACCCATGCGTCTAAATGAACACAATTGTCCACAAGCACACTGCAAAATCTAGGGGCACTTTTTCCCAGAAGAGTGAAGGGATTTACAAGAGCAAATTGAGACTAAATATAAAAAAGCGATCCTCAAAAAGCACATGCCATATTTCTGACATCTGGTAAATAGAAGAAAAAAAATCTGAAGTGTTTTTGGCTGAGAAGACAATGAATGCTGGAGACTGTTCACTTGTTGTGTGTTGGGTGTTCCAGTCATTTAGACATGTTGCTTCTTTTTGGAAGCGCAGCATCTATTTCAATCTATTTGATCTTGCTTTTGTTAGACTGCCGAAGAAACCTGCCATGAAAAGTTGGGCTTTCATCTCGTTTCTCATTATCAAATGCGCATACATGAAAGTTGTTTTGAATATCAGTACACTATTAGGAGGAGTGTGGATTTGCAATCCATCAACCAAACCCGCAGAAGACACGTCCCAATGATTCCTCATTTAGCAAGAATTCAAAAATGACAACGAGCGGTTTTACATTCAATGCATCAAATGGGTTCTATATAATCAATTGACATCTTGACAAATTGAGCCCCTGCACAATGCACCCTGGGAAAAAAGACACTATATGGACAAAAGTACTTGGACATTTGACTTTTCCAGCCACAAAGCTGAAGACGCACATTTGTATAGGATTGAATGTGGTGGTATTGGATGTTCCTCTTTACTTGAACTAGGAGACCCTAAAACCTATTCCAGCATAACAGTAGCCTTGTGCAAAAAGTCAGCTTTATGAAGATATGCATTATATGGGTTAGAGTGGAAGATTTTCTGCTATAGATCCATCAAGCCAACACCTTTGAGATGGATTGGAAGGCTGACTGCACCCCAGGAGTCCTCATCTCACTCTACATCAGTACCTGACTTTACTAACACCCATCTATCTGAATGACCCTAAATCTCTCAAAATCTCACTCTAAATTCTTGTGGGACATCATCTCAGAAGAGTGGAGGTTTATTATAACAGCAAATTGGGACTAAATGAATGCAATATTAAAAAAAAACACCTTCCCATCTTATTACACCTTTGACCATATACTGTATTATACTGTACACCCATAATGACTATAAAGAACCATAATCATAGAGAGAGAGAGAGAGACACAGAAAAACCAGCCGTTTTTTTGTTTTGGGTTTTTTTTTTTTTCGTCTTTTTCAGAACACATTTTTATTCCTACGTTTGCAGTTGTTCATGACAGAAACTGAAACAATGAGATGCACTTTTCCCGTTCCGTTAAATATATAGATATAGAGTTGTTCTCTTAAGAAAAATAAATTGACTGTATTGAAAGGTACAAGTTCACAGTAACTTTGGTAAAACACTTCATTACTTTGAGACCAGTCAATCCATTAGTAAATCAAAGAGTCACAAAAATAAATCAGTCATTGGTTAAATAAAATACAGGTATTTCGATGACGATGTAAAAACTGGCATGGCACACGTAAGTGTCATATATATATATATATATATGTATACATAAATATATACGTATATATACACACACATTTATATATATATATATATATATATATATATATATATATATATATATATATATATATATATATATATATATATATAATATGATTATATTAAACATTTACAAAACATTAATAAAGTTTCCCTGATAAATCAAAGTGCATATAGACGCAGTGCACGTAAAGTCCATCTGAATGTTTTTTTTTCCCACAATAGCCAGCCAAGACGCAGCAGGCTGATTGAAGTAACCCGACAGTTACTCATAAGATATAATATTCATTTTTCTTTTTTCTGAGAAGTAAAGAGTTAACAGTCATTACTTTATTAAATACAGTCAACACCAATGTTTATTTACAAGATCGCACTGTGAGGTCTGGCTTTGCCCCACGGTCGCCGCAACGGCTTTTTAGCACGAAACTTCTAAATAGCTCGCTACATAGTCACAACAGAAATGTGTGTTTCACAATACAATAACACGTCTGAAGTGATAAAAAGAGGCCAAGTGTCACGGTTTTTCTGAACCCCTATTCGTCCTAATTCCCCCCCCCTCCCCAAGAAGCCCACTTGGTAGCCGGCGTGTGTTATGTATCTCGGGGTTTGCTTGGTTTCTGTAATGTTTGGTAGAAGCTGCCTCTGGTTCTGTGTTACAATACAATACAATACAACACGATACGAATTCTATGAGTAAAGCCGTACTTTCGCAGATAGAAATGCCGATACATTCAAATCCAGTGTAAGGCATTGTTCTCGCGCTCAGTGTCTCAAGAAAATGACGTGAAGATGAAAGGCGTAAGAGGTATTTTCGTGGATCACTTTCTTCCGTGAGTCCATCAGTAACCGAAAGAAATGCACACTGACAAAGAAAAATATTTTTTTTAAAAATTATATATATATATATATATATATATATATATATATATATATATATATATATATATATATATATATATCAAACTCTGTTCAATGATGGCAATGTCTGGGGCTTGTGAAACAGCCCGATCATCTCAGCATCATAAGGAATGAAATTCGAATGACAACAACAACAAAAAATCAAATTGTTTCTCTATAAATAAAAAAAGAAATGGAGAGGCAACTGGCTGAGCATGTCCTGCATAATATAGATCTACCCTCTTCCCCCAGAAACACTTTACATCTGTTATTAAATTCTTCTAGTTCTGTAGTTTATGTAAAATTTTAAAAATTACACATAACAGTCAAGAATTAAAGCGATTGATAGCAGTCAAAAGGGTAGGCAAATAAGCTACAGCTTATTTATGATCAAACAAAATTATTAATTATATTATTGATATTCATATAGGTATGTATAAGTACAAACTATATATATATATATATATATATATATATATATATATATATATATATATATATATATATATATATATATATATGGGTATATTTACTATATATACATATGTATATAAATATTAAACAGCAAGCACAAATAAGCTGCATTTATTGAATATTTTCTTTAACAGTCAGATAGGATGGATGATGAGGTGTTGTGGCATTCGTACGTTTGCCATAAAGCGACCCTGTTTTTTTTTTTTTTTATAATAATTATTATTATTATTATGATTATTATTATTATTATCTTCACCTTGACGTTCCACCTCATGTACACTATCAGGCGCTGGCATGTATCCCAGCGCTTCAACAGTACTTCCCAGGTTTTTCATAGAAATCATATATCTCTGTTCCTTTTTTTTCAGTCTGAGAATGAACTAGGATGTGAAATGAGCAGTTAGCAAGGTTTTTTTGTTTGTTTGTTTGTTTGTTCTGTTTTTTTTGTATTTTTTATAATATTTTTTTAACCTCATTGTGACAAATTCACATTCACAATAAAGCTTCAGTAATATTTTTCCTCGCACACCTGCACCTTAGGCGGCACTCCGACGTGGACGGCATCAAATGTAGCCAATGGCAAAAGAGCACCTCGCAAACGGGCAGCTCCATCCCAAATAATCCTCAGCATCAACTGACCTCTCAGGTTGCAGATCAAACCGCCAACCCACCCGCTTCCTCTCGTAAACCTTTCTTTCACTTTCATTTTTTTTTTTTTTTTTTTTTTTTTTGTGTGTATAGATTTGTTCACAATTTCTGACTGGCCAGCGTTCACAACACAGAGCTCCACAAAGGAGAGAAATAGAGAGAGAGAGAGAGGGAGAGGGAGACAGAGAAAGAGAGAAAGAAAGAGAGAGAAAGTAAGACAGGGAGAAACAGAGAATTTGCCCCTTGTCAGAGATGCCCGGAGAAAGAGAACCACCACCCGGGAAAATAGAAGCGAAAGAGCATTGGTGCTGTAGGCTGATCAGGGAAGTTTGCCCAGCAGAGCGAAGGAGAGACAGAGAGCGACGCTCCATCCCAAAGAGGAGAGAGAGAAAAGTGGCATGGCTTGGCTTGACAGGGATGCTTTACTTGAAAACCTCTGCACCGGAGATTTATGGTCTTGACGAGAGAGCCACTGAATCAGGAAGTTGCCGTGCTTGTTAAAGTCTGACATGCCCTCTAAAATGAGAGAGAGAGAGAGAGAGAGAGAGAGAGAGAGAGAGAGAGAGAGAGAGAGAGAAAGAGAGGGAGAGAGAAAGAGAGAGAGAGAGAGAGAGAGAGAGAGAGAGAGAGAGAGAGAGAGAGAAAACGAGAATGAGAACAAACAATGAAATCATGAACATGAACACAACCTTATTTTCTATGTAAAAATCTGGACCTCAAAATGAACTCAATGAATGCAGTCAAAAAATTAATGCGATCCAATTGAGTTCAAAAGTTAACAGTAAAGATGATCAATTTTCATCAAAGTGGTATTGAAAAGTTTCCAGACTAATAGTGCTGACGTTAGAAGATTCTCCGAAATCCTGGCTCATATTAGATCTAGTCGTATTTATTGTATTCAGAAATATAAATAGAACTTTTTCCTAATGGCTTACACTAAATGATATTTGCTATTAGTCAGCTAAATGATTTTGCGTTGAATATTGTACGCGTTAAACGTTCATGCGTTATGAAACTATCCTGTATACGTGTCTGTATAGTTCATGTAAGCCTGGGAAAATGTATGCTCTCGATTCCAATCATGTTGTTTACCTTACTTATGGATTTCTATTATTTGCTGGGGTCTAAACAAAACACAGACTGTGTGTATCTTTTTGGAAAAACAGCAGATTATGGAAAACTTAAAGTAGAGATTATACACATATATAAATCTATATGGGTTTACATTTATATACTACATTTATGGCATTTGTCAGAAGTCCTCAGAGCCTCATTTAATTAACACAACTGAGCAGCTATGGGGGTTAAGGGCCTTGCTCAGGGGCCCATGAGTGGCAGCTTGGTGTATTTTAAATAACCTTTAGATCCATGCCATCCATGCAATGCCTTAACCACTCCGCTACCACACTCTATGATGGTTCCTCTAGGATCTATATGGTTTATTGGTTTCTTTAGGATTGTAAGAGGTACAAGGGGAAGAGTGGACTTACTTGAGCAGGGGTCCATGCTGCAGGATCTCAGTGCCAGAGGTTTGGATTCCAAACACAGTCCGATAGTGTTGTCGCGAGTGTGACAGAGCACCTGCCTCTCTTGTGTACCTTTGCCACACGTCACTGAACACTACACATACACACACACACACACACACACACACACACACACACACACACACACACACACACACACACACACACACACACACAGCACCTCTAAGTACGCAGAAAGAATGCAAGATCATTAACTGTTTATTGCAGAAGCTTTAAATGCCAAAACCCTCCATAGTCCAGTGACTCCACTTTTTGTAATGAATTTTTTTATATACATTATTTAGCTAAAGGAAACTCATAAAGAAAAGGCCAAGCTTTTACATGATTTAATACATTTCAGTAAGAAAAAAAAAAAGATGATGAACACATAAAACAGCAATTTCTGTATCATTAGTTAAAAAACCACGACTAATCACTAATAGTTTGGAAGCATTGAAAGGTTACTCAAGGTCATTCTGTTATGTCTATTGCTTATTCTGACCTTTTTTAAACCAAGTATTTAATAGAGCTGGACCTTTACAAATGTAGTTCAATAGTTCTGATCTATAATATAAAATCTAGTAGGCTTCTTCCTGCTTTGTTGCGACCCGAAGCAAATAAAGCAGAAGCCAGATTTTTCAAAAGTCTATTGAACCCTTTAAGTGAATTAATGTGTGTATAGGTGTTCATGATATTTCACCTGTGACCACGGGCCGAGTTTCCACTCAGCAGGACAGAGCATGCGGTTGCAGTCACGTCTCGCCTCTGGACGTTCATCGTTGCAGTATCGACTCCGAATCGACTTGAACTTTCCATCTCTGAGTGGCTGAACGCAGCGCACAGAGCGTGTCTGAGTCCCAAACCTGCCACAGGACTTACTGCACTCACCCCAGTCTCCAGTCACCCAGCTATAACAACAACAACACAAACACACATATAGAAGACATTTATCAGTTTCCAGTTTTGTTAAAGTAAAAGGTAACTGGCATTTTAGATTTTACAGTCTTAGTGGTTTCTAGTAATAATGTAAGTAGTAACAGGAACTAATTGGGATCCTTCAGAGCAGCAGATTGGAGTTTCTATCAGATTTCAGACATCATGTGTTGCTGGGGTCAAAGGAAACTGCCGTAAGCCCTTCACAGCAAAAATGGCGACTCCCTGTAGTTTTGAACCCATGTTGCTCGCTGCTTTACCCAGTCAGATTTCAAGTTGGCCACACTAGGGGCCCTCTAGCAGGCTTTGAATCACGTCAGCAATTTCAAATTATGGTCAGAAAGCGCACTAGGCAGAGCTCACAAACTGCATCTGTAGCAAACTGCACAAGTTCAGATATATATTCGTGCAGATTTAACAGCTGTTTTTTTTTTTTTTTTTCTTCATTCCATAATGACTGACAGAGGAGAAGAAATTGATTTGGTCACAGTCGCAATTTTGAGATTCTTTTCAAAAAAAGCTGGACATCATGAAGAAACGTTAAAAAAGTTCAAAACATTTTTATGAACCATTTATACTTTTCTTTTCTGTCAAATTTGCACAAAAACACACAATTTGCCTTCAATCCAAATCCCCAGGAAATCTATAATGCACAAAAAAACTGGGGTCATTTGATGAGGTGAATACCGATGCTTCTGCTAGAGATGATGTATGTGGGCAGTGCAGTTGTGGCTACAGTGAAAGGAGAAGTGTTGAATTGTGTTCATTGGGTTTCTTCTTAAGTAATGCCATTCATTCTATCTGGATGAGATTCCTGTGTGTAATGCAGCGCACTGTTATACAGAGTTTCTCTATAACATTGATGGTTTCTAAAGTCATAGTGTCATTATGATGGTATTGAGAGGTGGATTGATTCGGGTACGACACCACTGGTTATATGTAACAATAATTTGATAAAAATTACACTCACACCATAATAATACTTATAAGTGTTGGCGTAATTGTCGGTTATTATTAGTCTTATTAGTATTGCATATGCAACACACACAAACTTATTCACACACATACTCACACACACTTACGTACATGGGCTGAGCACATTCTCGTAGGTAGCAGTCCCTGAAAATTACAGAAGGCTTTTTGATTTTTTCACAGAAGCGCCGGTTCACCAGCCTCATCTCGGAGTTCTTACGGCATCCATAGCGTGTCATCTGTGTGCCTTAAACATAACACACACATACACACAAAACAACACCAAACACACAGTACAGTATTTATTCGATTCTCATTCTCTACCTAGCAGTTTTTTCTTTCACCAAACACACTGTACGTGTGTGCTGCTAAAATGCAGTACCTGTCCCACAGCTCTTGGAGCATGGCGTCCACTTCTTGACCACCCAGGAGTAGGGAACGGCATTGTCAGGCACCATGTTGTTCTCGTTGGATCTGTCACTCAAACGGTCAAAGTTGGTGATGTATTTGATTGACACTTTCACCCGTGCTGAGCTGTGCATCCGGATCTATCACATACATGTATAAACGTTAAAATGCAGCTGATCCTAGTCGACACGCTTCGAAAATAAGACTTTCAGGACACATTGACGAAGTGGCAGGAAGGCTGGGGGCGCTGCATCGCTGTACAAGGGGACTGTTTTGAAGGTGAATGTGTGTAAATGTAGATAAATAAAGTTTTTTCTCATAAACAGAACTAGTCTCGAAACTTTTTTAACACCACCTTGTACAGTGCCATAAGGATTCTGTCCTTTTTAATTACCAAAATCTCTCCACTTTTAATATAAAGTGGGCGGGGCTAATCATGGATAAACCTTGAATAATTCTTACTTTCAATAATTACAAGGTTAAAGTTACTTTCTCCTCTGACAAAGCATTTAATCCAAATTATGCACAATTTGTAGGATTTTAAAGAATTTGAAGTCTAATTAAAGAAAAAATTATTACACTATAAATAGAGATAAAAAATTACTTTATAAATTATATATTATATATTATGTGTATATAAGACAGAAAGGGATGAGGATGTATATGACATATAGATAGGTCCAGATTTAAAGTGTCGCAGTCACGGTCACTTGAAGTGTTCATAAGCTGACATTAAAGTGACATTGCATGGAGACAGTCCAGGATTAAGGTGTGTGCTTACCATGAAACCATGAACTTATGTGCTTACCATGATAACAACATCATTCTTCAAAGGTCCATCTGTCTGAATGGTGTCTTTGAAATTCTTGTTCTCGTACTGCCACTCCAGTCCTTTCTCGATGACTGAACGGGTTTCTGGATAATCTCCATGAGAGTTCAGGAAGAAATCACCAGTTGCTTTGTTCTTTACAGCTGCACAAGCACCAAAACACTCAGTGATACAGTCAATGAGTCAAAATTCTATCAAAGAAATTCTGATTTGATTACCCAAAATATTAGCTGTTCCATTGAGTTCCTGGATAAGCAGATGTCTTGCTCCTCTTGGAATTTCAAGCACTTTAATAACACCTATAATACCAAAGCACAAATCATATTTTTGATGTAAAGTCACAAAACTCTTCAATCTATTCACATCTGTTCATTTAAAGCCCTACCTTTCTTATCGGCAAAGGTGAAATTGAACCTGTGAGTCTTGCAGCTGGTTCCATCCCCACTACACACACCGCACTTGTCCTCCAGAAGTGGTGAACCCACCACGTTCACACAGTCCACTTTCTGAAAAGGAAAAGAAATTACCATGAGATAAAAATTGCAAATCAGTGACGCTCACACACACATACACTCACACAAAACGTACATACGCAAACGCAAAAATGCCTACACCTCACCTCGCACTCGCCATACACACACACGCTGTAGGGGTCTTTGTAGGAGCAGCGGATGCCTGGTTCCACCAGCTCCTGCATGTTCACCACCACTCGTGTCTCTTTGGACTGGCAGTACAAGGTGCAGCGCTGTTTAGCTACAGGACAGGGAAAAGCACCATTAACAACAAAAAGGATATATTTAAAGGCACATAATGCAGTTTAAACCTGTTTCAGTGCATTATTTTTATTTTCTCGGCAGGCACAGGCAGGCTGCTTTATTCACTTTACGGACAGATGTAGAGTCCAGAGCTTTACTGAAACGGATAGGTACAGAGATAAAGCTCGTTCACTGGGACATACTGGGTCATAAAGGCCTGGGAAACATGCATAGAGACCACACCTTCCTCACTGGAACTGAAAGACACAACCACCACACCTTCCTCACTGGAACTGAAAGACACAACCACCACACCTTCTTTACTGGAACCGAAAGACACAACCACCAGACCTTCTTCACTGAAACTAACAGACACAACCATCACACCTTCTTCACTGGAACTGAAAGACACAGCAACCACACCTTCTTCACTGGAACTGACAGAGACCTTGGCTCCTTCACTTGGACTAAGACACAGGACACAATTCCTGTACGGGAACAAAGGTGATCCCCCCCAATCTTACTTTAAATGCAGAAGTCACATTTTATTTACTCAGACTGAGAGGAACAGGGCCCATGCCTCATTCGCTGGGACATAAAGGCCACAACTCCTTCACTGAGAATGGCAAGTCATATAAACCACACTTTTATTGGGAAAGAGAAGCTATAAAGGGCATGTCCTCTTTACTGGGATGATCTGTCATAAAGGCCACACCTCATCCACCACCTTTTTTACTAGGACTGACATGTCATAAAGTCCATGCCTCTTTCAATGGGACTGACATGTTATAAAGGACACGACTTATTCACTAGAAATGACATGACATAAATGCCACAGATAATTAACTATGAATGACATGTCAAAATCCATGACTTATTCACTACAACTGACAGGTTATAAAGGCCATGCTATATTCACTATAAATGAAATGTCAAAAAGGCCACGCCACATTCACTATGCATGACATGTCAAAATGCCATGCCTTATTCACTTTAAAGGACAGGTTATAAAGGCCACGCCTTATTCACTATGCATGACATGTCAAAAAGGTCACGCCTTATGCACTATGAATAACATATCTTAAAGACCATGCCTTACTCACTATGAATGACAGGTCATAAAGGGTGCACCTTATTCACTACAAATGACGTCATAAAGGCCACGCATTAATTACTACTTATAACATGCCAAAAAAGGCCACACCTTATTCACTACGAACGACATGTTGTAAAGGCCACACCTTATTTAATACGTCATAAAGACCATGCCTTATTCACCATGATTGACGTTATAAAGGCCACGCCTTTTTCAATGGGCCTGACAAGTCTCATTTGTAGAGACTTATATTTCATGAAAGTCACACCTCTTTCACTGGCAGTGACATGCCAAAGGCCACACCTCCTTCAAATAAGACAAGTCTCATTTGTTGGGAATGAAATTTCATAAAACCCACACCTCTTTCACTGGCAGTAACATGTCCGAAAGACCACCCCATTACTGGGACTGACACGGCATAAAGGATGCGCCTCATTGTTTGGCAGTGAGAAGTCATAAAGGCCACGCCTCCTTTTTTGGGACTGGCAAGTCGTAAAGACCATGTCTCTTACGCTGGGACTGTCATATCATAAAAGCCTATACTTTGCTCGTATATTTACAAAATGCAGTGACTGTAACATCTCTATGGGTGTACTGTCAAGCGAAATTCTTTAAACGGACATCCCCAAGCACGCGGTTTGTTTGCCTCCTACCGTATCCCTGACGAATACACACATATTACTTTCTTATAAGAGTAGGTGTTAGTGTTGGCAGGCTGCCAATCAGAGCTGGCGATGGAGGACAAAAAAAAAGAGTGTGGATTTGCCAACATACCTGGAACTAAGTTACATCAAAAATCCATTCATCTGTTATTGATTTGACACATTCTGCCGTCTGGCATCAAGTCTGCACGACTCCTAAAGTCCCCGCTTAGCTAAGATTCTCTGTGGCTGTTCCTGCTGTGATCAGGAGATCCAGACTCACAGCTGAGGAGTTATCAGCTCTGTGGAGATTACACATACTACCGGCACAGCCTGTTTGAGGGAACTCGAGCTTGCAGACGTAGTATACAATGAAACACTTGGGAACATGCTAAAGGGAAACAATTCAAGATGGGTGATTATGCGGTGTGTAATCAGCACATAGTTGCTTATTTTCCAATAACGACACAATCCTTTAATACTGCAGGCAAAACTGACAAATGTTCATTGATTAAAAGAAAGACGTAGAATTTATACATTTCTGGTTATATTTCAGACCAGTAACTTTCCTGCTACTAATCATTTCCATTAGGTCTATAGCTATAAACTGTGTTTGCACCAAAAATGCAAAAAAATCTATCTATCTTCCATGCGAGTGGATGTGGACGTTGTTAATATAGAAGTATTCCAACAAGCTCATTGATATAGAGACAATTTGTCTTGCAGGTGTACTCCCAGCCGACAATGTTCAGACACCCTTCTGACAAACCATTAAGCCTCCATCATTGGCACTCACAGCCACAGAGAAGAAAGGAGAAGAACTGCCAAAACTTTACAAACAAGCAAAAAACATAAAAGCCTGTACATCAGAAGATTTAATAATAAAGTCATTGGACACAAAAAAAAAAAAGAACGAGGAACTAAAACATTTCTGAGGCTCCTCACTGTCGCTTGAGCTTCTGCGTCAATTCAATATCGCTTCATCCGAAATCCTACCAGACACTTTTAAGCTCTGAAACTGGGCTCACCAGAATAATAATAATCTAGGCACAGAACTGCTGTTCTGCTGTCAAATCTCTACGACTCCAGAAGTCCCCAGTTTACCCACTTTTTCTTGTCGTGAACGCAAGATCCGAGATTCACAGCTGACAAGTTAACGGTTCTGTGGAGAATACACAATCTGCTTGAGGAACTCCAGCTCGCAGAGGACACGGGTAAAAGGCAAAAAGAGGCATTCGAGCTGGCAGCTGAAACGTGATAATAATTTTTTTTTACTCATTTCTGGAACAGAAAACATGCACAGGAAAGGCTCGTTTATAGGCATAAAAACAGAGCCACATTAAGGTCTGAAAAAAACCAGGGGTCTGATGAAGGGGTTTCAATGGCAGGCTTTTAAAAATTCTCTATTTTTTTTTTTTACAGTTTGTAACAATGTGGTGACTGTTTTATACTGGCTTTAAACACAAGTACTTGGTTCTTGGTAGAATAGGGAAAGAAAATAATAAAATAACAATAATAAAATAACATGATGGAACATAAAACCAAGGGACAATTAACAACATGAGAGAATATATTAGTCTTTAAATTGAATACCATAATATAATATAATAATATAATATTAATAATAACAACAATATTATTATTATTATTATATTATTATATTATATAATATATTATTATTATTATTATTATTATTATTATTATTATTATTATTATTATTATTATTATTCATGAAATACATTATTATATAGTTATTATAGCACTTGATCCAGTACAATTATTTTTCATTTAATTTTTTTCATCTATACACATATTCTATATCCTTCATCTATACACACACACACAAACACACACACACACACACACACACACACATACATATATATATATATATATATATATATATATATATATATATATATATATATATATATATATATTAGAATTTTTTATGTCATTTGATGCAAAAAAAGAAAATTATATATATATAATTTTTACTTTATTATTATTATTAATATTATTATTTTATTATTATTTTATTTTTATTTTTTGCATCAAATGACATTATAAATTCTTATAGCATGATATATTCTGATTAACTAAGACTGTAAATGAATGGGGCTGGACATAACCCTGCTTGTTGGTCAAAAAAAATATCGTAAGTAAATCCTGAGAAGTAAATCCGTAAGTAAATCCTGAGAATTGCATGTAGCTGAGATACGCTTCTGTCTAACTCAAACTCCATGCTTCGTAGCTAACTCATACACAGCATCAGACTAGCACTTAACTCGAAAGTTACATTGTTGGAATGAATATTATTTTTGATGTGAATGTTAAATCCTTACTGCTTTCTTATCACTTCATTCTGACTATTGTAATTTTTTGTTGTTTGGAAACTCACGGTCAGGGTGCTCATAAGGCAGCCAGTGGTGTTTCATGTTGTGGTACTCAAACTTGCTGTCCATGAAGCTGCACTGCTCGGCTCTGTAGTCCCGGTACGGATCCTCACACTCATGAGTGTTACACACCTGGAACTGGTAGTTAGAGCCTGGGCAGGTGCGTCCACCATTTGCAGGACTGCAGAAGATGGTTGAAGTAAAACAGGTCATAGTAAGCAGTGGTGTAAATAAGTAAATGTACTTTTATTGTACTTAAGTAATTTTATGGTTACTTTCTGGTTTTTCTAAGAATCAACAAAAAAGCTTTTACTCTGCTACATTACTAAATTTATGATTTAATATATGTACCTTTTACTATATTTTAATTGACAATGACCATTATCAATTACATTGCAATCAGTCAGTCAGCTCTGAATATTTGGTTTTACTTCATCTAAATAATTGTTTTGTTTTTTCCATTGAATACTAAGAGTTCTTCTACTTGATACTGATACTGACCTCATACTGTAATTGTATTTGTATTTGTTTTTTTCAGCCTTTTTTGAAAGACTGCTTTTCTACTTTTTTTTGTTTGTTTCATTCTGGCATGTTAAAGAGGTTGTTGTACAATGAGGTGTACTATTTGATTTGTATTTGAAGAAAAAATATACATGTGTCTTTTATTAACGTGTCCTAATGTTGAGTACTAGTGCATCTCCGAGCCAACGTTCAATATGAGTAAAATCTGTTTTGCAATATTTTTACTCAAGGATGATTTTCAAGTCGTCTTTGAACCTCTGATGGTAAGACACTAATGTAATAAGTGTGTAATGTCCTCTACTATTTTAAAGAAAAACTCCACAAACAATCAAATAATACTGGTTGAATTTTACCCTATAATTAGCCAACATATCTTTGGACTGGAAGAGAAAACCAGTGTACCCTGAGGAAAACCCCATTAATTAAGAGAACATGCAGAGGCAGAGATAGAATTTAAGCAGACCTCAAAATGTGGGGTAAATTTGATTTACATTGTTGCACACATACCGTGGATTGTCACACGCACGAGTGCGAAATTGTAGTCCTCTGCCGCAGGGCCGATTGCAGGCCCCGTACTCGCTCCACATGCCCCAGTTCCCATCTCGCTTTATGATGTCAGGAGTCAGCCACATGCAGTGCCCTTTAAAGCAGTGCTAAAACCGAGAGTGAGACAAAGACAGAGAGGCACAAATTAAGCTCTAAAAATAAGAATCGTGTGATGACAGAGCTGTTTTTTTTTTGCAGCATATTTGTATAAATGACTAAGCACCTTGCCGTCACCGCATATGGTGCCGTCGATCGGCGGTCCTTTTTTGGTCTTGCAGAAAAAGGGATTGTCTGGATGAGCACACCACAGCTGCTTACATGGGTCAAAGGGGCGGTACTGAGGAAGAACAAGCACATGCGATATTATTGACACCATAGACAGAGAACCTTGTTTCTATCAATGTGTACATATCGCTTATAAGGGACAGAACAACAGATCATTTGACAGCAACACTTTAAGGCAGTCTGTTATAATCTGGTAAATGGCTTGGATGGCACTTATCTTGAATCGAAATTTGTCTTTCAATGTCATAAAAAAAAAAAAAATGGCTACAAGCACTGGCATTGGCTGCTCTCATGCCAGATTGGATTAAGTAGAGGAAAAAAGGCTATGGTAACTCTATCGAGCCACGGTGAGCAGATGATATGTGAGCGATACTTTGAGCAACTGCTGTACATAAAAATAACAGTGATCCTTAAAGAGTTACTGTCTGACTTAACAGTGTGTCAGAACAAAAGCTGCTTCATGCAAACCAAAACCATAGCAATGACGGATAAAACAAGAAAAAAAACATATTTTCAGTCATGGCAATTCTGACAGCGTTAGACCAACATCACAGTCTGCTTACAAATGTTAGCAATGCCACATGACCACCACTTAGGTTTAGACATGAATGAGAGCAAAACGAGATGAACAAAACAAAATGATTATTGCGTTCTTTAAAAAAAAAAAAAAAAGTTGTCCCTGTTTTCTTGACATAATGTTTTCTCCTAAACTGGGCTTTTCCCGTGTGAAGTTTCTCTTCACTTCAACTATGAGACCCAAACTTGTTCCAGCATGACACTGCTCCTCTCCGCAAAGCTAGCTCCATGAAGATACACTATACTGACAAAAGTATTGGGACACCTGACTTTTCCCACTGTATGTGGTTCTTTCGCAAACTGTTACAACATAGTTAAAGGCACTCAATTGTATCATATTTTCCATTCACTTAAACTAGAAGACCCAAACTTGCTCCAGCATGACAATGACTCTGTGGTTTACATGGGTTAGAGTGAAAAAACCCCAAGACACAAATCTTGACAAACACATAAAAATCTAGTGGAACATCTTCCCAGAAGGTTAATATAAATTGGGACTAAATGTGGAATGCAATGCACAAATCAAACGTTTGACAGTATTGTGTACAGTATGCTTTACATAGGTTGAAATGGAAGATCTTGAGTGGCCTGCTATAGAACGCTGACCTCAACCCTGCTGAGCAACTTTGGGATGAATTTTTCATGCTGAATGCACCCCAGGCCTCCTCACCTCACCTGTATCAGTACCTGACTTTACTAACACCTTTGTGGCTTAATGAGCACAAGTCTCATACAAATCTTATGGTCAGTTGTCCACAAATTTTTGTCGTATAGTGTATAATGTTCAATTAACTGTGTGAGATAAACGAACAGTATATATATAAGTATATATATATATATATATATATATATATATATATATATATATATATATATATATATATATATATATATATATACACACACACACTTATACATTAAAATGATTATAAATTATCTATAATCGCTAAATCATACATCATATGGACTTTGTGATTTGCAAATTTTAATGTATCCTATACAAGAAATTCATTAAATAATATGCACCTAAATGTAAAATTGTGGCAAACAGCTATTTCTTGCTAACTGACACCAAAAACATATAAATAAATTCAATTTACTGATTAAATTCTTTAGCATCAGCATCATCAGGGATTTTCATGTCATCGCTAGTCATCAAAGATGAATGAAATATAAGAACATACTACAGATGCCTGAGAGAAAACGCATGAATGGCCAAATAAATTTTTTTTAATTATAAATAAATAGGATATAAATTGGTAATGTGATATTTGACGTTAACTCGAATCAGCGTGGGTATATAAAAAATTATGAAGATGCTTGGAGTCAGCTTGATGCGATGTGACCGAAGTAATGCATCGACAAAGTCAAACGTGATGGAATAATGATGGACTGGGGGTGACACGTGGAGGCGTGGTCATGTGGCTGGGCGATGCCTTCCCTTACCTGTGCTCCTGAAGGCCCCACCTTTTGCAGCTAAGGGAACGGTTTGACAAGAGAGTAAAGCACAGACCTTGCAGAAGTGTGCACTGCCTGAGAAGATTTACAGAGCATCCTGAAAGTATTCACAACACCTCACTTTGTCCACATTTTGTTGTTAAAGCCTTATTCTAAAATAGATTCAATTCATTATTTTCCTCAAAATTCTACAATGGATACCCCATTATGACAGCATGAAAGAAGTTTGTTTGAAACATTTGCAAATTTATGTTTCCACTGATCGTCCTTGAGATGTTTCTACAAATTCATTGGAGTCCACCTGTGGTAAATTCAGTTGATTGGACATGATTTGGAAAGGCACACACCTGTCTATATAAGTTCCCGAAGTTAACTCTACATCAGTAGACAAACCAAGCCATGAAGTCCAAAGGAATTGTCTGTAGACCTGGGAGACAGGATTGTATCAAGGCACAGAAGATCTCAATAAGCACAGAGGCCTCCATCATCTGTAAATGGAAGTAGTTTGGAACCACCAGGACTTTTTTTAGAACTGAGCCGCCTGGCCAGACAGAGCTCCACCGAGCGTCTCTGTGGATAGAGGAGAACCTTCCAGAAGAACAACCATCTCTGCAGCACTTCACCAATCAGGCCTGTATGGTACGTGGCCAGATGGAAGCCACTCTTTAGTATAAGGCACATTTCAGCCCTCCTGGATTTTGCTAAAAGGCACCTAAAAAACTCTCAGTCCATAAGAAACAAAATTCTCTGTTCTGATGAAACAAAGATTGAACTCTTTGGCCTGAATGCCAACCATCATGTCTGGAGGAAACCAGGCACCGCGTATCACCTGGCCAATACCATCCCTACAGTGAAGCATGGTGGTGGCAGCCTCATGCTGTGGGGATGTTTTTCAGCAGCAGGAACTTGGAGACTAGTCAGGATAGAGGGAAAGATGAATGCAGCAATGTACAGAGACGTCCTTGATGAAAACCTGCTTCAGAGCGCTCTGGACCTCAGACTGGGGTGTTATCTTCCAACAGGACAACAACACTAAACACACAGCCAAGATAACAAAGAAGTGGCTACGGGACGACTGTGAATGTTTTTAAGTGGCAAAGACTGTGAATACTTATGTACATGTGATTTTTCTTTTTTTCTTTTTTTTTTGTTTATCATTTGCAAAGATTTCAAACCCACTTCTTTCACGTTGTCATTATGGGGTATTGTTTGTAGAATTTTAAGGAAAATAATGAATTGAATCCATTTTGGAATAAGGCTGTAACATAAAATGTGGAAAAGGTGAAGCGCTGTGAATACTTTCTATGCACTGTATTTTAAAAAATTCAAATGCTAGAAATAAAAGCTGCATCTGACTATTCTGTATTATCTCTAAATATCTAAATATATAATTTATACCACCCCAATTCTAAAAAAGTTGGCAGACTGGGTAAAATGTACATACAACCAGAACCAATACAAACCCATATTTTATTCACAGCACAGAAACATAGAAAACATTAAAATGTTTAAACTGAAAAAAATAATTTTTAGGAAAAAATAAGGTAATTTTGCGTGAACATGATCCAAAAAAAAAACCCCACCATCTTTTCTGGACCAAAGCTAATTTAATATGAGTGGAAATCTGTTCTGTGGTCAGACAAATCTATATTTCAGTTTATTTTTAAAAACCATGGACACCACGTCCTTTTAACTAAAGACGAGGGGGATCATCCGGCTTATTATTAGCGCTCAGTTCAAAAAGCCGCATCTCTGATGGTATGCGAGTGCATTAGTGCCTTTGAAATGGGGAAGACCTTGCATCTTTAACCAAGACAATGCTAACTACATACTGCATCTATTAAAATTTGTAGTAGAAGAGTCCGGGTGAATAAAACATTTGGTGCATCATGAAACGCAAAACACAACAAAGGACACCCAGAACTGTTGAGCAGGTAGAATCCTGTATCCCATATGGAACAACATTCGTCTCTCAAAACTTCAGCAACTGGTCTCCTCCGTATCTTGTTTTATTGTAAATAAAATATGGGTTTATGAGATTTACATCATAAAATGCTTCAAAATGCATCATTGCTTTTTATTTACATTTTACACAGTGTTCCAACTTTTTTCAGTTGGGGTTGTATATGTGATTATAGAAAATTAATAAGCTCTGGATTGCTTCGCAATAATAGAATAGGATTTAATGTGTATGTGTGTGTGTGTGTGTGTGTGTGTGTGTGTGTGTGTGTGTATGTATGCGAATGGGTGCAACTTCTCCACTCATTTCCTTAATCATTACTTTATTAGTCTCAGAGGCTCCACCCACAGACCTAGTGATGTTGACTTATAATGCATTATAAGTGGCAGCATGTATAACATGGCCGAGTGATTTTTCTGCATCGCTCCACAATGAAACCATGACTGACTCGAAATAAAAAGAAATGATCAGAAGTGGAGTTATACATGCTCACAGCAGTCCTGAGATGCTGTAGAAGCACTCCATAATGCATTATAGTGTCAGGGGGCAAAAGTGTGTTTAAAGGGGTTGGGGGGATTGGGGTAGGTCACTTACCGCTGTGCACATCATGTATCCGGCGCCGAAGTCAAAGCGACACTGCTCGTTCATGGAGTAGTGCAGGCCTGGCAGCTGGGGCAGCTCCTCCCACGTGTGCTCAAACGGGTCGTCCCTCAAGCAGTCATACGAGCTGCATAAAGGAGCATATCGTGGCACGTAAAAAAAAATGTAACTGAAATTAAACAGTAATATAAAATTCATAATTATACAAAACTGGACAGTAAGTTAATTCATTTCTTCATGATCTGTAGGTGTGTACTGTAAATAGGAATACAGCTTCTGCTGACCACTGGAAGTGATCTGTGTTTACAGGCGCAGTACGTGTGTGTGTGTGTGTGTGTGTGTGTGTGTGTGTGTGTGTGTGTGTGTGTGTGTGTGTGTGTCTTCAGTTTTACTTTAAGTAGAATCCCAGCTCATGTGGGCCAGTGGAGGTGCTATGTGTGTATGTGTGTGTAAGTGAACGCATGTGTGTTAGCACTCTAAATAACAATCCAGATCCTGCTGACCACAGGAAGTTCTTTGTTTGTGTGTGTGTGTGTGTGTGTGTGTGTGTGTGTGTGTGTGTGTGTGTGTGTGTGTGTGTGTGTAAGTGAATGCAAGTGTGTGCTCTGTAAATAGCAATTCAGCTCCTGATGACCACTGCTCTGTGTGTATGCATGTGTGTGGTGTGGGTGTGTTTGTGTGTGTAGTGTGTGTGTGTGTGAGTTCCTGACTATACCTCTCACTTTAAGTAGAAGCCCAGCTCCAGCTAACCAGTGCGTCACTGTGTATGTGTGTGTGTGTGTGTGTGTGTGTGTGTGTGTGTGTGTGTGTGTGTGTGTGTGTGTGTGTCTATGTACTGTATGTGTGTGTGTTCTCTCACTGTAAATAACGGCCCAGTTCCTGCTGGCTACAGCGAGACCAGTGGAACCTATGGAATGCAGCCTGCACCAGGGGAGCCATGATGCTGCCCATCTGCACCTCATCCCCACATCGATTCCCCTGACCATCATGCTCCATTCCCAGCCTGCAACACACACACACACACACACACACACACACAATATATTAGACACAATATAATTGCGTAGTTAAGATGTAAAGGTTTTTAGATGGATTTTGGAGCGTTTTAGTGTGTATAAGAGTGCAGGTGGATAGATGCTTACACATGACCGGTCTCGTGGGCCACCACAAAGGCAGAGGAGAAACCGTCCTCGTGGTTTAAAGTGCAGCTTCTGACTGGATGACACATACCAGTCACGGGAGCATATCCTGATAAAACACATCGCAAATTGATTAAGGGGCTCACAATTAACTCTATACGATTTCAGCAGACATCTGAGATATACATATATGTGTGTGTGTGTGTGTGTGTGTGTGTGTGTGTGTGTGTGTGTGTGTGTGGGTCTCCAGTACCCTGCATCCCTGTTGGTCCGAACTCTTGGCGTGTAAGGAAAATGGCATGGTCATGGTAGTCTTTGTCGTTAGTGTCCTTCCTTTGCTGCTCAAACGCCCAGCGGCACACATTCTCCAGACTCTGAGACGGGTTTCCCAGCTCGATCAGATTCGTAGACTGGAATCAAAGCCAAAAAATAAATCATTCTGACTGACTTACAAAATTAACATCCCAAATCAGCTGAGAAGTGAAAATAGTTTCAAATAGAATCCAATGCAGTAAAAAAACAATAAACCAAATATATGAATATTAAACATATTTCTAGACATTTTTACTGCTCAGGCTTCAAATAGTCCTGTTCTACTGGCTGTGCGCTGGGTTGTGCAGTGTTTCCAGACTCATGGACTAAATTCAAAGGAGATAAAACTGAAGTTCAAGCTGAGTTTATATATGTAAGTGAACTGGTATCATGTTCCTCTGTTCTTGTCCTATACAAACATCAACAGTTTTCTGAAAAATTGGTGGTCAGTGAGAGAAGTTCTCAGCTTATAGATACTCACTTAAAAAGCCATTAAGTTCAACTAGATAAGTAAAATTCTTCATGGCAAATGTTGATGTTGGACAATTACTGGTAGGTAAGATAGAAGGCAAATAGAGTGATAGAGTAATCCAGTAGACTGATGGAGAGAGTGTGTTATTAGTAGAAAAACAGAAGGAGTGAGAAGTAAGTGTGTGTGTGTGTGTGTGTGTGTGTGTGTGTGTGTGTGTGTGTGTGTGTGTGTGTGTGTGTGTGTGTGTGTGTGTTTGGCATTGTTGAAAAGATAGTCCAGACTCTGAATATTTTGTCACTTGTAAATCTATGGGAGGTTTTGTGATATTGGATAATCAGCTATGAAAGTACAGTAAGTCAGATCGGGTCAAAATATGCACATGCGACAGAGGAGGTTTTAGCTTAGTGGTTTAGGCATTAAACCACTTTGGAGCCAAAGGTCATGAGTTTAAATCCTAGCCACACCAAGCTGCCACTCCTGGACTCTTGTGCAAGGCCTTTTACACCATAGCTGCTCAGTTTTATGAATGAGATAAATGAGAGCCTCTGCCAAATACCATAAATGTAAATGTAAATGCAGACTGCAAAGTCTGAAGGACTCTGCCGTGTCTGGTGAATGTGCATGTAAAAGTTTCTCTTAAACAATGCAGAATTTCAATGAACCTTTTTTTATTGGAACAGAGGAAGTCAATAAGAAATGGTTCCAATTTGACTTTCTGAAAAGGGAAAGACGTAATTCCAATCAGTCAAACAAAAGTACAGCTTAATAACTAAGAACAGTAAAGGCTGTACTTGGTTTAGTGTGCGTGTGTGTCAACAGTCCAACATTTTCAATGGAAGTCAATAAAAGTTTTGGCTATGATCGGAAAAGCGTGATTCCGATCAGTTAGAAAAGTTACACAAAAGCCAGGAAAGCACACTAAGTCGGAACAGGCTGAAGGTCTGTGGTGAGTTTGGCGCATGAAAAGACCAGGGTTTGGAAATCTAGGGTTTTTATAATAATAATAATAATAATAATAATAATAATAATATAATAATAATAATAATAATAATAATAATAATAATAATAATAAACAGGAAAAGAGATAGTCTGCTTTATCAAGTCAAGAAAAAAATTATGTACATAAAATCTGTAAAATGGTATCAGATTTCTGCTTTTTGGTTCTGTGTAAAGAAAAGTGACAGAAAAGGGTGAAATTAGTCTTTTTTTAGACACACAGTTAAAACACAATTCGTTCTTCGAAACCAAATAAAAAATGTGACGTTAAATAGTAATACACAGGTCACGCTGCTGTTCCACGACCGTTCCACTCAGGGATTCAAAACATTACTCCGACTGGTGCTGTGACGTGGCCACCGCAAGCCCAAGATCATTTCCAGATGTGTGTCCTGAAACCGACTTCCTCCCTTTCCACTCTGCTGAGTTCATGGACCCGGGGAGGAGAACACTCAAAAAAAAACAAACACAAGTGCGATGATCAGATCCGGCCAGTAGAGAGCGACGTTGGATGTAGTGATGCGGAATGCTGCAAGCTGTACTCACACCAAAGCTGTCACTCTTAACATCACTCGTAGTGCTAATCACGCTATCATCACTTATTAAAATAGCAGAGGACTATTTTAGTGAGTGCTTACTAAATATTTCAGCAGGAGAAGAACCAATATCTTGCACTGGGCCTGGTTAAATGGCTTCATAAGGCATATTTTTTAGCTTTTATTCCACACTTGTGATACCTTTCTTGATTTTGTCCCAACCGGAATCATGGGTCGTATCGTTTTCGATCATGGGGAGGTTGGATTCCTTAAATCTGATTGGTCAGGAGGTGTCGAGATTGTTTTATATCAGGTCATTTCTGACAGCAGATCAATTCAGAGATATTTTTAATATGCTCAGGCTAATATGTTTTCACAGAAGTCCCAGGAACTTGTGAATGTTTGGTGGATTCCATATGTAATTTAGCACTAATAATAAAAACGACTGACAAAAAGCGTCAGTCGAGAAGAAGAGAAGAAAAGAGTAAAATCACTACATACTTGCCATATTTACAGTGTAATCTAGTACAAGACGTACTTATAAATGTCTCTCATTATATTCCTGTATAAAACTTTATACCATTGCAAATACAATGCAAGTACATATTCTATTTTGTGAATTCTCTCGCATATTGTGCCTCACACACATACTGCACTAATACATCTTCATATATACAGTACAGACCAAAAGTTTGGACACACCTTCTCATTCAAAGAGTTTTCTTTATTTTCATGACTATGAAAATTTTAGATTCACACTGAAGGCATCAAAACTATGAATGAACACGTGGAATTATATATGGAATTATATACATAACAAAAAAGTGTGAAACAACTGAAAAATGTCATATTCTAGGTTCTTCAAAGTAGCCACCTTTTGCTTTGATTACTGCTTTGCACACTCTTGGCATTCTCTTGATGAGCTTTAAGAGGTAGTCACCTGAAATGGTCTTCCAACAGTCTTGAAGGAGTTCCCCGAGAGATGCTTGGCACTTGTTGGCCCTTTTGCCTTCACTTTGCGGTCCAGCTCACCCCTAAACCATTTCGATTAGGTTCAGGTCGGTGACTGTGGAGGCCAGGTCATCTGGCGCAGCACCCCATCACTCTCCTTCTTGGTCAAATAGCCCTTGATGCCTTCAGTGTGACTCTACAATTTTCATAGTCATGAAAATAAAGAAAACTCTTTGAATGAGAAGGTGTGTCCAAACTTTTGGTCTGTACTGTATGTTTATACACCGATCATAAATCTATGATTATAATATATATATTTATCACCACCATTATGAGCAGTAACAGCATTAACATCTTCAGCAATTTGAGCTACAGGAGCTCGTCTGTTGGATCAGGACCACACGGACCAGCCTTCGCTCCCTAATGAGCAGGTCTAATCATTATAATAATACTATACGAGTAGTCCCTGTCTTACGATGGGGACGCGTTCCGATGACCACTTCGTAACTTGAAAATATCGTAAGTCGAAGCATGGCCTAGCCTTCTTTTTAAAGAGTCTTTAAGAATGGTGATCAGAATGAAGTAATATACTGTAATTTTGATAATCATTTAATAAATGACAGTACATAATTTATCAATCAGAGCAACTTACAGTACCGTACTGTATAAACTATACAGTATATATGTATGTGGCAGTGGACACGGTTCACGAGTGGAGGCCGGAGCATAAGCTGCGATATTTGCAAAACTTTTAATATTGGTACAATTTTGTGATATTGCTATCAGCATCATAAAATAAAAAAATCGTAATTCGGGGACCATCTGTATAAGATTAGCATATCCCGTCATGCTAAACCTTTTCTGATGTCGGGGAAAGTGGTAGCATAATGGTTAAGGTGCTGGGTTACTGGTAAGAAGGTCAGGGGTTCCAGCCCTGACAATGCGCTCTGATCCCAGCTTCCTACATCGTTAGGATATACAGTATGAAGAAAGAATTTCACTGTGACAAGTAAAAAACACCTTACTTATCTTTTTTCAAAGTTTTTTCCACCACAGAAAAGTCTTCAGGACATTAGCATGAAAGCAAAGAAAACTCAGAGGCCAATGAGAGAGTGAGGGCTTGTAGCTGCTATAATTGTTAATGAGAACTAACTCGTCTCAGACATGTTCCACCGAGGCAACACTGTACAGGTCAATATGACAGAACACGGTCTGGTCTTCACCTATTCAGAAAACACACAGACGCTGATTAAGATCTAACTGGATTGAACTCTCCATGTAATCTTCCTATCCTAATCTCCTAATCTCTGTTAGCCTAAAATCAGCCAAATACACACACTCGCATTTTCTCCCAGGTTTTTTTTTTTGGGTGTGTCAGCTCAAGGACATACACACACACACACATACACACAGCTACACTCCATCTCTCTTTCTCCAGAGAGCAGATGGGAAAACAAATGCATGATGTAGGAACCTTGTTTAAGGTACTCGGGGTCAGTTGGCTGATCAGTTTGCGCTGCTGCTGCCGGCAACGGTTGCCACAGTAATTGGGGATGATGGACAGCCTGCTGCTGAGACAGGCAGGGCTGCATGCTGATTGGGCCTGAGGAGGCGAAGGCATGTAGATGGGGCATGGATGAGAAACAGAAGGATGGATATGATGGAATTGCAGGCAGATATTTTGACAAAAAAATAGGAAATGAGAGACAAAAAAGTGGTAAAAGGTTTAATGGAGGTTTAGAGAGATGAAGAAGCAATGCTCTGATGAGGATGCTTGATAAAAAGACAGAAACAGGTCTGGATTGGGCTGGCAGGTAAATGTGGGGCAGCTGTTTTTTTTTTTTTAATCCAGATAGACAAAGGCTCTAAATCAGCACGAGACAATATCTGCCCCAATGCTGTGTTTAAAGTCATCCAGAGTATCACATCATGCTGTATATCAGACATGAAGAGATGATTATGTCGAAACTATTGTAATTTATTGTAGTGTTTTTAATGTTTTAATCATTTATGATTAAACTCTTGGTATAGTCCGGTTCCTCTCAAGGATTCATCCTCGTAACATCTAAGGAGGTTTTTTCATGTCACAGTTGCCCCAGGCTGCTTATTAGGGATAAATACAGATACATTTAAATATAAGAAAACTTTGTTCTACAATTCTACATTGTCCATTGTTAAAAGCACTATAGAGAAATTAAATGAATTGAATTGTGGTTTTACACAAGGTTACTGGGTTGGTAAAAGGATGTGGTTGCTTAGTGGTTAAGGCTCTGGGTTACTAATCGGAAGGGTGGGGGGTTTAGTATCGCCAAACTGCCACTCATGGGCCCTTGAGCAAGGCCCTTAACCCTCTGCTACAGAGAAATTTGATGTTGAATATGTTACATACATTTGACAGACGGCGATTCTGCAACGAGTCGTTCGAGATGTTCGACTGCGGAGACCCAGTGTGAATAGCAGAAGGTGTTTGACACGTGATAGTGTGTAAACGTAGATAATAACGTAGATGGTAAACGAAACTTTTTGGTACCACAACATAGACACTAATTCCTACTCTTCTACAATAATAGTCATAAATATATAATACAAAGGAATCTATTCACTTGTGCGTCTGCAAGCTTACAATTCTACCCGAGGTTTTAACTACTTAAAGTGCTACTTGGAACCTTCTGTGAAATGTTGTAGAACCTTCATAATAAAATTAAGCAATTGTCTTCAGGTACATAATATATTTCCATTTCTTCCAGCACTAGTTGTAAGGTTGTTCTTTATTCCGACGATCCACAGAATGTTTAGTTCTGACACTAGAAGTAGATTCCAGTTAACTGAAATGCCTCATCAAATGCAAATTAAGGCACACATTTAATGTATTACATCAAAAATTAATAAATCAGAAAACGTAACTAAGGAAGAAACAACCATTTCTACTTCATGAAATGTATTCCAAAAATGAGGTCACTTGAAAAAAGGAGAAATGTTTCAGAACCTGCTGATTGATCTCAAGTTAGTTCCTTACAATTACTGACCTTCATTGATCGAGCAAAGCTCAGACTCCTTCTTGCCAACACACACAACTTTGTGCAGTGAGGTGTGTGTGTGTGTGTGTTTATATGCGAATGCCACAAAGATCAGATGGGTCTTAGAAGCCCATCATGGCGGTGATGGCGTTGGGGTAGTGTGTCACTTAATCTCAGGACATCCTCATCTCATCTCCTCTTACACCAAGCAGGAAGAGTGAGAGAGAGAGAGATTTTACAGCAACGCGTTCGCAAACGAGGAAGCACCATCATTGATTGTTTATCTTGCAGCTACTTCCCAGAATGCTTTTCTGTGATCCACTGGGAAATGATGAGGGAAGGGGTTCAGGGGGCATCCAGAAGCCAATTGCATAAAATCAGTGTTCTGTGTGTTTTTGGTGCAGAGCTGTGAAGGTGTGCTACTTTGAAAACGCTCCCCTTGGGAGTAACATGCTTTTAGTATTAGTCCATCGGAAAAAAATAACACATGCCCTAGTGCTTGGACGGTGTCCATCTGAGGAGGGAAAGGGGTGTGTGTGTGTGTGTGTGTGTGTGTGTGTATGAACAAGCAAACAAGTGTGTACGAGAGTAAAATGTACCACAGTGTACACTATATTGGTATTAGACAGCCATCTTTCAAGGTTCTCAGTTTTAACCAATTTTTACCCAAGATGAATTTGGTCAACTTAAAACATTTTAATAAAATAAAGGCTTAAATATAACAGACTGGTGCCTAAATTGCTTACCTTTAGGCTGCTATTACTGATTATTGTTTTAAAATATATATTTGTGGACAGAATGATTGATTTTAGCTAGCTGTGTGGGACCCCTTCATGTAATTGCTAGCTACATTACTAGCTTTGCTAGTCAGTTAGCTATGCATCAACTAAATATATGAAGCTGGTACATACATTCATTTAGCCAGGTACATTTTATGTAACTCACATTCAATATAAATGTCTTTAAAAAACTGTAAAAAAAAACAAAAAACATTTAATGGTCCAATACTTATATCTGAGTGGAGATTGGTACAAGCCTTCACCATTGGTACCTTCAGCTAACGGAATGTGACTTGAATGTAAAAGACAGTGTATAAAACTTGCCAGCATTACAACTTTTACAGTTAATTTAACTGGTATTCTATCTATTTTAAAGCATACATTGAAGTGGTTCAAAAGTCATCTTTCCCATTCTTCTACTAAACTAATTACGTTTAAGTTACTTAACGTTTCACCTGGAGAGTCTGCTAGAAATGCAGTACTACTTGATGTACACAGTAGAGCAGTGCTTTGGAAAGTTGTATATACAGTTTAGTTAACAGAGAAAGTTAATATTTTTAATATATCCTGTAGCTAAAACTTTTAGTTTTAGTAGACATATTTGTGGGTGGAGCTAAGTGAAAAGCCTTTGCAATAGTTGAACTAATGGTTACATGTAAGTTACATGACATAGTGGGATAGTTAGCTAGTTATGTAGCCATGTTTTAATGTTTAACGGTCATATTTGCAGATGAAATAATAGTTGTCTTAGTTGATAATTTCATGTAATCTCTATGTATTTTGCAATCTGGTGTTAAGATAACTAGCTAACCAGAGGTTATGGTAAAATATCAAAGTTTGAAGAGCTAGTGAGATACAGACTATTAAGTAATGCTGGGATAAGATCAGAAACCAGGATAACCAAATGCAGGAAAGGGTTATTTAACCTAATTATATGTAATGGGTCATTATATAATGTTAGTGTTCTATTGTTCTACCAGACTTCCTTTATATTGTACCATATGTGGAAAGCTGTCTCAGATGTCCCATTAACCCCTGAATGGAGAACAGTGACATGCTGATTTACCTTTTTGGCATCCACCAAGACGATCCGCACCAGAACCACGTTGATCCGTGCTCCCAGAGAATGGTCATGGTAGATTTCATTCACCTGGAGAGATAAAAAACATCTATTTGATATAGGGTTAACATTCAGTGAGCCAAAACAGAAATGTTTTTAAGAAATGTATTTTTTGGGGAAAATGCATCAGGAAAATCCCAGCTTGGTAGGAAGCTATGGGTCAGAGTGTAGGGTCAGACAGGATACCATGCCCCTGGAGAAGAAAGGATTAAGGGCCTTGCTCAAGTGCCCAACAGTGGCAGCTTGGTAGTGCTGTGGCTTGAATCTCTGTGCTGCCACAAATGGCCCCATTATTTCCATTTGCATCTAATCGACGGCATATATCTACTGTATCATTTAGCATGCAACATACTGTTACTTCTACCTCAACCTACCCCAAACCTGTTCCAGTATGACAGTGCTTCTGTGCACAATGCCAGCTCCATGAAGAGTTGCACCTTTGGCAAGAAAAAGACTTAAGGCTGTAATTGAGTATAATGCTAAAAGCTTGGCACACCTATTTTTGGGCAGTTTCTCCCGTTCTTCTTTGCAGAACCTCTCCAAATGTGTTCAAGTCTGCATTCTGGCTGGGCCACTCAAGGACATTAACAGAGTCAGATAGCCACTCCTTTGTTATCTTGGCTGAGTGCTTAAGGTCGTTGTCCTGTCCTGTTGTTGGAGAAGGCTTTCATCACTGCATTCATCTTTCCCTTTGACTAGTCTCCCAGTTCCTGCTGCTTAAAAACGGCATGATGCTGCCACCACCATGCTTCACTGTAGGGATGGTATTGACCAGGTGATGAGCAGTGCCTAGTTTCCTCCAGACGTGAGTCTTGGCATTCAGGCCAAAGAGTTCAATCTTTGATTTACGACAGAAAATTTTGTTCCTCATGATCTGAGAGTCCTTCAGATGCCTTTTAGCAAACTCCAGGCGGCTACCGTGTGCCTTTTACTGAGGAGTAACCACCAGACACGCCTAATTGATGGAGTGCTGCAGAGATGGTTGTTCTTCTGGAAGGTTCTCCTTTCTCACTGATAAACACTGGAGCTCCCTGACTAAGGCCCTGCTCACCCAATCGATCAGTTTGGTCATTTGGCAGTTACATAACACAGAACACAGTCTTCTTCGGGTTGGTGAACATACTTACGGTGGTTATGACCTGAAAGCTAGATTTTGGTCTCATGAAACAAAATACAATGCTGCCCAAAGCTTCTATCTTACAACATTTCGAAGCTTGACATCCCTAGGCTGTAATGTTTACGATTATTCCTTTCTCCTTCACATCTTCCTTATTGTGTCCTGGAAAACTAGCAAATCTCTGCGTTTTGAGACTTCGTTTGATTGGGTCATTATGGTAACTAGCTATTTAAGTATCTATTTATTTATATCCATATATTGTCGATTTTCAAGTATTCATCTTTTTAATTTTTTTTCTTGTCCCCAATGTAATAGGATGATGCAACTTTATGCATGCAACAAGATTTACAGATTTGGAGTAAAAAAAAATGGTCACAAATAACAGTTTTTTCTAAACTATTAGGAAAACAATTCTGAGTAGACATTCTTTCGGCTACTCCTGTTAGGGGTCGCCACAGCGGATTATCCGCATGTTCGATTTGGCACATGTTTTTACGCTGGATGCCCTTCCTAAAGCAACCCTCCCCATTTATCCGGGTTTAAGACCGGCACTAAGAGTGCACTGGCTTATGCAACCCTAATGGCTGGGGTTGGTTCCCTAACCAGGGAACGAACCCAGGCCGCAGCAGTGAGAGCGCCACATCCTAACCACTAGACCACCAGGGAACCTACTTCTGAGTAGACATTGATTTTCAACTACTAGTCAATATTTTAAACAAAAATTTTTGTTCATGTAATTTCTTGATAGAAAATATTAAGTTCTAAAGGCGCAATTTACATGCAAAATATTTTTCTTTTCAGCCAATTAAAAGTAAAAGATGCCGCTCATTATGCTCTACCCATGTTGTGCTGCAAGTGGTTTCTTGAGTAATATAAGAAATAATAAACACGTCTGAGTCATTGAGGCAAGACTTCACCGGTACTGAAATACTGAGCAACCTGTTTAACTGCACATTTCTCTATAGTGACCTCTCACACTAACGCCTTGCCCGTCTTTACTTATCCAGTTTCCTAAAGAAAGGGACTGTGGGAAAAACGCTCCGTGACTGAAATAAGCGACGGAGACAAGTAAATTGGCCCTAAAGTTCAGACATGGAGTCTTCTGCCTCCCTGGAAGCCTACTAATGAGACACAGCGATATATACACACAACCAACAATAATGAGATTTATTACAGACTAGCAAAACTACCTGTCTGTTCCACCATCTGTATGTTTACTTATTCGTCTTCTTTTTTTTTTTCGTTTTCTATATTGTCCTGTCTTCCTGTTCTTCTCTGCAGCTGACATGTGGACCTCGCCTGGCCATTAATGCACCTGATCACAAACAATATAATGATCGGTCACTCGTCGCATTGCTCTTTCTGGTACACAGTCACATTGCTTGGAGCCACATTAATGTGAATACCTGAGAAAAAGGTGCCAGACTGTCTGGGCACTTCAGCAAGATGGTGCAAATATAAACATAACTCAGAAGTGACACATGGCAACTGCGATGAGTAGGGAAAAAAATACTTTATAATGACACGGCATTGTTGGGTAGACTAGTTTAATCTGAATACTCACAGCACTGGAAGGTAGTAGGAGTAATAATCATAATAATAATAATAATAATAATAATAATAATAATAATAATAGAGAAGAATGTGAGAAATAGGTATTTTGTAAGCCTGCAACAGTTGTAACCCTCATGCTGATTACAATGTAAAAAGGCACATTGTGTATTATTCTTATAGAATAGCCTTTATTTGTCACATATACATAACAGCACAGTGAAATTTGTTCTTTGCATATCCCAGCTTGCTTAGAAGCTGGGGTCAGAGCGCAGGGTCGGCCATGATACGGCGCCCCTGGAGCAAAGAGGTTTAAGGGCCCTGCTCAAGGGCCCAAGAGTGGCAGCTTGGTGATACCGGGGCTTGAACTCCTGACCTTATGATCAGTAACCCAGAGCCTTAACCACTGGACCACCACTTAGACCTTAGACCTCTAATAATCAATAAGATTTTTTTTTTTATCAGTTGACCAATAGTGGTAGCTTGGTGGTACTGGGGCTTGAACCCTCACCCTTCTATTCAGTAACTTTTTTAATCACTGAACAAATTTAGATTTTCTAATGGAAATCTTAACTACCATTTGAAGGTCAGTCAAACACATTTCTTAGTACATGCTAACAAGCAACCGCCAAATGCTGTATTTAAATTTGCAATGCTAAAATTAACTTCCAGTTTTCTTTAAACGCAATGTTTGAAGTGAAAATCCCCCTTAATCATCTGTGTGTCCCGGGAAGGGCATAGAGGCTTCTTACTGATCCTTAGATCTGACTGTCTGAATGCTAATGTTCAGAAAATGAGAGTGGGTTTTCCCCAGATTTGCACAGCACCCTGGGAAAGGTGTCTTATAAGGACATTTCTTGTGGTGGCCAAAAACCTCAACAAACCCTGTCAAGAAGACACGATGAAACTGATATCCCTGCACCAGAAGCTCCACTAGAACTCATTGTAACTCTATTGCGTTTGTGACGGTATGGATTCCGTGTTGTCTTCTACACTGTGATGTGGCCCAATCCTTGCTCTGTCTTTCTTCCTCTCCCTCTCTATTTCTCTCTCTCTTTCCATCTATCTCTCTGTATGTTAATGATTGTAAAAGTGCAGTTCTCATTAGCGCTGCCCTGCTTCCTGGCCTTGCACAGAAGCTCAGAGTTTCATCAGTTTCTCCACAGCCTACAGGTAACTAATGGAGACCTAGAGGTCGGCAAGTCAGAAAATCATTAATATCTAATTAATAATGCAGTAGGGGCCAGTTGGGAAGACAGGGAATAAGGATGTGGGGAAACTGAAACAGGAAGAAACCAAAGAAGATAGGGAAAGAGGGGTTAGATAACACTGAGGTAGCACGGGTATGCAAAACAAGGAGAAACAGTAGAAAGACAGGCAGAGGCAAAATGCACCCCCCACAGAACCCTCGCCATAGGAAAGTGCCACATCAAATTCATCAAACCATCCGTATTCGTTTGGAGAGTGCTGCGGTTTTATTTTTTGTTCACATCCAAAAGGTTCCAACCAGTGAGTGTGTGAAACCTGCCACTTAAATATCTATCCAAAGAATACGTAGGAGACAACAAAGGGAAAAAAGTTTCAGGAAGGAATTCCTTCAGAGCCCATTGACCTCTTACACTTACTCCATCGCACCATCCTTATTTCCCCCCACTCTTAATATGGTGGAGGAGAACATGCCACAGCGGCGTGTGCACATGGTCCACATTCTCTCTGCCTTATTACTGAATGTCTGCCATTTTCACCTGACATTTTGGACTATTATTACCTGTCTGACATTTCAGCGCCAGAACAGCATGTCTACAAAGAGCTGATTACATAATGGCCTCTCTGCTCACGCCTTGTTTACTCCTGAGCACTAATACGGAGGAAGCAATTAATATCGCCGACACGCAGTTCACACAATTAGTGCTTAGCGTGAAGGTTTGTGATCCGTTACTCATCAACTACCGATCCATTGACAGGACAAAAGGAACACATTTGCTCCGAGTTCCCCATCGCTGCATGAAGGAACGTCAATGGGCTTCGAGTGTGTTTTTCCCTGGAAAGCTTTCACAGTTAACTACTGTTGGTAGGACTCACAGCTGTGTCATGTGACGTCCATATTTGTTAGTCCATTACCACATTTGTATACAGAAACACAAATGGTAGAATATTTAAAAAGTGCAGGAAATATTTCATAACCTACAAAAAATTGGAATGCATTCTAATGCTTCACATACTTTTTTTTTTCCACCAATTAGCCAACTGTTTAAGCTATTTCTTCTCTAAAAGTTCTATTCGAACTAAACCATATGTCATGGTAATGCAGCCAAAAAGTATGACTGCATTGCTTATAAATCATTTTACTGTATGATGTATGCATGGCTGTCCCTAAAAAGTACACATCATTACATCATTATTTGATGCCAAACACAATATATAATGTAATATAATTTTTCCTTCACTTTAACTAGGAGACCCAAACCTGTTCCAACATGACAATGTGCATAAAATCAGCTTCATGGAGATATGTTTTATATGAGTTGGAGCAAAGGATCTTGATTAGCTGGCTATAGAGCCCTGACCTCAACCCTATCAAACATCTTTAGGATGAATTGCAACACTGACTGCATTCAAGGCCTCCACTCCTCACCTACATAAGTACCTTTAGACTTTACTAACACTCTTTTGGGTGAATAAGCACAAATCCCCACAAGCACATTCCAAAAACACTGACAGTAAGATCACAGCAGTCTGTCTGTGAGTCTTTAAAATGTTAAATATGATCTAAAATATAAATGGATTTCATGTGTTGATGGATTTCATGTATCTTGGGTAAAAAAAAAAAAAAGTAATCGATTTTTCCCTCATTCTAATAAACCTGTTAAAGCTGCTTGTGATTTTTTATTTTATTTTTTTTTTTACAGATTTCGGCCTTGAGATGTCTGTGATTAGGTCTACACGGGTCACTGCTTCGCTTCTCACGCAATAAAATCTCCATTCAGCGATTCAACCAACTCCCACGCTGAGATCGACATGTTCTCATCCAGTGAGAAAATCTATTCTCAAAGGAAATGCAGAAACACACACACACCCCTACAATCATTAAACAAGACTTACTGTAAGATGTTTTATTTCTAGATTTCTAAGGACCTTAAAAAACATAATAAATAATAAACCTAAATACATTAAACTTTGTCTATCTTCATGACACATCACACTCTTCTGTAATGATGTTGACATTTTTTACTTCAGCTTTGGTCCCCACAAGTATAAGTATGTGCGTGCGCACACACACACACACCCACACACACACACACACACACACACACACACACACACACACACACACACACACACACATTTCTTGAGTCTATAGTCTAGAAAAAACTCAATGGTACGCGATCAATGTCAGATACATGCTAACTTTCATACGCGCCCACACACACACACACACACACACACACACACACACACACACACACATATAAGACACAAAAGAAACACAAAAGAAAGAAATCTTAATGGTACACACTTAATGTCAGACACACTAACGTTCATGTATATTAATACACACACACACACACACACACACACACACACACACACACACACACACACACAAACACACTCACACAAAACTTTAACAGCACCACACACAATAAACACGTCAAGCAATGCTCAGTCCTAACACACAACTACACACACACAACTACACACACACACACACACACACACACACACACACTAAATATAATAATTTCTTGATTTCTTGAGTCTATAGTCTATGAAAAACTTAAAGATAAATGCTCAGTATTAGACACACACACACACAGACACACACACACACACACACACACACACACACACACACACACACACACACATATACACCTGAGAGCACAACACACAATACACACATTAAACAACCCCAACCTATCAAACAAACACACTCACACACACACACACACACACACACACACACACACACACACACACACACACACACACACACACACAAGGATTAGCTCAAACCTCTCATCACACTTCCTTGTCTTTTCCCGCTCTCCAGAATATACCTGCTCTCCAAAAAAAAAAAAAAAAGAGCAAAGTCAATGTTCAAAAACAAAGTGGCGATGCGTGGGAGAGCGCCTGTAACAATATTTTTATATTCCTGCCACTGCTTTTCAGTCATTTACTCTGAATGCAGATTTTCCTTCTTGAGTATAAAAAAATAAAAAAGAAAGAAACAATGTGAAACGAGAGACAGCAGCAGCAGCAGCTTAATAAATACCAGACGAGAAACGAAAAATAAAATGCAAAAGAAAAAGATGACACTGTGGTGGTTCTCATTATAACCCCCTGAATCTAAATTAACAAAAAATTTATTTTGGAAAAAATGCTGAATCTTTAATAAGTCACGCCAATCTGTTATTTTCCTATGACAGTATTCCACTAAGGGTGTTATCTATTGCACCTGAATGGTGCTGTACCTCGGTGGTTAAGATATTGCCCTCTTGATCAAAAGGTCACAAGTTCAAATCCCAGAATCACCAAGCTGCTACTGCTAGGCCCTGGAGCAAGGCCCCTTAACCAGAGGTCCCAAAACCACAGCCTGGGATTAGTATACTAACTAATCTTGTGTTGGAAGGCAAAATAAATACATAAATATGTGTGTGTGTGTGTGTGTGTGTGTGTGTGTGTGTGTGTGTGTGTGTGTGTGTGTGTGTGTGCGATGTCAGAGTAAAGTGTGTTTTACATTTCTTTTGAACTTTTCAGACAAACAGCAAGCAAAAGAGGTCTAAACACGTGTGTCCATCTCTCACTGTGTTTCATTATACCACACACACACACACACACACACACAAACACACACACACACACACACACACACACACACACACACACACACACACACACACCCTAGACTCTGTCTCCCCACTTCTCTGGCCATGCCGTTTAATTTGAGGAGATTAAAGGATGGACCGGGAGGAGCAGATGAGGGAGCTTTTCTCTCTGAGCCATATTTTCTCTGGCTTACTGTCACCTCAGGCCACATGGTACAAAGCCTCTGACCTACAACAGCCAGACGCTTACATCAACCCCGCCGGGAACACGGCGAAAATCTGTCAAAAACAGCTAAAGCAAGGTGTCGCACGTGAGAAAAGAAATGTGTGATTTGCTAAGTAGTGAAATAGACTATGCTAATTTTAACACTGCAGAATAGGAAAATGCATCTCCATAACTGAGGCCGACGTGATTCGCATCTCAATGCATAGACAGTGATGCGATACATTAAAGATACATATGAAGCAGCTACCGATGCGATGCGACGCGATACAATTCACCCCCGATCCGATTTCAATTCGATTCAACACGATGCGATTCAATCCAATGTGATGCAATGGACAAAATCCTATGCTTTGCAATTCAATATGGTACTAATAGTTCACTTTTATTTCTTTGATTCAGACAGACAGCAATTCACCAATTGTGAATTCTGTGTGCCTTCTGACTTCTAACACATGGCCCTTTCACAAACAAAACAAGAAAAACGAATTAAAACTAGATGTTCTTTTCCTGTTCTGTCTCCAGGAAGTTACAGCTCTACCTCTGCCATGTTAATCTGTATTCTATGTGACTCTCAGGACACACCTCGGTCTCCGTAGTGTTGTGATGCGTCATATTCACGTAGAACGCCCTCGAGAAACTGTTTAGCAAAGAAAAAACAATCTACATATCAAATTATCGGTGACTTATTTAATAATAAAAATGATCTGCTAAAATTATATATAAGTAAATCGTTTTTTACCGAATATGTTAAAAAAACGAGATACAAACACCAACTTTTTTTCCACATCAAGGTCACATTTGCTGTTCCTGTACAACCATTTCCTGATTATACTGTACGTCTTACACAAGCGACTTCACAACCAGAAAGGCCGATACAGTTTTCATAGCTGTGTGCAGCGACTGTAATGTATAACCAAAGAGACAGGCTAGACCAACACTAAACACACATTAGAAAGAGAGAAACAGAGAAACACAGGTAATTACTGTGAGCAAACACAGGCATGCTGACACAAGACTTCACAAATTGCAATGGCACCACAGGGACTATTTTTACATGAGTATTGATGAGACAACACAGGACTGCAGGTGATGTTGAATAGGGAGAGACAGGGAAGCGGAGGAGGAGGAAAATGAAAGAGGAGGAGACACAGGAACAACTCTGATCCTCTTAGGACGGGCTTTGTCTATCATCAGCACACGTTCTCCATTGCGAGGAATAGATTGGAAGAATGGAGCGCAGTAAGGAGGACGGGTTAGTGGTACCACTATTAATTGTTACTCACAATAAACAGTAAACTGATTCAGGATTTGGTGATCAATTGGTGCTAATTTAGATCTTCCACTCCAACCTATGTAGAATGAGTTTTTGGAGGTGGATATGGGCACAGGGACAGGTTTAGGTCGCTTAGTTCAATTGAAGGGAAAATGTAATCATTTACATATTAGCAATGGAAAGATTCATCAATTCATATCGGTACATCGGCATAAAAGGAAGGATATTCTGGACAATATTATCGTAATAGGTGGGAGTCGTATCGCGTCATATCAGTAGCTGCATCATACATATCTTTAATGTATCGCATGTAGGTTATGCATCGAGTCGGAGATGCTCATTCCTCATATACACACTATATGGACAATATCCATGACCTTGAACTTCGTAACTCAGATTTTGGATTTTATCTCCGAAAAAATCTCTCTGAAACAAAAGACACAACACAGGATCCAGTACTCACAATGTTCATGAGTGTAAGCAGGTACTTCTCGACATGTTGGGCTCCATGGAACTGCACCACCGAATCATCAACCCCGAGTAGCACCTCGATGTTGTAGGCTCGCTCTGGAGACTGACGCCGAGCTCTCCGACTCTGGTTCACACTCCGCTCTACTCCTTCGTACAGAGTCTCCAAATCCAGTAGACCTCGAAGATCAGCGCCTGGAACAGACAGAAGCTAAAGAATGAGATGGGCTGAATACCTGCTGTCTTTTAATGAGAAAAAAGACAAGCCTTTTTAGACGCTATGTCAGATCATTTTCTGCAATCATAGATACATTTTTTGGACTTTCAAACCAAGTATATAAGCACTACTGACACAAATACATATAGGAGAATGTTATGATGGAGCAAAGCTGGGGCTGATTTTTTTCTAGCCTAGACTTTAAACTCATGCAGCATATCAGTAGCTGATTTGTCAGGTAATTACAAAGACTGAAACACCACCTGGATTTGGGCAAACATATAAAAAACACTTGTTTCCTGCAGATTTGTATGAAATGAAGACCTTTGACCTAAAGAAGATCGATACTGTAAGATGGGACCCTGTTAGACGATACAAGATAAAGAAGCACTGATTATATCCCTGTGACAGCATCCCGTATTATACAGCAAAGCTTCGAAACAGTAGAAAGTCAACTGGTATGCTTTTTCGCAGCAGGTATCTGAGGAGATTTTGCATGCCCAGTGTGACTGCAGCCTGCATGTGAATGTGTGTGTATGAGTGTGTGCATAATAGTTCATTTCACATCATTCATATTATGCCATCAATGAGATTGATGAGCTATTAATAGACATCAACTAAATTGATTAGACAACAAATTTGGAACCTGCATTTAAAAAAAAACATGATTATAAACTGGATTAATAAAGATCAAGAAATTATTTGAAAAAAACTATACGATTCTAAAGACAGACTGCCTAAAAAAACCCAAACGTCGCGACGATACACGTGACATCGAACACAACTCGGTGCTCTTCCCTCGTCCATGTGAGAGAGAACAGAACAAGAGGAATGCAGCATCTCCATCCTCATCTCCATCACCCCGTCAGCTGGGGGCATCATCTACCATCTGATTATATAATGTTGCCCTGGCAACGTGCTCACGGGTAAAACAATGCTCGGCGCAGGCTAATATTGGCTCAGTGCTCACTTCCTTATTGGAAGATAATCCTGGAAGTCAGACTGAAATTCATCATCTTAACACCCAGTGTCTGCTGCACGTTATTAAAGCATGGCAGAGCGAGACGAAAAAAAAAAAAACATGCCAAAAGATCCAAACCGAGACAGACACAGAGGTGTTGTTTATTTTCCTTTTTTTATTTTTTTATTTTTTATTTTTTGGTGTGTAAGATTTTCTTAGGCTGCAGCTTCCTTCTACTGCCAGGTGTTCCTGTCTGCAGGGTGCATGTCAGCAGATTTTCCCCTGGCCGTGCTAACAAAATTAACCCAAAAAGTGAACATGAAATCAAAAATCTCTGTTTTAGACACTTTATATATCTATTTTGCATTTAAGCATATATATAATGTGTGTGTGTGTGTGTGTGGGTGTGTGTGCAATTTTGACCATGTGCATTACCACGTCTGCGATTCCTTCATGGCTAGCAAGTTAGTAAGCAGAACGCAAATGTGAAATTCTGTGGCAAATCTTCCACAGAGGCATTTGACATGACATACGTTTGGCATATGGCGATGCTGCAATGAGTCGCTCGAGGTGTTCAAGAGTGGAAGAACATCACCTGAAGAGTGGAAGAACATCACCTGAAGACATTGAGAAAACAGAAAGACCTTCAACAAGCTCAACCCCTCAACATTGTCGAAACCAATGTTCGGCAACTCGTGCATGATGACCGCCGGAGAACGATCCACAGGATCTCCCTTCGCAATCTTCCTGAGGATAAAGCTGCTCGATGTTTTGACACCACTGCGGAGACCCAGAGTAGCAGAAGGTGCTTGATACGCTTTGAAAAGAAGACTTTCAGGAAATATACCAGATGTGGCAAGTTTATGGACAACCACACGTTGTCCCTATCTGCTATTAGCATAACCTTCACTCTTCTGTGAAGATGTTTCACTGGATTTTGGCATGCCTATGTGGAGATTTGTGTTCATTCAGACACATGGGTGTGAGTAAAGTCAGGTACTGATGGATGGTGAGGTGGTGAGAAATCCTGGGGTGCAGTCAATGTTGCAATTCATCCAAAGGTGTTCAATAGAGTTAAGGTCTGAGCTCTATACCAGAAAATCTTCCACCCCAACGCACTGAAAGCATATCTTCATGGAACTTGCTTGTACGCAGGGGTGTTTTCATGCTGGAACAGGTTTGGGTCTCAAGGTTCAAGTGAAGTGAAAATTCAATGCCACCACATCCAAAGACATCTCCTGTATACAATTGTGTGTGTTCAACTTTGTGGTAACTGTCAAGGAAGAACCACATATGGCTGGAAAAGTCAGGTGTCCTAATACTGTTGTTCATTGTGAATAGGGATGATATAATATTCAGAACATCTGCTTTAAATAATACATTCATATATTAATGGTTATGCAATATCTTCTCAAGTGAGCAGGTCACTATTGTTTGTCTTTTCAGTACTTTATAACTTGGAGCTTCCATCTGAAATATATTCGTTTCTAGTTGGAAAGTGTAGTTAGCTAACTCCTGAATCTCTTCAATCTGGAACAAATGAAATATTGGTTTATAAATTCCATATGTGAGTCACAAAACCCTTCATTTTTCAAACAAAAAGTGTAATACTTTAAGATGAACGAATTTATAAAATGTTTTCAATATTTAACACGTCTTAGATCTTCAGTTACATGCCAACCAAAATGATTTACCCATTATTCTTTGACAAGACCTTTCTCTTTATGTTGTATCATGATTTCATGTTCTTACATCCCAGCTGTAGAACCAACCCAAAGTCTCTTTGATCTCCTGTTTTGCTGGAGCAACCTCAAGGCATCTTTATCTTCTGCTAGAGCAAATGCTAAACCCCTTCTCTGGAACAACACCTTTATACCATCTGGATGCCTCTTTCAAATGTTTGAAGAACATTCTGGATGAATATTTGCTCTACTGTGGTAGAGAGGTCTAGACATCTCCCTCCTCTAGAGAACATATCTTTCCTTAGATTCCTTAGATTTCAGTGGAAATTTCTTCTACATTGAGTGTTTTTTGTCCATCAATTTTCCCTCCTGCTGGAGAGTGGGCTGGATATTTGTTTGATTTCTTGCCAGAGAGGACATTAGACATCTTGTCTTCCTGCTGAAGAGAATGCTCAACGTCACTTTATTTTCCTGCCAGAGAGAATAATAGATATTTCTTTGTCTTTCCACCGAAGAGAATGCTAGACATCGTTTTGTCTTCCTGCTGAACAAATTTCTGGACATTAGTTTGTCTTCATAATGTGAAGAATCCAGGACTTCACTTTTGTTTCTGCAGGACAGATTGCTGGACAGTGCTTGGTCTTCCTGCTGGAGAGAATGCTGGACAGTGCTTGGTTTTCCTGCTGGAGAGAATGCTAGAGATTCCTTTGACCATCTGCTGGCAAGAATGGTCAATATTGCCTTGCCTTCCTGCTGGACAGATTTCTGGACATCACGTTGTCTTTCTTTTGATGAATATGTTGGCCATATTTGCATATTTGCTCTCTTGCTTGATAGAATGACCAACATCTCTTTGCTTTACTGCTTGGAAAAATGCTGGACGCACCTTTTGCAACTCTGATGCACATAATGTTGGACATCTCTTTGTCCTCTTCATTGAAAAAAAGATATGGATACCTTTTGCTCTGCTCTTGGAGAAAACACTTGATGTCTCTTCGTTCTACCTCAAGAGCTTTTTGCATTCTGACAGGGGCAACATCGCCCTTATCAGGGCATGAGGCTTGCTTTGTCGTTCAACCTTTATAAATGTCAAGATTGTCTGGAAAGAAAGGAGAGGGCATGAACTAATGCAACAGGGTGCAAGAATGAGAACGAGGTGGAGAGAAGAGATCCTGGAATACATGGCGAGAGATAATTGTATTGCT
This sequence comes from Silurus lanzhouensis, assembly GCA_039877035.1. Taxonomy (NCBI): domain Eukaryota; kingdom Metazoa; phylum Chordata; class Actinopteri; order Siluriformes; family Siluridae; genus Silurus; species Silurus lanzhouensis. The sequence continues at coordinate 1,797,777 of JBCEWE010000339.1, read as the reverse complement.
GCCTCATATTCTAGCACTGTGTTGATTAGAATGTTTCCTGGAAAGTCCAGGACTGATTTTGTAGAATCTGTGTTTCTGCTTTTGCTTTCCTTTGCTGGAGAGTTCAGTCAAATTGGAAAACCAGAGAACCAATTCTCATAATTGAGTAGTCTGGAGGTCACTTCCACCAAACTATGCAGTCTCAGGCATTAGGTATGGAAGCGATCCACACATAAGGGGAAACGTGATTAGGTCAAGTGACTTACTGACTCAAGTCAAGTCAAGTTTATTTCTATTGCGCTTTTCACAACAGACATTGTCTCAAAGCAGCTTTACAGAATTTAACAGTTAAGGTGAGCAATGTGTGTTTATTACAGCAGCCATTGACGGCTGTGGCATGGAGAAACTGCTTTAGATGTTATGAGGAAGAAACCTTGAGTGGAACCAGACTCAAAGGGGAACCCATCCTCATTTGGGTGACATCAAGAGTGTGATCATAGTCTTTAAACAATACAGAACACTGGAGAGTGAGAACTAACATGAGCACTGGAATGTAAGATTATGAGAAATGCAACTCATAAAATAGCTCAACATTTGCAATCATCACAGATCCAACACCAGCTTCTCCATGCCAGAGCCTTTAAACGCTCAAAGAGGTCCAATGTCCAAACTCAATCTGAGATGGAATGCAAATGGTGCTGGTACGTCTCTAGATGTTTGCGGGGTCGACATCTACTTCTTTAATGCAGGGTGTATAGGAGGCTACTGAAGCAGCCCTTGGCTTCAGTATTTGAGAAGACAGTCTTCATTTGAGTATAAATAATTTATTTTAGCGCGTCGTTAATTCACAGGCAGTCAGCTTTAACATGAACAAGCATATATACAGTGCCCTCCACAATTATTGGCACCCCTGTTTAAGATGTGGTCGTGGACTTCTAAAAATTCTCCTTTTTTTTAAAACAACATAGAACCCAAATGCAAAAAAAAGAGAAAAATCCAACCTTTCATTTAAGTACATTACTTTGGTGGTAAAAAAATCACACATTTAGAAAAAAAAAAAAACTTGAAATCATGTGTGCCACTATTATTGGCACCCCTAACAATTCCTCTGAAAATTTTTTTTTTTTTTTTTTTTTAAATATTTCCCTGTAGTTGCTAAGGTTGGTCAGGGTATCTAGGGACTTTTAATTAGTAATTCATGATTTCCTGTTTCCCTGGGGTATAAATATGACGTGACACAGAGGCCTAATTCTCTTACCCATTTGTCAACATGGCAAAGACAAGAGAACACACCATTCAAGTAAGGCAGATGTGTGTCGACCTTCATAAGTCAGGCAATGGCTACAAGAAAATCGCCTTAACTTGCCGGTATCTACAGTCAGAGGAATCATTAAGAAGTTTAAAACAACTGGAACAGTGACAAACAAGGCTGGAAGAGGTCCCAAGTTTATCTTGCCACAACGCACAGTGAGGAGGATGGTAAGAGAAGTAAAAAAAATTCCCAAGCTCACCGTCACAGAATTGCATCAAAGAGTGGCATCTTGGGGTCACAGAGTCTCCAAAACAACCATCAGACGCTCTCTACATGCCAACAAGCTGTTTGGGAGGCATGCAAGGAAAAAGCCTTTTCTCACTAACACTCACAAACGTAAACGTCTGGAGTTTGCTAAGCGGTACTGGGACTTCAACTGGGATCGTGTGCTTTGGTCAGATGAGACTAAGATTGAGCTTTTTGGCAACAAACACTCTAAGTGGGTCTGGCGAATGAGTATGCCGAAAAGCACCTCATGCCCACCGTGAAGTATGGTGGAGGATCTGTGATGCTGTGGGCCTGTTTCTCTTCCAAAGGCCCTGGGAACCTTGTTAGGGTGCATGGCATTATGAACGCTTTGAAGTACCAGGATATTTTAAATAAAAACCCGATGGCCTCTGCCAGAAAGCTGAAGATGGGTCGTCATTGGGTCTTTCAGCAGGATAATGATCCAAAACATGTGGCAAAATCTACACAAAAGTGGTTCAGCAGTCACAAACTCAAGGTCCTCCCATGGCCATCTCAGTCCCCAGACCTCAACCCAATCGAAAACCTGTGGGACGAGCTAAAGAGAAGAGTGCATAAGAGAGGACCCAGAACACTGGATGATCTAGAAAGATTGTGCAAAGAAGAATGGTCAAAAATCCCTCTCTCTGTGTTCTCCAATCTTGTGAAATGTTATAGGAGGAGATTAAGTGCTGTCTTGTTGGCAAAAGGAGGTTGTACAAAGTATTAACATCAGGGGTGCCAATAATTGTGGCACACATGATTTTAAGTTTTTTTTTTTTTTCTAAATGTGTGATTTTTTTACCACCAAAGTAATGTACTTAAATGAAAGGTTGGATTTTTCTCTTTTTTGCATTTGGGTTCTATGTTGTTTTAAAAAAAAGGAGAATTTTTAGAAGTCCACGACCACCTCTTAAACAGGGGTGCCAATAATTGTGGAGGGCACTGTATATATATATATATATATATATATATATATATATACCATCTGGACCACCTGGATGTATGTCGTTTGATTACATTATGTAATCAAACGACATACACTCATCATTAAGAATTATTGAAGTAAAAGAGTGATGTCATCTGACATCTGCCCACACATAGAGCTATGTATAGCTAACGTCACGGCAATGTTGAGGAAAGGCACCGTCACATGGTTAAAAATGCGTTTTTGAAAGCCTCCATGTTCACAGTGTGACACAAAAACGGTGTTTTCAAATTGATCCACTTTGGAAAGCGTTTTCAAAAAGCTACTAAAAAAGCAGTCTCAGTGGCCCAACTGTGGTCAGTGGCTACCATGGGGGTCAGACTCTTTATTATTCTATCAAACCTTCAAACAATTCACCTTTTTTTTACTATTTTGGTGTGATTTGTAAAATAATTATATACAATGTATATCTACATCTTCGGGAAGAGGGTGAAGTCTGCAGGAGCCAAATCAGGTGAGATCATGTGGATTGTTCTCTGATGATCATCATGCACAAGTTGCGAATGTTTTCAACATTTTTGGGGGTTAAGCTCTTTTTAGGTCTTCCTGCTCTCTCGTCATCTTCCAGTGAAGTTCTTTCGTTCTTGACGCGGGTCCCACTCGAAACACCTCAAACGACTCGGTGCAGCATCACCGTATGTCAAACGTATATCATCTAAGATCTCTCTGTTTCACACAGTGTTTTACATTTGCTCTTTGTTCTACCTTGCTGTCCAGGATGAAATTAAAGACGTGGTAACATGGTGGTCAAAAAAAGCACCAGTTATCTCCATCAGTCATACCACCTGGTATATAGTTATAGCCAATGACTTCATCGGTTAAAACCCATGAGCTGAGATCACTTAACTTCCTAAACAAGGCCTCACCCAAATAGCATTTGCATTACATTACCTCCTACGTGTAGTCTCGGGTTCCGATTCCTTACGCCAGCTTTTCGCAGCAACAAAATGTGCTCTGTTTTGGACTAGACTAACGGCAAGAATTCCCTCCTAAACCTCTTTCGGACTTTCATGGGACAGAAGCACAGTAATTAGCTCAACTTTCTTGTGAAAGGATCATAAAAACTGGTGTGGACTGCATGGCTACAAATTATTGTTCAACAACATTCTTTTTTTTCCCTGCTTGAGCCAAAGAAGGAATCTATGTTCCCAAAGAAATTCCTCTGTGTGAAAGAAAATCTGAGATAACTTCGAAAGCCCAGCCCTTCGAAAAACAGAAATTGGTCTCAAACACTGGATGGACCAAGTGTGAAAATGGTTTCTTGCATCCGTCAGGTTTCTTTAATTCCAGAGCTAGATTACTGCCCCAGACAATTACTCCATTATGAAGAAACAGAGAGACAGAAAAAGACTGGAGGGAGAGGAGAAAAAACAGGAGCGTGTCTTAGTTTTCCTCAACTAAACACGATTTCATTACTGAATGATCCGAAGCCAGAAGCTTTAAAACTGCTTCAGGTTTCCAGCCGAATGATAAAACACTGTGGCATTGCAGAGCAGCTCGAGGGTTGATCTGGCCTGGATTAGAAACAAGTCCTGGGAAATGAGCGAACATCGCAAAGTTACTCCTAAAGTGAAATCCAATTGAATATGACATGTTTCACACCATTCTCACCTGAGCAACATGTGTACAACAGGAATTCTGTAAAGACACTGATGTGTGCAAAGGAGGAGAGTCTAAAAAGACATGATTTATTCTGTACTTAACACACACACACACACACACACACACACACACACACACACACACACGCACACACACACACACACAAAGCAATAACTTGCAACAACTCTGGCTATACTTGTATAAAAATACCATAAACAGGGTCTTGTACAAATTTCCCCTTGACTGACCTTTGGGGACTTTGAATATTTTTTTTTTAATGTGTGTGTGTGTGTGTGTGTGTGTGTGTGTGTGTGTGTGTGTGTGTGTGTGTGTGTGTGTGTGTGTGTGTGTGTGTGTGTGTATGTATGCATGTATGTATGTATGTATATAAAAAGCAGCCATTCAGCCATTCTTCTGCATGCTCCTGAAGAGTGTTGAGGGAAATCACAGGCTACACAACATATTAGCTAATTGCCTCTTCTTATCTACTGCACTCTCGCCGTGCCTTTTAATCTTTAATGATGAGTTGTAAAAGCCAGGATCGAATTGAGCCTTTAGGACTGAGCCGGAAAAAAAAAGAAAAGAGTTAGCAATAAGAGTGGTGAGTGAATCATTTTCAGCAGTAATCAAGTGGACCGCTTGATTAAAATGCACATTAATATGCACACCCAGGATGAAAAAGTCCTTAATCGGGAATGCGATACTATAGAACTGTCCTCAAATGTACTGCACTATACAACACACTATTCTGTAGTACAGTTCTGTATACAACAATTACATTTATGGCATTGGGCAGATGCCCTTATCCAGAATGACTTACAGTTATCTAACTCATATCAGCTACCTGTCAACACTCCCATTTTTCTAATACGGGAGTCTCCCGTATTTCACAGCCCCCCTGTTTAGTTTTTTCTCCCGGGAAACTCCCGTAAATTGTATAGTCCAAATTATAATCACATGAACTATTTTATTCCAAGGTTCACCAGTTGCCAGATCTTGTATAAAACCCAATCGCCTCACACATTTGACACAATATACAAATTTCTCATTCCTCATTCTTGCAACCTACAATCCAGTTGCGCTGTTGATATTAGAGTTGTGCTGATAGACCATAGAATCGTGTATCGACGATAGGCAAAGATATCGGCAAAAGCTGAGGCGATTTCAAGATGAAATCAGGCTTGTTTTGCGTTAATGTATTAAATGTTTGCATTTTATTATTAAATAAAATAATAGCAATATTATTATTAATAATAATAAATGAACTATAATCAATGTGCCCAGCTATAGCCTACTGTTTACGTCATCATCACCTCCTAACCGACATCACGATCGCATAGAACATGAAGAAGAAGTCGCCTATTAGCTATTAAAGTTTTCATTATTTTCTATAGAATATAGTATTAGGATTAGTCTAGGTCTATATTAGGATATTTCCACAGAAACTAATAAATTACTAGCATAGATTGAGGTAGATTAAGCTCTTGTTTTCTTGTTTTTTTTTTTTCTTGTTTTATTGTACAGATTTGGTAAAGCAGTTTCGGCACCCCGGCAGCATGTACTGCTTGTCAAACATCTGAAGTAGTTCTCTAAAACTTTCTCTTTCAACAGTATGAAAGGAAACCATATCCTCTACGGTGTACTCAGAAACAGCTGCCATGCACCGGGCGCACCTTTCACTGTTTCGTTTGTACTTGGCGCTTTTTACAAAAGCTCCGATGAAGGATGGCTAACTGGAATCTTTGCCGACCGTCAATGAAGCTTTTGGTACTGGTTTAACAGCCTCGGCTGGGTGGTGAGTACACACAGGTGAGAACAGGTTTGTCGTTTGAGACTCTCTTACTGACACCACTTTGGTACAAAGTTTGCAGATTGCTTGAGTAATGTCCTCCGGCTCACCTTTTGCATCTGATTTAAAGCCAAAAAATGTCTAAATCGGCAATGTGACGTTTTTTTTGTTAACCAACTCCATATTAATTTGCAGAATGACGGACAAAGAGTCAAATTTCCGTTGCGTCATTTCCCAAGATAAGATGTAGACAAGCAGATAAATCAGTTGAAAAGTTATTTAAAACATTTACGATTTTTTCAATATATGAGCAAATAAGTCAACTATTGCCCCGCCCCCATACGATAGTATCGTGTATCTGCGATCTCACAGGCAGGCGATATGGCGATCTAAAATTGTATAGTATATTGCCAAACACTGGTTGATATCTTTGCAGGTAATAGATGTGGGAATCAAGTATCAGTGGTAGAAATGGAAAGAGAAGGGTCAGGTGGTGGTCCGGGAAAAAAAAAATTCAAGAATTTAAGAATTTAATTTCTGACAATGCCCACGCCAAGTGTGTAGCACTGATTTTAATATCGGACACGATGGACAAAAAAATGACATAACTCAGCACATTAAATTCCCCCGACACCCTGCAGGCTCAGGGGTCTCCTGGACCTGGAACATTTGGTACCCAAATGTTGGCAGGTATGAAGCCAGAGGCCCTGGAGTGGCTACTAGGTGTGGCCGGATTTTAACTCACAAACCTCGGATCCAATGTCCAATGCCTTAAACACTAAGCTTTCACCTCCCCACTGTATTTTCAGTATGTCAGATATCAGTTTTGTACTTGTTCATGATAAAATATCTGGCGTACTGGAAATCCCTACGGCTTACTCATGTATAGATGAAAAACAAAAGAAAGACTTGATATTACAACCTATTGATTTTTTTTTTTTTTTTATATCACTGGGTCTTTTTTCATCATATGTACTGGTTGCACATAAACTATTTCGAGATTCTTGGTTCTTACATTCGTACATAGTAGTATCATCCTCGAAAGCCGAGCAGAGGCAGGTACAGAGTGCTGCAATGCATCCTGGGATTAGCGGCAAACGGTGCTACACTGAGAGACATCAAGCCATTCACACGTTTCAGTTCAGGATGGCTGCATGAAGGGTGAGATTTTTATAAATGTGCTACACAAGAAAAAGGGTGAGAAACAGAGTGAGAGTGAAAGAGAAAAAGAGAGAGAGAGAGACAGCGAGATGAACAACATACAATAGGAAGAGAAGGTTAAACTGAAGCCGACATGCCCGTTCAATCTACAGGGGTTTGTAGTGCTACAGTATTGCTTTATATTGTCATAGTCCTATTTTCGAATCTGATTGGTCGGAAGATCACAGGCTAAAATCACCATGACATAGTCTGACTACGGTTTCCATGTCATGTGATCCTTTGCTCACTTGTCTCCAATTAAAAATGATTAGATTGTGTGTACTTACACTGATCAGCATAACATTATGACCACCTGCCTAATATTGTTTTGGTCCCACTTCAAAAACAAAAGCTATGACCCATCAAGTATTAACAGCATTAACTTTTTCAGCGGTTTGAGCTACAGGAGCTCGTATGTTGGATCGGACCACACGGAGCAGCCTTCGCTCCCCACATGCATCAATGAGCCTCGGCCGCCCATGACCCTGTCGCCGGTTCACCACTTTTCCTTCCTTAGAGCACTATTGATAGATACTGACCACTGCAGACCAGGAACATCCCACAAGAGCTGCAGTTTTGGAGATGTTCTGACCCAGATGTCTAGACGTCACAATTTGTTCCTCACTCAAATACGCCCATTTTTCCTGGTTCTAACATCAACTTTGAGGACAAAATGTTCATTTGCTGCCTAATAAATAAATCCACCCAGTAACAGGTGCCATGTTTAAGACATCATCAGTGTTCTTGACTTCACCACTCACAATGTTTATAATGTCATAATGTAATGCCTGATCGCTGTATAATCAACTCGGCGCATTTCGCATTTTGCACATGAATTCGATTGATCTGCTCTTGCATCCGCTCCCACCTCATTACATGACACTACCCTTTCCTTTCCAGTAATAGCAAGTGCTCATGGACTCGTGGAGCGAAAACCTGTGAAAAAGCAAAAAAACGACTGCAGCTGCGTCGAATTAAAATTGAAAGGATGGCAAAGTAAAAAACAAGCAAAGGGTCAAGAGATCGGCAATAAGACTCGGGGCAAAAAACAGAATATAAAAACCAGATCAGTGTTCAGATAAACATGCACGATAAACAAGGCTTTTTAAGACCATAATTGGCAGCATGTAAGCGTTTGGTGTTCTTATTTATAGTAGAGCGGAAATTCAGTCCAGGTCAGTTTAATCACTATTCAAGGCTCTAGCATGTCACAGTAGGTATTTCTCAAGCAGCTCTCAAGTTCCCAATGTTGTGAATCAGTATATCATGTGCACAAGTTCAGGCACTGGCTCATTCCAAAGTGGGACATTGAGCGGAACGTAGTGAACGTGGATGCACTGGTTTTTGCAGTGCTTTCTGGGGGGTTTTCTCACTAAAGCACTAGAATGATTTTGTAATCAAAATAGCACTTAGAACGGCTGATTGCTGATCAGTACCCTGACTACTGAGCTATAAGGATTACTGTGACGTGCCCAATGAGTGTATAGGCTGAGAGATGTAGTTGTTGGCGGCCATGTTTTGGCTCCACTGTTGTTCGAAAAATGATCCTGATTTCTGTCAACAGATAAAGCCAAAAGAATTGTTGGTTTGATGACATTCTCTAAGAAGGTGTTAATGGAAGGAGAAAATGCAAAGAGTTTCAATGAGTTTCTACAAACTACAAACTCAGGAAAGTTCAAAGTGTTGTTTAAATAGTAAGAAATGTAATAATTGGTAAATTGGAATTGTATAAGTTGAATAAAAGTCTGTTGTAAATAACGAACACAACAAGGTGCACTGGGTCTTCATGTTATTTTTAATTTAATATTTTAATGAATGTAATTGTGGAAGAAGGGGTGCGGTCGAGTGCTAGTTTATAAATGGAGCACTGAGCCATGAGAACAATTGTTAGTAAAAATCCATCACATGTGTGTGATATATACCACTCACTTCTCCCAGCTTCACCCTCTAAACAGAAACTGACATTTTACTTCAGCTAAACTTATATTGCCAAAAGTTTGCAGACACCTGGCCACAAGTATGGTATGTGCTTTTTGAGCATCGCATTCCACATTTATTCCCAATTTGCTTTTAGAATTCCCTCCACTCTTCTGGAAAGATGTTCACTAGATTTTAAATGTGTGATTGTGGAGATTTGTGTTTATTCAGACACAAGAGGGTTAGTAAAGTCAGGTACCCAAGAAATCTGGGGTGTAGACAGCGTTCACATTCATCCCAAAGGTGTTTAATAAGGTACAGGTTTGGGTCTCCCAGTTCAAGTGAAGGAAAAAGATTTTATGCTACTGCATCCAAAACCCCCCTATACAATTGTGTGCCTTTGCGAAAACTACATATGGCTGAAAAAGTCACTAATCCCAATACTTTTGTCCATGTAGTGTACATGAAAACAAGGAACAAGATGAAAATAATCTACGCAGAAACAATGACATACATGAACTACTCAAGTGAGGCAAACTGTGAGATGTAGATCAGTGAGCATTTAACAAACTATGCACAAGCAATCACGTGACAAGGTGTGGTGAGGTGCAATGGCTGATAGGAAGTATAGCCTAGTTATAATCCAGAATAATGGAGCTAATGTATGTCCAAACAATGTGTATTTGCAACTCAGCTTGGGTATGACATCGTAAGTGCAGTGTGTGGCTGTGAATTGCTTATTTGCTCAAGAAACACTGTGTGTAAATGTGGCATTCGAGGCAGTGTGTGGTCATTGGTGTGTTATGCGAGACGGAGGAGTAAGAAGAGAAAAGGCCTGAGCCAAACACAATGCCCGGTTAAGTGCACAAAAAAAAAAAAAGATCAACAAGACTGTGTGTGAGGGTGACCCTCCAGTCGCCCTTGTCCGTGTGTAGACGGAGGAGAAGGAGGCGGTGGCGGAGGAGGAGGAGGAGGAAGGAAAAGCGAATCGATCGAGCTCAAGGAAGAAGCAGCCAAGGCACAGCTGACCTCCAGTGCTGCTCCACATAGCTGACACAATGATAAACACAACCGTGTGTCGTCTCACATTCAGAACAGAGAGACACACAATGCAGACAGGGTGAATAAGCTTCCTTTCTCACTTTAGAAATTCATTTCATATATGAATACATATATAGTAACACAGACGCTAAGCTACACTACAAGCCTGGTCCTTCCGATGGGAAGACTCTATTGCTTAAACAAAAAAAAGGTACATTGCCTCATAAATACTAATTCTGCACATGCAATATTTATGCATAAATACAGAACAAAGCAGCAGGGTGTCCATACTATTTTGAGTTCATGTATAATGGGCAAAGAAATCCTAAAGGTGTTTACTAGATACCTGCACGCTGTTTCTAGCCTTTTTGGCACCATAGAGAGATTCTGATCTCCACTTTTGGGCCTTGAGCAAGACACTTCACCCAATCTGCTCCATGGGTGCTATAAGATGGTTGACCATGTGCTCTGACCCAAGCTTCCAGACAAGCTAAAATAGGTGAAATGATGGGAAAGTTATAGATCAATGGTTGAGGCTCTGGGTTACTGGGAAGGACAGGGGTTTGAGCCAAAGCACTACCAAGCTTCCACTGTTGGGAAGGGCCTTAACCCTCTCAGCTCCAGGGGCTGTATCATAGCTGAGATTTTGCTCTGACTCTCTGAAATGCAAAAGAGAGAATTTCACTGTGCTGTAATGTATATGTGACAAGTAAAATCCTCTTACTTTCAAGTCAAACATCTACATCTTATTACCAAACACCTGGAAATTGTATACCTACCATGTATACATATATAATATACATATACTTTATGCCATTTAGCAGATGCCCTTACCCAAAGCGCCTTACAATAATCTTATTTATACAACTGTTTTGCTGAAGGACCCAGGATCCGTGGTGCGCAACTCGACTTGGAGGTTGGGCTCATGACCTTCCAATAAAAAGACAAAATCTACAAACTACTCGTAGCCCAAAACATACCAGCCAGATTTTAAACAGTGTCAAAAATAAGGGGTCATATATTTCCAATATTAGCATATATACATTATGCCCCAAATACATTGGCAAACACCTTTGTCTATACGACTCCACTAGATCTTCAGCTCAGGTCTTCTGATATACTTTAGCTTTTTCTAAAAGAGATTTCTCCAAGTTAAAACAAAGACAATCATGCTTTTCCTGTGGTAGGTTTAAAAACATTGGAGTCTTCTTTATCATGTACGGAAATGTGCTCCAGATCATACATGAAGATATGTTTTTACATTTTAGCTTTAAATGGTGGAAATCACTTATTGTCTAATGTATAACTATACATACTGTTATTACACTGTTATAAGTGAATTTGACTTGGTTATAGCTAAAGCATTTTTACTTAAATTCTTTTTTGTTTTTTTAATTGTGCTCTATAAATCAAGATCAAGATTGAGACCTAAAAAGCCCAAATCTTGATGCTATCTATGTGTGTCTGTGATTTTACTGTAAAACAAAAAGTTCAACTCGCTTATGCGAGTGCTAAATAAACAATTTTTAATTGTGTCTCTCTGTGGCAGTAGAGACCCAAGAGCCAGACACTTCATAGTGTTGAGTGCTACTGGTCATAAATCTTAAGCTTGAGAAACGACCCTGAAGTGTGTATATAGATGGTGTGTATACAGGTGGGAGTATATCTGTGTCAATACGTGTGTGTGTGTGCGTAGCTCAAAGCAAAAGAATGAGTTATAACATCATCAGTCAAGGTTTGTCTACCAAAAGACCTTGTCACTAAGGCCAACCCAGTTCCAGTGGAACTCAAGCATTGATATTACAGCAATATACACTATGTATGAGCTTATATGTGAGAAAGAAACTCGATTCATTGAGCAAAAGCAGGATTTGATAGTTGGCCCGTGTGTTAGGTGCGTGCTGTGTGTATTTCGAACTGAAATACTATTGACCGCATCTCTCTCTATTTATAGACACTGGTAAAATCAATATCAGCAAGCGGTGGTTTCAGAGCGACCCCGATCACTGTAATAAGGCCGCGAGGGACTCATTGCGCTGGCGTCCTTCACACTTCTATAGCAAATCAGTCATTACGGGATCTCGTGGCCTGGTGCGCTATCTGAACGCGGCCTCGTCGTTTCACCCCGGGCCTAATTACTAACAGCTTGCGTATAAATACAGCATGTCCTTGCTGTCATGGAGATCTGATTGGTGCGACAGTCTGACACATTTTGCACTCGCACCTCCTTATCCGCTACATTCACATCAATTTCTCTCCCTTCTTTCCCTCTCTGACTCTCTTTCTCTTTTCTCCGCACTAAAATAATAAACTGTTATTATTCTGGCTTAAGAAGCCTGTGCCAAGCCACCCACTCATAGCATGCAGGAGAGAAAAAAAACCAGTCGGCATTCGCTTGAATTCACTCGTCAGCGTTTAGACACATCTCCTGTCGCTGGTTTAGGAGAGATCTCCAACAGCGCCAGGAAACGCTGGATGTTCAGAAGAACGTCGAAGGAGAACGTTTATCTGTATCATCACATAGTCTCTAGACACTGGCTAAAAAAATTTTGTTTTTAGAAAATAATTCTCTCTCTCTCTCTCTCTCTCTCTATATATATATATATATATATATATATATATATATTATATATATATATATATATATATATATATATAGATAGATAGATAGATAGATAGATATACACATATGACCTTTGGCACAGCTGGTACCTTGGTGTAATGATGTTGGTTAAAGTGTCGAAAAATACCTTATAGCTCCATGAAGCTGTTTTATTTACCTGGTCACAAAAAAAAAAGAAAAAATAAGATTTTTCCAGCTATTGAATTTTATTAGCTGACCAGTAAAAAGGTCGTCCCCTAATTAGCTGTTTTTAGGTTGGTTTAATTGTGCAGCCAAGATCAAGTCAAACGACATGTCAACACAAGCGATACACTGACTCCAGCTTTACTGCTGTTTATGCTACACTGTTATACCAACCCCAGCCATTAGGGTTGCCCAAATAAATGGGGAGGGTTGCGTTAGGAAGGGCATCCAGCATAAAAACATGTGCTAAATCAAACATGCGGATGATCCGCTGTGGCGACCCCTAATGGGAGAAGCCGAAAGAAGGAAATGCTACACTGTTATACAAGGTGGTATCAAAAATTTGAAAAACTAATGGTGCTAACTGGTGCTATTCTGACCACGTGCATTACCACGTCTGCGATTTCATTATGGGGGCTGGGGTTTAAACCCCCGGCATTCCAATAAGTAACTCAGAGCTTTAGCTACTGAGCTTCAATATGTTAAAGTTACACACGCAAAAAAAACTAATTAGTAATCAATTTGAATTGTCTATGTAGTAGGACGTGAATATAGTGATGTGTAACCCTTGACTGTAATCACACTCTTCGGCACAGAAACAGAATTTAATTTGGATTTTATTTAGCATTAAAGGGCAACAACAATAATAATAATATAAGGGATTCCTCCAGGAATGCAAAATTACATTTTAGAAAAAGAAAGAAAAAAAAAGGAAGGAAAAAAGGCAAAGGACTGCAGAACTGGCTCCGTCAACTCGGAAATATTTTCAGACTAACAAAGTACATTGTGGCTGTTTTCCTTACCATCTGCCCATCTGTTTTCTAGTCCACGCCCACACAGCAACGACTAATGAACGTATTATTAGACGAGTCGAAGCGACACCTTATCAAGAGTCAATAAAGAACGCTGCTTGCATTCAACTGTCATATTAGTATCCAATTGCTCCAAAAAAAATAAAAAAAGTTCAACCCTGCCATGCTACTGCATGCACTTTAACAGTGTTTGTCCCACAGAGATTCCTGTAGCCATCTCCTTTTTTTTATTTATTTTACTCAACTCTGTGAACCCTGCTTGCTGCACAGGTTTTAAAGAAAGAAATCATAAAGGTGTGGAACAATATGTATGCAAATGACGCCTTCTGGATGCTCCAGCAGGGAATACACAAACACACCCTTTATGATTTATGGAAATTTATCAGCCATGTAAACATTCTTTTAAATGAGCAATTATAACCAGGAATAACCAGGCTCTTTTTTAGAATGTATTATGTGTGTGTGTGTGTGTGTGTGTGTAATTATTGGTAAAATTATGTTTTTCATGTTTAAACACCCTAAAACGGACAGGCGCAGAGCTAGAGTTAGTAAAAAGGGCAGCTCATTCAGGGTAAATTTACAGTAGATTAAAAAGTCCTAGTAAATGTCTCCTCAAATTTAAATATTTCAGTAAAAAAATCATCTGAAATACAGTAAATAATTATATTTACTTTGTTACTGTCCACCACTGGTTAATTAACCCTCCCTTAAATTGTTCAATTTAATATGGACACTACACAGAAAGCTTATATTCAAGACCCAACTAAACCCCGAAAAACTGAAGTGGATTTAAACGTGAGGACAATTGATGCTAACTACTAACAATGTTGCTAGCCAAATTACCTTGCTAGGAGTAAGCTGATGTACATGATGTACTATGGCTTTTTATTTAACATTGAGAAGTGAGTTTGCAAAGAAAAAAAGGGCAAATTAAAAAAAAAAAGCAATAGGTCTATGATGTACTTGGCATTGTGGTCACATCAGGTCAGATCACACCACTTAATATGTTGATTGTTTTCTTGAAACAGCATGCTAGTTGGTTGTGTATTTTGTAAAAAAGGAAGGAAATGCATTCTTTACTGCATTCTTCATCTGCTCTACTCTACTGAATGTGTTTCATTTAAACGCATTTAACACATTGAAATTCATAGTGGTTGTGCTGTTTTGGTTCCTATAGAGAATCTTTAGCATGGACCAAAGTGTTTGGTGTCCTCTTTATCTCAGGGCTGTGTTCCTCCAGCAGTGTAAAGAAACACGATCTCCCACACTGTGCGTTCCCGTTTTAATGAACTGCCATTTTAATGGGATTATCTCAGGCGGATTCGGCACAGCAGCAGATGTCCAGTGTGTGTCATTCCCTCCACAGGGTTTCCGAGGCATTTCCCAGTCTTTGGTGAGGATCAAATTCCCACTTGATTTGGGAAACACTTTGCTCCAAAGGTGGCATTTTGATTGAAATTATCCTTCCATTTTCAAATACAGAATTACCGTAGCCTATTACACGCATCAACCAGGCATAGTTGTGTGCAACAGACATATAGCACTCATTTACATACTGTATGTAAGTATGTATGTTCATCCATAGATTTGAGAAGTCCTTGCATAAATAGTGATGATGTTATAGCATTGTAAATAGAGTATAATTGGTGGAGGAGAAAAAAAAAAGACATGAAAGACAGTAGCTTATCCCGTTGATGGAATTTAATAAGCGATTTAAAAAGTGGGTTATTTTTCTCTCGTCCGTGCACGACGTTAACCGGTATTTAATTCTCCTCGCTTCACTGCACAGGTAATGCCCTCTAATCCGACAACACAGAGAGAAAAAGAGAGAGGGAGAGAGAGAGAGAGAGAGAGAGAGAGAGAGAGAGAGAGAAAGAGAGAGAGAGAGAGAGAGAGAGAGAGAGACGAATAAACGAGTGCATAAAAAAATCCAGTAAAAGGTAAATTAGAAACAGTGATACAACCTTCTTCTTTGCAAACTACAGAAATGTAAAAGTTTTGGCTCTGCACGAGGTCCTGAGCAAGTTCTCCCCCGGCTTTACCCACCATGTGGGCGGCTTCCATACCGAACGCTTTCAGATGTGCTGCCAAACGAGGAAGTGACTGTCATTGTGCAAAAGTTGTACAAGAAATCTCAGTGCAAAAGCCAAACTTTTAGCTGCTTTTCCACACATACTGTATATACAGTGGAGTTTATAAGTAATTGGGCAGCGACACGGTTGTGCAGAATGTGCAGAATGCAGTTGGGGTGAATTTTTTTTTTTTCTTTCAGCTTCCAGTCACTCTAGAGACTCTGCTTATGGAAACTGTAGCTTGACTCCATACTACGATGCCAAATGATCTTTATTACAATAAAGCCATGCTAGTAACCTTTACGTCTAATTAAAAACATACAAAATGACTCAAAATGACAGATTTTTTATTTGTTCCACTACATTTTGGAGTGAAGATTTGTGAGCTCATTCAGCCACAAGGGTGTTAGTAAAGTCAGGTACTGATGAAAACGACCTAAAGCAGGCCTTTCAAGATGTTCCACTCCAATTCATGTAAAGCATATCTTCATAGAGCTGGCTTTGTGCACAGAGGCATTGTCATGCTGAAACTGGTTTGCGTCTGGGTTCAAGTAAAGCAAAAAATGTATGCTACTGCATCCATAAACAAACAAATGTGTGCCTTGTACATTGTGGTAACAGTTTGGAAAAGAACCACGTATGGTCAATTGTCCCAAAACCTCTGTCGATATAATGTGTATGAGTAAAAAAAGGTGTGGACATTTTTTTGTCTTTTATGTAAAGAAAAATACACAAAAATACTCAAATTGCAAAACAATTAAAAAATAAATAATATTATACCCCCTAAACAGACCATGTATGTAGTGCAGCAGCTGAAGAAATATTATTGTGGAGGTCAATATGGACTAATGTATTTTTCCCCCTCTTTGTTAAACCTAAATACACACCGGCCAAAACAAAACCGGCTACAGCCCCAGGTTCCCGGACTACGCATTTGTCCGCCTCTATGATGTTATCACATCCATCGTTTTACTGTTGTCAGATTGAACATGAGCAGTAATACACTGCTTCCCCTTCACACTCGTCTGGAGGAAGATCAGTGACTGTAGCGGTACACACTTGCCCCATGGAGAGCGCTCCAATCCCCGTAAGAGTTCATTAAAAAGCCTCGTTCACGCCATCAGGAAAAAAAAAACAAACAGCAAAAGCAGGCAGTGATGGCGAACAAGTCTTATGAGTTGGTAAAGGAAATGTAACTACAATGCTTCTACAGCGTTACACTACAAAAAACACACATGCTACCACCAACATCATGCTGGTGTCTGTAGCCACGGGTGGCAAGACACCAGTGTGTAGAACTTAATAACCATATTCTCAGGGCTCCTTTTTCCTTCTAGCAGAAAGCAAGAAAGTAAAGGAAGAAAGGATCAGATTCTTCCACCACTTCCATTCTCCCTCCTCCCTCTCTCTCTCTCTCTCTCTCTCTCTCTCTCTCTGTCTTGTTTCTGTGTGGCGCTGAAGGAGCCGACTCACTCGCTATCCAATTCTAATGAAGTGGGTCTCACTGTGGTGGCAGTGAAAATTGCCTTTTGGTCCCCACATGATCATGTGTGTGTGTGTGTGTGTGTGTGTGTGTGGGTGTGCGTGCGTGCGTGTCTATGTGTGTGGCCCAAACTTATGAGTTATGTTTGTGGGTATATGTCTATGGGACTAGTGAGCTTACATGTGTGTGTGTGTGTGTGTGTGTGTGTGTGTGTGTGTGTGTGTGTGTGTGTGTGTGTGTGTGTTTAGCTTATTATCACATTCAAATACAAGCTGTCACTGCATAAACAGCACACAAAGCACAGCTGACATGCTAAGCTACACAAATATCTCGTACACACAAACATGCACCGCTTAAATACAGCTAGGACTACACACACAAACACACAAACACACACACACACACACACACACACACACACACACACAAACACACACACACACACACATAGACGCACACATATATACAGACACACACATGTAAACACAGACATACAGACGCACACTTTCCTTACAGTAAAAAAAAAATAAACATTAAATATTCATTGTAGAAAAAAAGACTGAACTAGCAATTTTATGCCTGGGTTCAACACAATGCAAAATAATTATGCTCAGGTTATGCTAATAATCCTAGGTATTAATGAGCAATAGCTGCTTTTAGCAGACCTAGGACACAGTCACAAACACACACACACACACACACACACACACACACACACACATACACACACACACACACACACACACACACACACACACACACACACACACAGACAAATACTGCTAAGCTAGTCAATGGTGTAGGAGGTGCTTCAATTAGCACTGTGCTAATATTACTGCTGCTGTGTGAGGTGAGTGCGGCGAGGCGAGTGAGGTGAGGCGAGGCGGCACAGCTAATGGAGGCTGTTAAGGGGGCTGATTTATTGTTGCCAGCTCGGTTGAGACAGCCAGGAAGGAGGTGTATAAGAGCCGAGCCGAGCCAAAACCGACTGCTGATCCATGCTCATAGCACCGTGAACACTGGATACACTTTGCAGGAAAATAAAATCCCACAAAATGGAAATATCTCGTGTCACTGTGAAACTGAGGGTCCAACGCTTAGCACAATGTCTGATGGTTATCTTAAAACTAGTGCTAAAATACCATTAAAACAACAAAAATACTTTGCATTAATCAGAAGTGTAGATAGAAATCTTTTTTTTTTTTCAGATAAATATATGATTCCAGACTCTTTCTATTTTTGCGTCCTCAAAAGTTTTTACAATAAATTTCACATTTTTCTCCTCACCCCAGTCAGCTGACCAATCCAAGGCTCCAGAAAGCGCACCTGGCATCTGTAACACTGACCTACAGATTTTGAGATATTATCCACCTTTGAGATCAAATGTGCTAATTCTTACATATTTTGATGAGATGAATTGGAAAACAGGTCATAAAGGTGCTGGTTGGCTAAAGGTTTTAAGAAAGATTTCTAATTATCTATACATGAGCGTGTATATTTGCCTACAATGGAGGGAGATGTCTGATGAACTTGATGCCTCATAAGTTCTCGCTAAAGAACGGTAGAACAATGAAAATAGTACCATATGAAAGTTTATAAATTAATCTTCACTTTAAGACTAATATAATATTATTACCTAACTATAATTTATTGGACTTTTACTGGAACCTTGTCATTTAACCTGATGTTGGAGCTTGTATTCCGTAATTATTTGAAATTCACGTTACATTTAGTACGCTTAAAACTTATAAGATATAACTTATATCTTAATAGTCTGGGAAGCTACACAGCAATGGGACCAACCCAGCCACAATTCAGTCAATTTTTCATGAAAAAGCATAAAACAATAAAAAAACAAAACAATAATTGAATGGAAGGTTGTGTTATTGGTACCAATAAAAATATACATTTATGATGATTGGTGTGACCCTAACCTTTAAATCCACAGTCCTACATGTTCACTGCTGAATTAATATTTCAAGTTACATTTAATTTAAAGTTTCAAACACATAGGTTTAATCACCAATAATCCGAGATCATTTTAGATTTTTTATATCTTTTGAATACCTTTTGGATGTGCTAAGTGAAGTATGTGAATGTGAATGTGTAAGATAATGTGGTTGTGCATTTAAATAAATTAAACATTTATGCCACTATTAAAATTGAAATTCAGTGTACAGGATCTGGGGAACATATTAAAACATTGCTAATAGGATCATTTCCATAAAATGCTGTCAAAGGAAGATAGAAGTGCGAGCCCTGGCTCACGACTGCATTCTGATCTGGAAGGAAGGGAAACCTGACTGTAACCGCTGCACGCAGAACTGAATTCCCAAAGCTTACTGAATGAAAACTGCTTTTTCATGTGCTCATCTTTTTTGAAAGATTGTTAAACTTGGATCACGGCACGTAATCGGCCGTCTTGTGTATGAAAGGTATATTTATAATTATTAAATAAAATTCTTGCAATGTAATTTATTGTAAATAAAGTATTGTGCATAATGGTTGTGTTCAGTCAGGAAATAAAGGTGTGATGAGACTTGCATAGGTGACACATACTGAGGGATACAAAGCCCACACCTTCTTTACTGGGACTGATGGATACAAAGCCCACACCTTCTTCACTGGGACTGATGGATACAAAGCCCACACCTCCTTCACTGGGACTGATGGATACAAAGCCCACACCTCCTTCACTGGGACTGATGGATACAAAGCCCACACCTCCTTCACTGGGACTGATGGATACAAAGCCCACACCTCCTTTACTGGGACTAATGGATACAAAGCCCACACCTCCTTCACTGGGAATGATGGATACAAAGCCCACACCTCCTTCACTGGGACTGATGGATACAAAGCCCACACCTCCTTCACTGGGACTGATGGATACAAAGCCCACACCTCCTTCACTGGGACTGATGGATACAAAGCCCACACCTCCTTTACTGGGACTAATGGATACAAAGCCCACACCTCCTTCACTGGGAATGATGGATACAAAGCCCACACCTCCTTCACTGGGACTGATGGATACAAAGCCCACACCTCCTTCACTGGGACTGATGGATACAAAGCCCACACCTCCTTCACTGGGACTGATGGATACAAAGCCCACACCTCCTTCACTGGGACTGATGGATACAAAGCCCACACCTCCTTCACTGGGACTGATGGATACAAAGCCCACACCTCCTTCACTGGGACTAATGGATACAAAACCCACACCTCCTTCACTGGGACTGATGGATACAAAACCTACACCTCTTTCACTGGGAATGATGGATACAAAGCCCACACCTCCTTCACTGGGACTGATGGATACAAAGCCCACACCTCCTTCACTGGGACTGATGGATACAAAGCCCACACCTCCTTCACTGGGACTGATGGATACAAAGCCCACACCTCCTTCACTGGGACTAATGGATACAAAACCCACACCTCCTTCACTGGGACTGATGGATACAAAACCCACAGCTCTTTCACTGGGAATGATGAATACAAAGCCCACACCTCCTTCACCGGGACTGATGGATACAAAGCCCACACCTCCTTCACTGGGACTGATGGATACAAAGCCCACACCTCCTTCACTGGGACTGATGGATACAAAGCCCACACCTCCTTCACTGGGACTGATGGATACAAAGCCCACACCTCCTTCACTGGGACTGATGGATACAAAGCCCACACCTCCTTCACTGGGACTGATGGATACAAAGCCCACACCTCCTTCACTGGGACTGATGGATACAAAGCCCACACCTCCTTCACTGGGACTGATGGATACAAAGCCCACACCTCCTTCACCGGGACTGATGGATACAAAGCCCACACCTCCTTCACTGGGACTGATGGATACAAAGCCCACACCTCCTTCACTGGGACTGATGGATACAAAGCCCACACCTCCTTCACTGGGACTGATGGATACAAAACCCACACCTCCTTCACTGGGACTGATGGATACAAAACCCACAGCTCTTTCACTGGGAATGATGGATACAAAGCCCACACCTCCTTCACTGGGACTGATGGATACAAAGCCCACACCTCCTTCACTGGGACTGATGGATACAAAGCCCACACCTCCTTCACTGGGACTGATGGACACAAAGCCCACACCTCCTTCACTGGGACTGATGGATACAAAGCCCACACCTCCTTCACTGGGACTGATGGATACAAAACCCACACCTCCTTCACTGGGACTGATGGATACAAAGCCCACACCTCCTTCACTGGGACTGATGGATACAAAGCCCACACCTCCTTCACTGGGACTGATGGATACAAAGCCCACACCTCCTTCACTGGGACTGATGGATACAAAGCCCACACCTCCTTCACTTGGACTGATGGATACAATGCCCACACCTCCTTTACTGGGACTGATGGATACAAAACCCACACCTCCTTCACTGGGACTGATGGATACAAAACCCACACCTCCTTCACTGGGAATGATGGATACAAAGCCCACACCTCCTTCACTGGGACTGATGGATACAAAGCCCACACCTCTTTCACTGGGAGTGATGGATACAAAACCCACACCTCCTTCACTTGGACTGATGGATACAATGCCCACACCTCCTTTACTGGGACTGATGGATACAAAGCCCACACCTCCTTCACTGGGACTGATGGATACAAAACCCACACCTCCTTCACTGGGAATGATGGATACAAAGCCCACACCTCCTTCACTGGGACTGATGGATACAAAGCCCACACCTCTTTCACTGGGAGTGATGGATACAAAGCCCACACCTCCTTCACTGGGACTGATGGATACAAAACCCACACCTCCTTCACTGGGACTGATGGATACAAAACCCACACCTCCTTCACTGGGACTGATGGATACAAAGCCCACACCTCTTTCACTGGGACTGATGGATTCAAAGCCCACACCTCCTTCACTGGGAGTGATGGATACAAAACCCACACCTCCTTCACTGGGACTGATGGATACAAAGCCCACACCTCTTTCACTGGGACTGATGGATTCAAAGCCCACACCTCCTTCACTGGGAGTGATGGATACAAAACCCACACCTCCTTCACTGGGACTGATGGATACAAAGCCCACACCTCCTTGACTGAGTCTGACTTATTTAAAATCTACACCTCCACAAGCCCCACCATTTGTAAACTGAGACTGGCTGATGCAAAGCCTCACCCCGTTTAACCTACACCTTTACTAAGACTGACTCAAATGCCACACCTTATTAAACTACACCTCCTTAAGCCACACCCCCTTCACTGAGATAAAATTCACTGAGCTTGATTTGCAAAAATGCCACATCTCCTTTACTCAGATTGGCTATTGTAATAAGCCACACCCCTTCCTTGGCACTGACTGACACAAAGACCACATCGGACCACACCTAATAAACTGAACTGACTAAAGTCACTAAATTGATTTACTCAGTAAATCACACAGGCAATATCTCCTTCTTGGAACATTCTTATATTAAAAACATGTCAACCATTATTTCTTATCATTGATCAGATATTGATCAGAAATGTAAAATGTATCAGACAGACACTGCTATTTAGTTTGTAAGCGGAGCCTCAATTACGTTTTGTCAGTTTGTGTCTTCATCGTGGCTCACCTCATCGCAATCTTCCTAACACCAGTTTACAACAGATATTGGATTCCTCCATCTTAAGCCTCTATTTTGGATGTAATCGCACTAGGGCTGTCATACAATACCCTCTTGTCCATCTCCCCAAAGACAAGGGTAATGAAAAGCTGTGAACTCCTTTTAAAAAAGAAATATGCCCAGATCGGAGCAGCAAACATCTGCACAGAGCAAGAGCAACACCGATTTCACTTTAACCATATGAATATTTCAGGAGCATCAGAATAAACAGCATGTTCATTTAAATAAATGTACAAAAGATTTAAAAAATTGATACACCCCCTGGTTAAACGGCAGGAAATTATAAATCATATCACAGAACAGGTCCGGATTAAATTATAAAAAATACAACCCAGACTGGTGTGTACAATCTGAAGATCACTATGAGCTGGATGATTGGTTTACTCTGAACATGGCCATACTACAAAATATTGTATTTTAGTTTTTTCTATGATATATTTTCATTTGGTTTTCAGCTGCATTGTGAAGGTCATAAGTTTGAAATTAAAGGTTAAAATTGTCTGATTTTCATTTAAAAGTAAGAAAGAAAGCATACGATAAGTTACAGTACGAGGTGGCATCAAAAAGTTTCAAGAATAGTTTTGTTACATGCCTACAGATGGCAGCACAAGGCTGCACGCAGAGTCACAGGAAGCACCAACCTTCATAAGTCAGTGTGCCAAAAGACATTGTCCTGTGTACATCAGGAGCTGTGTTTCCACGTCTGCAAATTTTATTATGGACAGGAAGTTAGAATAAAGAGAAAACGTGCTATTCTTCATGAAACTGGCAAATCTGCCACCGAGACCTTTGACACGATTTGTCAAGTTTAGAGCGATGCTGCGATGAGTAGTTTGAGGTGTTTTGAGTGGCATGAAAGCTTCAAGAGCAGAAGAACAACACTGAAAGACATTGATAGAACAGGAAACAGGACTTTAACGAGTTTAACCCCTGAAAATGTCGAAACCATTCAGCAACTTGTGCATGAAGATCATCTGAGAATAATCCACAACACTGCTGCTGTTGTCAGTGTGTTATACAGAACAGTCCAAGCAATCCTTTTGTGTAAGTTGAACAAGTGTGTGTTGCTGCCATGTTCATTCCCAGGCTGCTGATCCAGGAGCAGAAGGAACACACAGGTGTCTTTGAGGGAGAACATCCGGTGAAAGCAACCACGAAACTTTTTGATACAACCGCGTTCAAGAAAGGAAGGAACTAGACGGGTAGAAGGGAGGATGGAAGGAAGGAAAAAAAGAATATAATAGGATATAGTACAAAGAAAGAAGATGCCTTTGTGTGTGTGTGTGTGTGTGTGTGTGTGTTTGTGTGTGTGTGTGTGTGTGTGTGTGTCTGTGTGTGTGTGTGTGTGTGTGTGTGTGTGTGTGTGTGTGTGTGTGTGTGTGTGTGTGTGTGTGTGTTTGTTTAATATTCTCATCAGCAAATAAGTGGTCAGTTTTTGTTAGTTGAAATTAACTGTGTTGAGGTTCATTTATTATTAATTGGCTCTGGCAGACGTCCCTGAAAGAAGCTCTTCTGCTTCGGAATTCATGACAGAAAAGATTCTGAATCAAAGTGCAGCTAAGGTTTAGAAAAAACTCTTTTGTGTCTCCCTCAAAGTGTGACTGTGATCTTGATTGTAATGACATTATGCTTTTATTGGCAACACAAAAAATAAATAAAATAATAATAATAAAAAAGAAAAAAAAACGAAAGAATATTTTAGCCTCATAGGTTTTTTGAAGACTTGGCAGTGCTTCCCAGGAGATGTTTCACTCGCAAGTCACAGCCTCAACCATTTCCATGAATAATTATAATATTAACATTTAGCTTCTGCTTTCTGTCACGGCCACTGCCCTACTGCACAAAAGAAAGGAGGGAAGAAGAAAATATTAGAATATGGTAGATAGAAAGAAAGAAAGAAAGAAAGAAAGAAAGAAAGAAAGAAAGAAAGAAAGAAAGAAAGAAAGAAAGAAAGAAAGAAAGAAAGAAAAAAAAATATGGTAGCATAAAGGAAGGAAGGAAGGAAGGAAGGAATACAATAGGATATAGTTCGAACAAGAAAGAAAGAAAGAAAGAAAGAAAGAAAGAAAGAAAGAAAGAAAGAAAGAAAGAAAGAAAGACAGAGGAGCATAAAATAATCTATCGAAAAGGAGGTAGGGTAGGAAGGAAGGAAGAAAGGAAGGAAGGAAGGAAGGAAGGAAGGAAAGAAGGAATACAATAGGATATAGTTTGAACAAGAAAGAAAGAAAGAAAGAAAGAAAGAAAGAAAGAAAGAAAGAAAGAAAGAAAGAAAGACAGAGGAGCATAAAATAATCTAGGTAGGAAGGAAGGAAGGAAGGAAGGAAGGAAGGAAGGAAGGAAGGGAAAAATGTTAAAATAATATAAATTATATATATATTAGTACAGAATCTAAGTAGAAAAAAATAAATATACAAAAAAAGAGTGAAATGAGAAAGAGAAAGTAAAGCTAAGTGTTTGTACAGTATCATTATTCAGAGACAGAAGAGTATGCTGTAAGCTGTATTTTTCATGACTCATGGCTTGGCAGGATGCGAAGCCAAACGCAGCAGTGTGGTGTCCAGGCTCAAAGTCACCAGGCAGAGGTTTGGGATGCAGCCAGCACAGCCGGGGCAAAGCACTACAGGGGCACTGAGCGCTGCCAAATGAGACGCCGAGTCCTGAAAAACTCAAGTAGTGAAACTTGTTTAGAAAAAAACACCCACATATTTTACCATGGCATTTTGGAATGAAACATATTATAATGGACACTACAGGACTTTTAAAAATACAACTTTTTTAATCCAAACGAGACACTCCAAAATTTAGAGGAACATCTAGATCTTCAAAATTTTGAGGAACAAGGGTGAAGTTTATCATAACAGCAAATGGGGGATAAATGTGGAATTTTATGTTTAAAAAAGCACATATGAATCTTATGGTCAGGTGTCGAGAAATGTTTGTTCATATATAAATATATATACAGTACAGACCAAAAGTTTGGACACACCTTCTCATTTAAAGAGTTTTCTTTATTTTCATGACTATGAAAATTGTAGAGTCACACTGAAGGCATCAAGGGCTATTTGACCAAGAAGGAGAGCGATGGGGTGCTGCGCCAGATGACCTGGCCTCCACAGTCACCGACCTGAACCCAATCGAGATGGTTTAGGGGTGAGCTGGACCGCAGAGTGAAGGCAAAAGGGCCAACAAGTGCCAAGCATCTCTCGGGGAACTCCTTCAAGACTGTTGGAAGACCATTTCAGGTGACTACCTCTTGAAGCTCATCAAGAGAACGCCAAGAGTGTGCAAAGCAGTAATCAAAGCAAAAGGTGGCTACTTTGAAGAACCTAGAATGACATTTTTTAGTTGTTTCACAATTTTTTGTTATGTATATAATTCCATATATAATTCCACGTGTTCATTCATAGTTTTGATGCCTTCAGTGTGAATCTACAATTTTCATAGTCATGAAAATAAAGAAAACTCTTTGAATGAGAAGGTGTGTCCAAACTTTTGGTCTGTACTGTATATATATATATATATATATATATATATATATATATATATATATATATATATATATATATATATATATATATATATATAGATACATTGTGTTATTGTGTTAATTCAATGGTGTATTGCATAATATCTACCTATTATGCTAAGTTGCTGCAAAGCTCTTCAAAACTAAAATCACTCACTCTCCTGTTGTGTACAGAGCTAAAGAAGCGCAAGACCAATTTCGTGAACCTTGACATTTGGAATGATCTGTAAAATAAAAATACAATAAATAAATAAACAGCCATGAAAATTGTATTTTACCCCCTAATGATAACAAATGTTTATTACGGTGAAACGAGGATTGCTGTGACCCTCGTAACCTGTCCAAATGCTGAACGGAAAAGAACAACCAAACTTCCCCTGGGGCACGCGGAACGTGACGCTCGTGTTGGAGGAAACAGATCACGATGCAATAATGTATAGATAATATTTTTAAACAGTATGTCGTCTCCTTTCCTGGTGTAGCTGTGTGACCCTGAAGCAGAATACAGGACTGAGAATCTACTCAACGTGACTCAAGAAAATCTGTCGTGATGACAACTCGTGGTGAACAAATCGAACGGTCCTGAGGGACTCGCTCTGAGAGCTTGCACATGTAGCCTGCTTTTCTGCTTCGACACTGCTTAGCCTTGTCCTTTTTTTCACTGTCATGACTGTGAATATACCAAGCCCTGGTTCGTCTTTCATCCAAAAATATATCGAACAAAAGAAACGCTTAAGTAAAGCGCTCGGAAAACCATCCTTCAATATAACTAACATAAGAACGCTCGAGCAAAGCGCTCGGAAAACATGACCGCTCTGACAATAACGGCTCGAGTACAGTATTTAAAGCACGGCACAATATTAAGTAAAGCCAGACGACTGTGACTGCAATACTGCTTATTGTACAGTTCTATAAACAAGGAATGAATAAACACTATAATACACACTTCACAATTTTTATCACGCTTACCATCTTCATATGAAAGTGCTATCTACCGTCTTCTGCATACATGAGCTCACAAATGCCCTCACTTGACTAGTGTCACTACTCTTACTATTCTTCCCATACAGGAAGCACGACTAATTTTGCTCTCTTGGACATCAGGCTGCAGATTTAACCTTACGATCCCCTGGCAACAGACCGAGTGTTGTTGCAGAAATTAAATTATAATAAAATTCAAGGTGAGCTATTATGCAAACAGGACTATGCACTCTAGACACAACAACATGCACAAATAAAATAGATGTTTTGTCTAGACCTAATTAGCCACGACTAGTAGGGTGCTATCTGACCTAAAGCCTGATGCGGACTTTGTGGAGAAAAAGAAGTGGAGGGAAAAAAGAAATCAATTTGAACTCATTTAATTAGCTGTGCCCTGAAAAAAAAGGAGATCAGCTTCCTGAAATTACTACAGATCATCGTTTAGTTGGCGAGCCGTGTTTTTTTTTTTTTTTTTTACTATAAGTCCACTCTTGACTCTGCTATAATGAAATGCATGTATTGTAGGTGGAATGTATCTCATAGACTGTCCATCATAATCTGATAGCATACAAGATGATCAGACTTTCTTATAAAACGTATATCTCTGCTAAATTCTGAATAAAATGATTATTTTAAAATGCACCTGAGAGACATTATAAGCGTTTACATCTCACGTACGTTTAAGGAGAAGGTGTTTCCTAAATGAAAAACAACGACATCATAAACACAGAATAGGTAATGGGTCAGGTGATGAAACGGCAAAACTGGAAACATGATGAAAACTGGAAAAAGATGAAAAGTAAGAAAATCAAATCAACGGAACATGTTATTTTTTCATTTTATTTTAAATCAAATCTCTAGAATTTGACTCTACAGTAGGCATGGGCATCAAGACATCTATGCTTATTTCCAGCTGAAATTACACATGAACAACCACATATACATCAACCACTAAAAAGTGTACAACCTAGCATCTGGTTATTAACTGGAAACAGCTCAGAAGCCACGTACACCACTCTGAGTCTTAATCACATGCTCGCTCTATCTCCCTCTCCTTCTTTTTCTCTCCAGAGTCAGTTAACCATCTGAAATCAATTGAAATGCTCTTACATTCACTCGCAACAGTGCCCCAGCATGAGTCCTGTAATAATGATACCGTTTCGGTGGCAGGATGTAACGCATTCGCGATTTTACACCACATTTTAAAGATATGTTGCTTAACAATAACTGGTTCAAAACGCTTTCCCCGTCACCTTTTATATTGTATAGAGCATATTTAAGTTACACCCTCAGAACATATTTGCAGTTTTATCTCAGAAAGTTTTCTGGTTGCCAGCAGAAATGGAGAACGTTTATATGAAATGTCTTAATGAATTCTGATAGGCTCGAGGTGTCAGATGGGAATTCGATTACCTCGGAAAGCATCTCTGATTAAGGGCATGACAACATCTATTAATACAGCCATGTTGTGCATCGCTGTAGAGTCAATCTTTAATGAGAAACATGTCATATGTATCAGTCAAGTAATTAATCGTATGGATGCAGATCAAGAAAATGTGCAGGATTCATTATTTCTAGCCGGGCCTTGCTGGATCCGGAGATTCGATAATCTTGGGAATGCTGCATGAGCTGGGAAAATATCTCTTACAACACTGTATGGATTAAAGTTTGTGGACACCTGAGAATAAGATTGGTATGTGTATGGTATTGGTATTGGTATGTCCATATAAAGTAGGCCTGCTGACCTAGGGACTTCTAAGTAACATATAAAAAACGTAAAAAAAAAGTTAATAGAAAAACAATTAGACAAAATATTAGTCAAATGCCAAAATACACGTTTACAATACACGTTTTTTTTTCTTTCTTATTTCTAAGAGACATCCTTTAACAAAAAACATTCAACAACAACGAGAGCAACAACATTCCAGCAACCATTTTAATATCTTCTCAAGGGACAAAACTATAGAAGTGAAACTTGGATATATTTTAGAGTAGTCAATGTGCAGTTCGTATAACAGTACAGATTTACTGTCCTCTAAAAACAACTCAACATTATTGTCTAAATAGCTGGCAACAAAAGTAAGTACACCCTAAGTGATAACAGCTGTATTGTGGTGTAAACATGCAAAGCCACATGTCCTATTCATCATGTTTTTGTCTGCTTGGCAGGACCATACAAATTTGTGTATCTTGTATTAGAGCAGTTGAAATTTGGTGCTTTGAGTCCAATTCTTTCATGCTGACCACTGGATGGTTAACATGGACCTCATGGTAAAAAGAATAAGAATTGTTGCTCCCCACAAAGATGGACCAAGGCTATAAGAAGATCAGTAACACCCTAAAACTGAGTTTCATTACAGTGGCCAGGGTCATAAAGAGGTTTTCCAAGACCGGTTCCACTCAGAACAGACCTTGCAATGGTCAATTAAAGAAGTTGAGTCCTCGTGCTGTGCGTCAGGTGCGGAAACTGGCTTCAAAAAACAGGTACGTGAGTGCTACCAGCAACAAGTCAGTTTGCATGGCCGTCGTCCCAGAAGGAAGCCTCTTCTGAAGCTGGTTCACAAGAACTCTGCAAATGGTTTGCTGAACACAAGCTGTCCAAGAGCATACATTATGAGAACCATGTCCTGTGGTCTGATGAGACTGAGATAAACTTGTTTGGCTCAAATCGTGTCCAGCATGTGTGCCGACGCCCTGGTGAGAGGTAGCAAGAAAATTGTGTTTGGCCTACAGTCAAACATGGTGGTGGTAGCATCATGGTCTGGGGCTGCATGAGTGCTGCTGGTACTGGGGAGCTGCGGTTCATTAAGGAAAACGGATTTCAACATGTACTGTAACATTCTGAAGAAGAACATGATGCCCTCCCTGCAGAAATGGCGGTTTTCCAACATAATAACAAGCCCCAACACAATATTCAAACTTTTTTCCTCTTTTGTACTTCTGAATTCACAAAACATCTGATTGTGTGTACGCTGAGAGATTTTCAGGGTCAAATCTGACGTTAATGCGTCAAATCCAAAGGCAGTAATTACTAATTTCTAGTGTTTAACCCAAAAACTCCATCTAGAGAATCACCCTGCGATTTTCCCTCACTCTCCACGCTGAGTAATGATAGTGGTGTGGCTGTGAGAGTGATGGCTCAGAAATACGCTCGCAGGAAACAAGCATGCAGCACTGTGTTTCAGTTAAACACTAGTCATGGGAAGTAACAGAAGCGGCAGTTACCCTAAAACCAGCTGTGCAGATTCGGCTGATAAAATTTATAATAATAGGTATAGATTATAAAAAATAACAATTAAAATTTAAAAAAATAAATAAATAAAAATAACAGCTCATAAGCCATTGGAAAACTAATAATTTCCATTAAAAATTTATATTTATTTAATGTCGACAAAAACGTTTAATTTTTTGTTTATTAATTTTCATCCAGCAGCATGTCAAAGTGTTTCATTTCTCATATATATCATTTTTACTTGTTAATCAATAACCATTTTCATCCACTCCTAGTTACAATAAATGTAATGGAATTGTATGAATTGATATGAATTGATATGAACGATATGAATATGGAATTCCTTTTATTTTATTATTAATTCTTAAAAAAAATATTATAGCCTTTTTTTTTTATCCTTTGCACTTTTTTATTTCATTTTGTATCATTGACCGGCCATTAAAAAAATAATTTTGCTTCATGGCACACTACGTTCTGAATGAAAAAATAAATACAAAATACAAAATGCAGCATCTTCCATCCTGAAAAAATCTAAATCAACACCTGAACCTGAAGGTTCATTACCATTCTATCAACCATTAAACACTTTTAAACGTATTATTAGTTGTAGGAAATGTGCAGCATACAGCATACATGTTTAAATGAATAACCGATAAATATAAAATTTTAAATCATAACATATAGAATACAATTCGAGACTTTCAGGTCATTTGAAATTGAGAAGGTAAAAATACTATTAAAAAAAGATCCATAAATCACAAATTCCACACTTTCTTGGAAATCTTCTTGGAGTACAACAAACTGACTGAAACACCAGGAATCATGCAACATCTGTCAGGCTTTTATAGACTTCAATCAATTGCTATTCCAGGTGTTAAAGGTAAAAACAGAGATAAATAGAAAGAACAGGGAAAATAAAAGAGGTTTGGTGAAGGAAATACTACAAGCAGCTGCTTCCTCTTCACTCTTCTTCTCATGTCCGCTGGGTTTCTCTCCGGTGAGACCGGGTGTGTTATTATTCAGTAATATACGGCCTCGTGGAACAGATGTTATGGAGTCAAGAATCCCTAAAAAAGGGACCACTGAAATGTACTGCTTTGTAATCTGTCCAGTTCAAACACATTGACGGAACTGCACCGGACTGAGCAAGGTGGAAATATGCGCTGGTGTTTCATGCCTTATTTTGGTTCCATTCGCCCCGTGAGATGCTCCATAACGATTATGTTTTAATGTATGTGAATTTTTTACCTTCCTGCTGAA
The DNA here is from genome assembly GCA_039877035.1 of Silurus lanzhouensis. NCBI lineage: Eukaryota > Metazoa > Chordata > Actinopteri > Siluriformes > Siluridae > Silurus > Silurus lanzhouensis. Next base: position 1,765,877 of record JBCEWE010000339.1, on the reverse strand, counting down.
AAGACTGATCAAATATTGTTCATAAAAACAAATTGATATGTTATTAATATTGTACAAAAAATGTGGGTATAAAGCATAGACAGGGAAAGGCATAAATCTGACCCATGACCCTGTCACCGGTTCACCACTGTTCCTTCCATGGAGCACTTTGATAGATACTGACAGATGCAGACTTGATAGATGCTCTGACCCAGTCATCACATTTTGCCCTTGTCAAACTCGCTCAAATCCTTACACTTGCCCATTTTTCCTGCTTGTAACACATCAACTTCGAGGACATATATATATATATATATATATATATACAGTATATATATATATATATATATATATATATATATATATATATATATATATATATATATATATATATATATATATCCTGACATTTTTACAGTCTTATATTGCCCATTGTTGCCTTGAATTCCTGTTCTCGATATGTTGTGGGCTCTGAGATGCTCTTCTGCTCACGGTGGCTGTAAACAGTAGTTCTTCTGACTAGCCTAGCCATTCTTCCCCTCTCCTTAACAAACTGTTCCTGCTTGCACAACTGCTTTTCACTGGATGTTTTGATTTTTTATTATTATTTCTCTGATTGTTTGATGGAAACTAGACTGTTGTGTGTGAAAAATCCCAGAAGATCAGCAGATTCTGAAATACCACACCAGCCCCGTCTGGCACCAACAATCATGCTAAAGATAACATTTTGTCCCAGTTTTGAAGCTTGATGAGTATTAATTGAAGCTCTCAAGCTTGTATCATGGGACCTTGATCTTTACTTGCACCCAAAAATATGTACTATATTACATGGACAAAAGTATTGGAACAACTGTCTTCTCCGGCCATAGGTTCCTTTTTAAACTGTTAGCACATAGTTAGAGGGACACAATTGTATTGAATGTCTTTGGATGTGGTAGTATGAAATTTTCCCTTTGCATTAAATAGGAGCGTCAAACCTGTTCCAGCATGACAATGCCCCTGTGCACAAAGCCAGCTCCATGAAGATATGATTTACATGGGTTGGAATTATAGATCTGCTACAGAGCTCTGACCTCAACCCTACTGACCACCTTTGGGATGAATGTGAACGCTGACTGCGCCCCAGGCCTCATCACTCACCTGCATTAGTACCTGACTTTACTAATAGCGGTGTGCCTGAATGAACACAAATCTCCACAAGCTCACACCAAAATCTAGTGGAACATCTTCCTGGAAGTATGGAGGTTATTTAACAGCAAATGAGACCAAATATGTAAATAATAATATATAAATGTATGATATATAATAAATATAATATATAAAAGTTGTACTTTTCGTGAGAGAGCTAAGGAAAAACAATTTTAATTTCATTAAATAAATATTTTTCCACTCAGAAGCCAAATAGAACCATTTCATCTTAAAATGTTTTGTGAGGACATTTGGTTGGTACGCACTAGTAAAATCTAAACCACTTTTTATAACACTGGCACCAGTAAAAAAAAAAATAAAGAGAGGTATATTTTAGGTACTCAATTAGCATGCTAGACAAGGTGTTGATGCACTCCGAAGGACTTAAAATATGCCCTGTTTTGTAATAAGTTACTTTTAAAATGAAGGTCCAAGTGGATTAACTTTTAGTCTGAGGGTTCTTAGTGTGTTGCCAGACACGTAGTTCAGTTCTTGCCTCATAAACGCGCCTCCAGGGGAGATTTTCCATCCATTTCTCCCTTGGGGAGTTGATACATTAGCTAGTTCCTAGGGTTTTAGAAAAAAATAATAATAATTGGATTATTATTTAAAGCAGGGTGCTAGCCGGTGTCATTAAGAAATATACGTGTGCTACTGTGTAAAAATCCATTTGTCTGGAATGCTGTATGTATTTAGACATCACAATGCTATTGAGATCTTGATTCTGATTGGTCAGGTGGTGTTGATTAATTTTTTATTAACAGCATCTATGACAAGCGTTCCATCTCCATAAGCAATGATACCTCTTTTCTATCTAAAGTGGTCTGCTTCTGGCCCAGGGACTTATTCAGAGCTGGACTAGGCAAATTTAGGCAAAATAGAAGTTTGCAACATCTTCAGGCAAACCAGATTCCGAATAGCCAGAACGGAAAACAAAGTAGGAAGGTTTTATATTTAATAATAATTTTATATTTAATATTTTCAAGTGAAGCATGGATCTGTCTCTGTCTGTCTGTCTGTCTGTCTGTCTAGCTAGCTAGCTAGCTATTTTTTTTAAAGAGCACAGTCAATACACTGACATTTTCAGAGCACAGTCAAAAAGATGAAACCACAGAAGCAGACTGACAAGAGATTTTGACCTCTCATTGACCTTTATAAAATAGCAGGTCTCAGACCTCATTTTTATTTCCTTCTCTGCACCTTTTAAGTGTTGATTTTTTTTTTTTATTAAACAGGGTGGCTTTGGTAGCCTCAGCACAGAAAGCCACTGATACGCCTGCCTTTTATACAGTCTTTTGGACGAGTAGCTGTGCACTAGATCCAAGACAATTAGATATAAAATGCTTTACAGCAGATTCTTTTGTACTTTAATACTTTTCTAGTGTAGTGTAGAATATATTTATATATATATATATATATATATATATATATATATATATATATATATATATATATATATATATATATATATATCAATGGTGGGCCGTCAGGCTTTGCTGACCTAAGCACTATCAGAAGCACTGACCTACATTTACAACCTAAATTCTAAAATTTGTTCCATGAAATTGTATTAATTTATTCTCAACAGTTTATTCTCTTTATTTTGTAGCGTTTCTCTTGGCTGCACTGCGTCCAGTACGTGTATGTGGATATTAGATTTTTTTTGTCCACTCAGATTTCAGCCTCTATATGCTGCCATGTCAATTTAATCTGCACAGGGCCTTGAGAATCAGTAGTGCTGGCCGATTAAATTTATGAAGGCATATTATGAATGGGTCTGTTTCTTTAACCAATCAGATTTCATGTTTGCCTTACCGGGCAGCTAGCTGGCCCAGAATAGCATCAGCATTTTTCCGTCCTCTGATTGGTTGGTCAGAGGGAAACTGTTACAGCCAAGTTCGACTAACAAAACAAGTGTGTAGCTCTGCACACATTAATACATCCGAGTTACACGAATGTAGGACGTTTTAGAGACATGGTGAGAGAGGCAAGATTGAGATGGTTTGTACATGTGCAGAGGAGGGACATGGGGTATATATCGGTAGGAGAATGCTAAGGAGCCGCCAGGTAGGAGGAAAAGAGGAAGACCAGGGGGGAGGTTTATGGTGTGGTGAGGGAAGACCTGCAGGTAGTTGGTTAGAAAGAGGCAGATGTAGAGAACAGGGGGGTATAGAGATGGATGATCCGCTGTGGTGACCGCTAATGGGAGCACTCTTCTGGGTAGTTCCACTAGGTTTTGGAGTGTGCTTGTGGAGATTTCTGCTAGTTCAGCCAGTACAAAATTGTGAATGAAGTCAGGCACTAATGTACCTGAGGAGACCTGTGAGCTGAGGAGGCCTGGGGTGCAGTCAGAATTTCAATTCATTCCAAAGGTGTTCAATCAATTTGAGATCTGAGCTCTATAGTAGGCCACTCAAGACCTTCCACTCCAACCCTTATTTTCATAGACCTGGCTTTGTGTACAATGTCATCCTATACACATGTGTGTCTCCAACTTTGTGGTAACAATTTGGGGAAAAAAACACATATAGCTGGAAAGGGCAAGTGTCCCAATACTTATATTCTATACAAATGAAAATAACAGTGTTGGATTTGGTGCTTATTTATTTTGCTGTGTTTGCCGTTATCCATCAGAGAGGCACGGCATGAAAAAAAAGACGAGCCAATTATGATTAATAAGTCACTATTATCTGCAGCTCATGTGGGTGTTACGCACAAATCTCAAACATTTACAAATCTGGGCTGAGTGAATGTGACAATGACGTGTTACTACACTGGGCTTTTCAGTGCATACTCGGCTCACCGCCCACCACACTAGAGACCAAAATAATTGATCACAGAAAACAGATTTAAGAATTAGTAAGACAAGAGAACCATCCCATTTTATTCTGAGTGAAGCCGCACGATTTCACAATTAATTTTATTTGTCACACTGTACATTGATAAGAATAAAATCTCAAATAAATTAAAATATGAAATGCTGAGCCAGAATATATAATAACTATATTATGTGTTATGTGATCAGAGATTGATCAGTTGGTGTTATTAGAGTTTGAGTAATAAGTGAGATGTGGATTTAATTAATGAGTGGAATCTGTGTTTGATTAATCAGTATGATCTGCGTTTAATTAATCAGTGTGATCTGGGTTTAATTTATCTGTTTGATCTACGTAGATTTAATTGGTGTAATGTGATCTTGGTTTAATTAATCAGTGTGATCCTGGTTTGATTAATCAGTGTGATCTTCGTTTGATTAATCAGTGTGAACCTGGTTTGATTAATCAGTGTGATATTGGTTTGATTAATCAATGTGATCTGGGTTCGAATAATTAGTGTGTTCTGGGTTAAATGTATCTGTCTGATCTGGGTTTAATTAATCGGTGTAATGTAATTTGGGTTTGACTAGTCTGTGTGATCCTGGTTTGAAAAATTGCTCTCATCTGGGTCAGATTCATCAGTGTGGTTTTGGTTTAGTTATTATATGTGATCTGGATTTGATCAATTGGTCTTATCTGGATTAGATTAAATCTTTAGCTTGATCTGGGTTTAATTTATCAGTGTGATCCTTTGTCTGATTTATCTGTGTGATTTGGGTTTGTACAGAAAATAAACACAAGCTAGATCTCAGAATAACATTACTTTTAGTAGATGTCTTTAAAAAGCTCTGGGAAAATGGAGATGAGGAACATCCAGGTGACATCAGTAGCTCCAAATCTCATTGTTGATAATTGTTCTATAACAGCATACTTCTAAACGCTAAACGATCACCATTACACAGTCATATGCACAAACCAAGCACGACATATGAAATCAGCAGGACTGCATCAGTAGGCAACAAGAAATATAAATTCTCGGAAAATGAACTAGTTGATGGAGGAAAACACCATGTGGCATGGTGAGCTTTAGGTCACATGACAATCTGGCCTTCAGAACAGCGACCATCATCGAATAGCCACGTCAAAGTCCAGATTATCCAAACAACACTAGTACTAGGTGTCAGTCGTACAGCTTTCCAGCCGTCTTTCTCCTGCCTCCTTCTCAGATCTTTGCGCTAGGCGTTCCTATGGAAACTCAGAGCCGTTCCCCTTCTCCTGGGCGTTTTCCTCCTTTATTGGCTGCACAGGAGTCTGGCGCTTGTGCTCAGAATAGACTTGATCTATCCCTCCTCACCAACCCTGAATTCACATGTACAACACAGATATACCCCTGGACTCACCAGAACATAACAGTAATGCTACTTAGCAATTTAGCATAGCACTCCACATGATAGCAAACAGATATAAATCTGAACTCAGAAAGGGGAAGGATGTGAGGAAATTTGCCTTTTGTATTTACATTACAAAATAGAGCTGATCTAGCATAGCGCTAAAACAGAGTACCTTAGCTCAGTCATAAATAAAAGACTTAGTGATGCTGAAGTTGTTCTTAAGAGAATAATGAAGTTTTCTTATTATCAGTTATGCAAATGGCTTTGACCAGGAAGCTTTACAGGAGACCTAGGTCTTAAAAACAAACATCTTGTACTGTTTGAAACCAAATAATATGATTTAAGTCATTAAAAGGCAGATGCAAAAAATTTATAAAACCCTGGCTAGTTTACTTGTACTTAGCAACACAGTATGTTTTTATGCTTTCAGCTGTCCAGCTTAGCAGCTAAAAGACCACTATTGCTTCAGGCTAGCTTATTTTAAATGGTATGCTAGTAATTACTGTGGTCATGTTTTAAGTCTGGAATGCAATATGTTGTAGCTAGCCTTAGTTTTCTAGAAATTTTGCTTAGCATAGATCTTTCCTCAAATCTGAGTCACTGAATCATCAGTTCAACTCATAAAATGAGAGCTTTTATTTGAATATATTGTAAAATGCTACATCACACTCAAAGACAAAGTTATCTAGCATGCCAACCGTGTGCTACGTTAGCTAGGCCCTTGCGGATTAGTTTAAATGACTGTTAATGTAAAGCGTGTTTAAACTCTCAGGGTTGTTCAGCTAAGGCAAAACTATTTTCCCTGTCACTCCACCACATTATTTATTAAGCAAATGGAATCGTACAAATATATTACAGAACCCAGCTCTAATACCAGGAGTGTTAGCATGAAACGTGCCATTTCTCACCAACTTAGCACTATTTGGGTCTCCTTCGATTATACAGTGAAGTTTTACCCTTCAAAACCTCCCCTGAATTTTGATAACCATCTTTTATATTTTAATGACTTCAGACTTCATTGTTTTTCAAGGCTTTCCTCCGAATCCTGGAGGAATGCTACATGTTTTTCACCTTTACCAACGCTTTCACACTTCCAGGTATGAGACTTAGCTCCTGTTTTCTCAGGTTTGGAGGCAAACATGAATCATATTGAAGATGCAGTGCAAAAATGAAAATATGTCTTAGCTAATGAAAAAAAAAAAACACAGAGAATAGCTATGGTGAAGTCTAAACATAAATAAATATATACATGCACACACAGTACTGTGCAAAAAAAGTATTCTAAAAAAGGCCACCACCTGCTTTGTTGTTGAGTGGCAGGTGCAAAAGTGTCCTAGTTGATGCCCAATTCGGTGATCTTTGGCATTTTTAATGAAATGATATGATGCTTAAGCATATCTTACACAAGCCTGGTGTAATAGACCTTTTTTACAGCAATTGTTCTGACATAAGTAGTAGAACAAATACAGGTGTTAGCGATGACATTAATTATGGTTCCAGTTAAGTTTTACGAGAGCCAGGTTCCTGCTATCGCACAAGCGTGAGGGGAAGTCCCAGTAAATTCTTGCAACTTTAGCCTAAAGAAACAGTTTTTCTGTATACACACACACACACACACACACACACACACACACACACACACACACACACACTCATTTTGGGTCATCAGTCCAGCTTCTGACATGTTGGCACTTAGGAGGAAACCAGAAAGGAAACTAATGTCTACAGGCAGAGCAAATAAAATCTGACCCAGCTAGAGATCAAACCAGGTAAGATACCACCTAAGGCACAATTTATTTAATTGTTTATTTATTTATGCATCATATTTCGTGTAATAGTTATTTATTTAGACGTGCATTTTAATGTTTGTTTTTCAATTCTGTGTTTTTCAAATTTTCAAGTATTTTTATTGAAATGTTTTTGTATGCATATATGCATTACTATTTATTTATTTTATTTTTTTTATTAGGGGGAAAAATACAAATCTGTCAATTTCAAGGATAAAATGAGTAAAAGGTCTAAATAATCTCACAACTACTGTATTTTATCATATTAAATATAAGAAAAATGTATCTAATCGTTAATTTAAAGATGTTATGATATATGCGTCTATTTCAGAGCTCACTGAAGCAAACATGCCTTAAAAATTCTGCTCAGTAATTCTATGGAATAGTTCTTCTACTTTGTGTCTTTGTATGCTCTTCTCTATTACATACACCTACAGGCTCTGCACAGTATCAGCTTCTTAATTATAAGACAGGACCTTCCAGATCCCAGTGTGAAAGCTTTGGATGAATGATAAATGCCCGGGCGTGTGAGGAAGGCAGAATTCGTTTGAACAACTTCAGCACATCCTGTCTTCTTATCTAATAAATCTAACCCCTCCCTATCGTTTTGAAAGCCTCTGATTACTTTATCATGCTGCAGCATGTTTCTTGTTCTGCCCCTTAACATGCACACGATCATAAATGTGTGTGAAGGCTAGCACGTTCAGAGCTGTCCCGACCCCATCGATCACACGCAGCAAGAGTCCAGCCGGCTCCATAGTAACAGTCTGGCTTCACCTATAGGCCAATGTTTGAAAGCGAACACCTCGTTCTCTCCCGAACACAGTCACATGCACACGCTGGAGCTTAATATGACATAATCTAATCCTTTTCTTCATTTCTGTGAACTGCTGAGAGAGAGCGCATGGTCCCTTATGTTGGCGGATAGATGCACAGAGCAGCACAGAGGCTTGCGCTATGAAGGTCCAAGGACAGGTCACTGTGTTCGCCCGAACACGTCTCAGAGGCATTTTATTCCGACTATGAATCGCCTCACATATTCACCAGGGAAAATAAAAGAATGGGAAAAGGGTTAGTGTTGCAGCCATGCTGGACAGATACACCACTGAGGATCTCGTGTACTGTATATGCTGCATCCAAGCATCTAAGTGCACATTTTCTATATTTCGTGTTGCTCACTTAAAATATGACACTGTAGACAAGGGTGATGAAATTAAAACTCGGTTCCCTTATGTTAAACACAACATAAAGTCAAAACGATTTGGGATGCCTGGCCACAATCGTAACCCAAAATGAACGCTGATTTTCATGTAGTCATTCAAACAAGTGGGTTTTAAAACAGATCTGCCTCAACCTATCAACTCTTAAAATACTAAGACAAAGCTGACCTCTGGAATGAAGGCCTGCAGCGAGTGGGCTGGCGGGAGGCTTCTTCACAGCAGCAGAACGGTACACAATGTGAGGACGACCACCACCACCATCCTCCTGCTCTATCACTTGGTGTCCTGTCTCCACTGGCTCGATGAAGAACTCCTCCTTCTCAGTTCGGATCATTCCTGCCTGAGAGAAAAACAAAAAGCACACAAAATTATTATAATTCCCTATTAGATAATAGATATTCGTGTTGTTTTGGAAACAGACAGACAAAGATCTACATTATATGAACTATAAAGTACTGAGACACCCGTCTTTTCCAGCTATATGTGGTTCTTCTCCAAACTGTTACCCCAAAGTTGGAGGTACATAGTTGAATAGGGTGCCTCTGGATGCAGCACCATAAAATCTTGCCTTCACTTAAACTGGGGGACCCAAATCTGTTCCAGCATGACAATGCCCCTGTGCACAATGTGAGCTCCATGAAGATGAAGATGGGTTGGAATGGAAGATCTACTGCTATAGAGCTTTAACCTCAACCCTATTGAACACCTTTGTGATGAACGTGAACGCTGACTGCACCCCAGGCCTCCTAACCTCACCTACATAAGTACTTGACTTTAAATGAGCAGAAATCTCCACAAGCACACTCCAAAATCTAGTAAAACATCTTCCCAGAAGAGTGGAGGTAATTAACAGGAAATGGGGACTAAATGTGGAATGGGATGATCTTATAATGAGGTGTCCACAAACATTGGTCCATATAGTTTATTAATACCACGTCACTCAATTCAAGAATTGTTGTTGTTGTGAGAATGTTCTCTGTTTGTTGTTGCATTGTAGGACAAGTGACTAAGAAAATGCATTTACAATACATCACATATGAAATATGTATGTGATAACTGAACAGCTTTGGTCTTTGCACTGCATGGGGGAACTTTGAGGAAACCCCACACATACAGGACTAAGGATGGAACCCCCAACCTCCAAATGCAATCAATGTAACAACACGGTCGCATAAGCAGTATAAAATACTTTAGAAGAAGATCCCATTACACCATCCTGTTATGAATTTCTTTTCAATGACAGCACAAACCCTGTCATATTCAACTCCTCACAAGACTATATTTCATTTTGACCACATGGTGCCAAGACTGTTTCTCAAGTCCAAAAATATTCTCACAACCATTGGCAACATAAACAGTGCCCTTTTTATTACTACTACTCCTCTGGGAAAAATAGACTTAACATTTCTGGAAATCTATATAACGGCTTTAGCAAAAGGACTCCAAAAGGCAAACAAGGCCAAGTGGAAATAAAATACAACGGAACAACAATAGAACACAAACCGTGTGTCTTGCATTTAGTTGTTAACCTCAGTGCGTTAACCTCCATTTGTGATACTGGTTCCTGAAGAAAAAAGTAAAATAAATAGATAAATAAATAAAAAGCTACAAGCTGTTGCCCCATAAACTCTGTACTCCTCCACAGAGCTTTTATTTTATATCTTTTTCTCCAAATATAATATTGTGCTGCCTTTTTTCGTCTTATACAAATTATTTAGGAATTTAGGAAAAACTAAACTGGAATATCACACAGAAATAAGTGTTCACATCCTTTACTATGACAGTGAATTTTAGTTCAGGTGCATCACCAACTGTAATCCTTTTTATGTGCGGATCATAGTATTAATCTAATCTAGTATTAAATGGCGGAAGACAAGTGTGTTTAGTATCCGCCTCGAGTCTAACAAATGTAAGCAAGTTAGTCTTTTTTTTTTTCATTTATTAAATTTTATTTATTTTGCCAATTTAATTTATTACTCAATTTAATCAATATAATAAAAAAAGTTTATTGCATTAATTTGACTTAAAAAAAATTTGATTTTATTTAATTTATAGAAAGCATTTTATTTTTAAATTATTTTAAAAGTTTAAACTGTTTAAATGTTGATGATCACAAATGTTTATAAACATAAACTGTATAAATAAAAAAACAAAAAACAATTTTATGTTTTGAATTTCTTCCCCCGAACCGTACAGAAATTGAACCAAAACCATGACTTAAAAACCGAAGTACATACCAAATCGTGAATTTTGTGAACCGTTACACAAAATAATATATATATATACAGTATACTTATATATAGATGGTCCCCGAGTTACGATGGTTCGACTTATGATTTTTCAATCTCACGATGACGATAGCGATACAAAAAAACTGTAAAAATATTTAACATTTCAGTATGTTTCAGAAGTATGTTACATTTGGATAAGCAGCTGGGATAAGCGTATCTCCAGTCCTGTGAGATGCCCCACTCTCGCTATATATATATATATATATATATATATATGAAAATTTTTCAGGTCCTAATTTGATGGTTGACCTTCTGCACATTTCTCCTATATCCACACACGATCTCTGGAGCTCACCCACAGTGATTCTTGGTCACCACTCTAACTAAGGTCCTGAATGCTCTTTCTACATGACCAGCTCTAGAAAAAGTCCCGGTTATTCCAAAATCGAAGCCACTGTGCCTTTGAGAGGCTTCAAAGCAGTCATTTTTTTGTAGCTCTCACCAGTTCTGTGCTTCAGAGACAGGACACAATCCTGTCTCTGAGCTCTGCACTCGGTTTCTTTGGCTTCCTCATGGCTTAGTTTTTGCTCTGATCTTCATTTTGAGCTGGTAAACCCTATACATACAGCTGTGTGCCTTTCAAAATCATCTCCAATCTATTGACTTTACCAGTTGGACTCCAAGCACAGTGTAAAACCATCTCAAAGATGAAGCACAGATATGGTGAAGAACCTGAGCTACATTTCAAGTGGCATCGCAAAAGGTCTAAATACTTCAGTGATTCATTTTAGTACATTTATCACAACTCTTTTTTTTACATTATGGAGTATTTTTTATATCATGTGTGTTTGTGTGTGTGAGAGAGTTAGAAGAAGCTGATGCTTCTTTTGACGTGATCCACAGTGAGAGGGCAACGCTGCAGCCATACTCTAGCATGGCTGGAGATCACAGTGCAGGAACGTGCTAAAAGATCCATATGTCAGCCTGAGTTACGTAAGAGGCTTCGGAAAGCCGTCTATCCTGACTGACCTTCTCTACTTGAGATGGAAAGGAACAGAAGAAAAATACGAGTGAGAAAGGAATGAAGGCCACAGGGCAAGATGTGTCCTGTCAGGAAGGTGAACATGTTGCACCACATGCTAGTAACAAAAGAGAAGGTTGGGTAAGGTCATAGCTTGCAGTTTAGATATTAGCACACCACTCTTTTTTCCATTTTTCCATTTCTCTATCTGTCTACCTTTCCATTTCTTCAGCTCATTCTCTCTTTCTCTGCTTTAAAACAAGTGATCAGAAAATTGTCAGTCACTTTCCCCAATTCCATCGTCTGTTTAGACAACTGGTAATTACCGACCTTCCTGACAGCCGCCGTTTAGCATTCATGAGAGGGATCTCATCGCCCGTGTGCGCACACACACACACACACACACACACACACACATGCTCACTCTCACGCTTCTCATTTGAAAAAGCTACAACAGATGAATTTTCCTCAGTAAAAGGAACAACTGGGCTTTTTGCTAACTTTTCTGTGACAGTGATCCTAATCTCTTTCACCACAATGCACTGTTTCACCACTGAATTAAAGTAGAGATACAGTATCCCACCCGTTCGAATGTCACACACATTTTGCTTACACCTTTTACTGACTGGTAAAGATTTTAATCATTTTCAGCCCAATCGTGATATTAAAAAGTTAAAATTGCTCCTTAACTCAACTAGTAGTTAGCTAGATATTATCACTTCTTCAGCAGAAGCTAGTTGACTTTAGCTAGCATAGGATAACTAAAATTATATAATGTAGATAGATAGATAGATAGATAGATAGATAGATAGATAGATAGATAGATAGATAGATAGATAGATAGATAGATAGATAGATAGATAGTAGGGAAGCAGGGAAGGGAGGAAGGAAAGAAGAGGCAGAGATAGAGAGAGAGAGAGAAAGACAGACTTAGCTCTGAACTAGCAAACTGTCTCTCTTTCTCTATGTTTATGTTCATCCCTTCATCTCTGGCCGGTCTGACGGATAAATGCTGTGTCGCGCGAGGCACCTTTCGCACCAGAATACCAAGCAGTGGGCGAGTAGAGAGCCGTGTCAGCCAGGAGAGATGACAAGAGGGACTCTGAGACACGGACATATCGATCTGAGAAAGGAAGAGAGGGAGGGGGATGGGACGAGGATGTGCCCGTCCCCATCGTGTTCAGAGGAACTGCTGAATAAAACATCAGGGACCTTCTGGAGCCGAACAGAACAGCGTGTTCACTTCCGAGCCTGGACTTAGGAGACAGGAACTAAAGCTTGGGAGGTACAGACAGACATGGGGACATGTCCCAATTCTCCAATATGGCCTCCGGTTGCTGGTTTAGCCTATAATCTCAAGCAAATCTGTTGGTGGGGTGGATTTATTATTATTATTATTTTTACTTATAAAGAACTCAGTCAGGTTTGAAAGTTATGATGGCCCAAACTGTCCACAAACAATAAACTTCTCAGTCCTGAGATTTTACAGTTTTCCATATCAGCTCTCTAGCAAAAGAGGGGAGGAAGCTTATAAAATATAACCATTTATGTAGTCTTTGTACAACACACAAAGTCAATTTTGTACACTACATTACTACATTACTCATCTTGTCTTTCCCTCCCTCAGATACCACAGTGTCTGCTCGGATCTCAGCGTGCTTAACAGACATATCTTCATGGATAAGTGAACTGCTGGTTATCCCAGGTGATTTATCTCCAGGTCAAGATATCAGAATAACTCTTCATAACTCTCTGCTCTCCCCTTCAGCCAATGCTCACAACCTTGGGGTAACTATGGACAATCAACTGTCCTTCTCCCCACATGATGCTAATGTGGCTCGTACTTGTCGATTTCTTCTCTATAATATTTAATGGATTTGACCATGTCTGTCCACACAGGCTGTCCAGGTGCTTGTTCAACTCATGATTTCGAGACTGGACCACCGCAACGTTTTGCTAGCAGGTCTTCCTCTTAATGCTATTCTTCCACTGCAAATGGTCCAAAACGCAGCTGCACGACTTGTGTTCAATCTGCCCAAGTTCTCCCACACCACCCCACTGCTGCTTCCTCCACTGGCTTTCAGTAGCTGCACGTATCAGGTTCAAAACACTGATGTTTGCCCACAAGGCCAAAATTGGACCAGCACCATCTTAGCTCAGAGACCTCATCATACCTCGGACTACACCACGCTGTCTGAGATCCTCCAGCACTGCTCGACTGGTACCACCTTCTCTCAGAATGAGAAGTACACTTCAAGGCTCTTCTCGGTTCTGGCACCGAGATGGTGGAATGAACTTCCCCTAGATGTCCGTACAGCAGAGACCCTGGCTATGTTTAAGCGACAGGTGAAGACCTTCCTCTTCCTGAAACAATTAAAATTAGCACTTTCTAAGTTTGCTTTGTAAAAATCAAGAGTTGTAGTCTGATTTATATTAAGTTGCAATCTTGCGTACCAGTGTAGATTTATTCATTGCTAGAGACTCAAAGCACTTTTGTACATCGTCTGGACGCAGACGTCTGCTAAATGCCGCAAATTATTTTCAATTAACAATGGGGTCATCAGAACTCATCTCCATCGTAAGTCGGGGACGACCTGTATTTTTATTTATACCACAGCGCTGTTTAATTAGCGATTCTGATTGCTTCACAGATTGGTCTCTTGTCATTTTTTTTGAATAGCAGTTCTAATAAACAGTAGTAGTATAAAGTATATCAATACATTACAGAGACAAATACATATTTTGTCTTATTCTTTTTTTAATTAAAATTTCAATCTTATTTAAAACACCACACCTTTATTAATATCTTTTTTTTATGTATAGAACGATTCTTCAATGTCATTGTCACTTGTTTTGTAGACACAGCCTTTGTAGGAAGCAGGGAAAAAAGAAAGGAAGAAGAGACAGACGGAAAGAATGAGGCAGACAGAGAAATAGAGGCAGACACAACCCTGACCTCGCAAACTGTCTCTCTTTCTCTGTGTTTATGTTAGATGGCTAAATAATTGGCTGGATGGATAGATGGCTAGATGGTTAGATGGTTGGATGGATGGATGGATGGATGGATGGATGGATGGATAGATAGATAGATAGATAGATAGATGTTGGTGTGTTGGAATGGAGAATGTGGCCTAAATTGACCTGCACACTCTACACACTCATGAGTTACTTGTCACAAGTCTGCGCTGTAAAACAACAGGCTTGTGTCAACTCATTAGACCGAATCTCCTGTCTGCTTAATGACCCATCCAGTTAGCATGAGGTGTAACATCTGAGCGATGTGCCATGATGAGATCTGCGACATCAGCAGGGCGTTCAAGGTGAGTGTGGGCTAAAAAAGACCAGTTGTGATATTGAACAGTGGGACGTCTGACAGCGAGAGCCGCTGCAGAGTGATATTAGCAGAGGTTAATTTTCTTCTTGCGTGCACACGGAGAAATCTGGTCGAGATGAAGCACCATGAAACTTAGCGGAGTAGGTAGGTCTTGGGTAAAGACTCGTTTTTGCATTCTGAGCTTAATGTGTTATTTAACCCCCAGTTAAGGATTAAAAGAAGGACATATCCATCTCAGTGAAGGAGGCATGGCCATTGTGCATATCCATCTCAGTGAAGGAGGTGTGGCCTCTACTGCTTTCAAGCTCAGTGAAGGAGGCGTGGCCTCTTCTCCTATCAATCTTAGTAAAGGAGGCGTGGCAATTGTGCATATCCATCTCAGTGAAAGAGGTGTGGCCATTGTGCATATCCATCTAAGTGAAGGAGGTGTGGCCTCTTCTCCTATCAATCCCAGCGAAGAAGGCATGGCCATTGTGCATATCCATCTCAGTGAAGGAGGCGTGGCCTCTACTGCTATCAATCTCTTTGAAGGAGGCGTGGCTATTGTGCATATCCATCTCAGTTAAGGAGGCGTGGCCTCTACTGCTATCAATCTCTGTGAAGTAGGCGTGGCCATTGTGCATATCAATCTCAGTGAAGGAGGCATGGCCTCTACTCCTATCAGTCTCAGTGTAGGAGGCATGGCCATTGTGCATATCCATCTCAGGAAAGCAGTTGTGGCCTCTACTGCTATCAATCTCAGTGATGGAGGCGTGGCTATTGTGTGGCCATCGTACATATTTATCTTAAAGAAGGAAACATGGCTTCTATTCCTGTCAGTCTCAATGAAGAAGGCATGGCCTTTATTGCTGTAGGTTGCAGTGAAGAAGGCGTGGCCTTTATTCCTGTTAGTCTCATTAAAGGAGTCATTGTTTATATTTCTTTCAGTCGCAGTAAAAGAGTTATTGCTTCCATTTCTGTCAGTCTCAGTGAAGGAACCATGGCCTCTATCCTGATACATCGGGATCAATCAGAATCAAAAAAGCATTGTGGTACACGAGCAAACATTTACAAGTTCACTAAAAAGTCATTTGAAGATGATAAAATATTACCAAATTAAATAAATAAATACAAATACTGACATGATCAGCTCGGTTGGGTTTACAAATCGGATTATACAAATGTTAAAACTAATCCGAATCTAAAAGCACTAGTTTGAAAGGGGAAAAAAATATGCCTAAAAAAAATATCTAATCCTATTTTCTCATGGATCCACCATGCAATAGGAAGTGGATATGAATTAAGAGCCATTCTGACCTTTTAGCGGGCAGGAAGTGGCGACACTGAGAAAGGGACGAGAATTCATTTACAGGGAGCTTTAATTGAAAGCGCACACTCCTGTGCCAGAGTAATTATTTGGCAAGAGAGAACGTCGCTTTGCACGAGCCAGAAAATGACAAGGAGAAAAGGAGCCCTTAGTGAGCGTACACACACACACACACACACACACACACACACACACACACACACACACACACACACACACACACACACACAAACACACAGCAGGCTGCAAGGAGACAAATTTCAGCATTAAGTACATCAGACATGATGTACATGTGTGTGTGTGTGTGTGTGTGTGTGTGTATGTGTGTGTGTGTGTGTGTGTGTGTGTATGTGTGAGAGAGAGAGAGAGAGAGAGAGAGAGAGAGAGAGAGAGAGAGAGAGACTGCTCTATTTGGGTAAGTATGTGTGTGAAATTTAATCTTAATATCTCACTCTTTCTGTCTCACACACACACACACACACACACACACACACACACACACACACACACACACACACACACACACACACACACACACACAGTGGGCTGGAAGGATACAAATTTCAGCATCAGATGCATAAAAAAATAACAGGTCTAAAACGTGAGTGCAAAAGTGTGTGTGTGTGTGTGTGTGTGTGTGTGTGTGTGTGTGTGTGTGTGTGTGTGTGTGTGAGTGTGTATGTGTGTATAAGAGAGAGATAGAGAGACCGCTCTGTGTGTTTGGATAAGTATGTGTGATCACACACACACACACACACACACACACACACACACACACACACACACACACACACACACACACACACACACACACACACCTCTCAGACAAAACGAGCGCAATCTTTATCCCACTCTTCTACTCAAGACTCCGTTTCTCACCTGCAGATGTCAGAAAATTTCAACAGTAAAAAATTTTGGCCGGCGTGCCGATGTTCCATCGGAAACACAGATCTCAGCGTTGACATCATTCTTGCTCATTTAAACTTCCTCACCGTTCTACTGTCTCGCATTCAGGGCCAAAAAAAAAAAGGTAAAAAAAAAAAGCATAGCTTCTTTCTTGCTCTGATGTAACGCACATACACACACACACAGGAAAATGTGACATCAGCATGCATCTGGCTGAACTCTACAGTCTGAGAGGAAATTCTTACTGAGGATAAGCTTTGTTCACAACGTGAGAGTCTGTGCAGGGAGAGAGCATATACAGTACATTCCTCACCTGTATATACAAAATCCGCTCTCAGACATGTCATATATTCCACCTGCAGATCCCTTTTATTGAAAAGAAAAACTCCTGGACAGCATTTCTCATTGTGTTTTAGTAACTAATCACAGAAATGTAGGAGGAAGAAGAGAGAGAGAGAAAAAAAAACGGGCTCACGGGCTGTCTCACGGAGGTTATAGATTAGAGGAAATCACAAAGATGACACCACATCTGTCTGTTGTTTTTTTTTTCTTCTTTATTAACACTGTGGGATTATGGAGTAAAGTGTAGTAGTGATGGGAAGATCTGATCATTTTAGTGACTTTGAATCTTCAAAATGAACAACTTGGTTTTTTTTGAGTCATTTAGTACATTTGATTCCTTTGATAAACACAAACTTTGACTTTAGTTCCATTAATTTATATATGTATTTTTAACAGCACTTACTGGAGTCAGGTGACATGATTATGAACGACTCGGACCAGAGGACTCATGGGAAGAATGACCCAATTCTGTTTTCTGTGTAATGCACTGCATAGCGTCTATGGGAGTCAAGTGACAAAAGAACGAACGACTCGGAATAGAAGAGTCGAGATGTAAACTACTCAATTCTGTTTCCTGTCCATGACCTGCGGGGATTTTTACGATTCATTGCTCATGTGCATCCAGTAGAAAATGAACAAATCACTCTTTGAGAATACTTGTTCTTCTGAGTCGCATTAAAGAGTCGTTTAAAATGAAGGAATCGTTTATCAAGTGCAGATGCAATAGACATCCAATGAACTGATAAAACTTTTTAAACATATTTGTGAAAAAGTGGCTTCATCCTGTCTTGAGCAAGATTTCCGTTTTGATCATAAAGGTATGGAGAAAACATACAGAATCTTTAGTTTGAAGAATAATATTTTTTTTACCTTGAAGCGATTACGATATCAGTAGCCAGCTAATGAGTGGGACATGATATGGACAAAGTATTGGGACACCTGACTTTTCCACCCATATGTGGTCCATTTCCAAACTGTAACCTTAAAGTTGGAGGCGCACAACTGCATATAATGTCTCTGGATGTGAACTAGGAAAAACCTGGTCCTGCATAACAATACCCCTATGCACAAAGCCAACTCCTTGAAGATATGGTTTATATGGGTTCAACTGGAAGATCTCCTGCTATAGAGCTCTGACATCAACCCCATGAAAACGTTTGGAATGAATGTGAACTCTAACTGTACCCCAGGCCTCCTCACCTCACCTACGTCAGTACCTGACTTTACTACCGCCCTTGTGACTGAATGAGCACAAATCTCCATTAAATCTAGTAGAACATCTTCCCAAAAAAGTGGAGGTTATTATAACAGCAGATGGGCCCTAAGTTTAGAATGGGATGTTCTAAAAACTCAATCTTATGGTCATGTGTCCACAAACTTATAGTGTATATCATTCTAGACTTAAAGTTTTATTTACATGTCTGAAGCATATGATTTTCGGGTTGATTGGAGTTAATCGCAGACAGTAGGCATGTACTGTTCTGATTAAAGATTTCATTGCTGCATGAATCACGCTGTCTCTCAGGACATGCAACTGACGCTGTATGGACTGCACGTGTGGAACTTTGCTTACGCTAAGCATTCAGTACACACACACGAGTGGAGTCTTCGTTTCTTCACATTCTTCACGTGTAAACAAAAACCAGGTCATGCAGAAAACAAGTAGAAGGCTCAAAATCTTTCTTTGATATTTATTTATTTTTTATTTGTTGTTGTTGTTGTTGTTGTTGACAGCAGTCTTGGGCAACGTGTTGTCCATAATTGCAGTACTCTTCGGCTCAGTGCAGAGGGATTATTTATGTTACTGTAGCCTTTTCTGTCAGATCAAACCAGTCTGGACATTCTCCTCTTCCTCTTTCTCATCATCAAGCCATTAATGACTGCAGACCTGGATGTTTTTTGTGTTTCGCACCAGTCTCAAGCAACATGGTAGCTCAGTGGTTGAAGCTCTTAGTTGCTGATTGGAAGGTTGGGGGTTCAAACCCCGGTATCACAAATCTACCACACTTGGGCCCTTAAGCAAGACCCTTAACCCTCTAAGCGTGCTGTATAATGGTTGTCCCTGCACTTTATTGCCAAGTATCATGGGTTGCATGTACAAGCAATTTGTTATGGTGTGCTGGTGCTGGTCATGTTAGCTCTCACTCTCCAGTGTTCTGTATTGTTGAAAGATTTATGATCAAACTCTTGATGTCACCCAAAATGAGGATGGGTTTCCCTTTTGAGTCTGGTTCCTCTCAAGGTTTCTTCCTCATAACATCTAAGGGAGTTTTTCCTTGCCACAGTCGCCACAGCTTGCTCATCAGGGACAAATTCACACCATTCACCTTCACTGTTGATTTGTGTAAAGCTGCTTTGAGACAATGTCTGTTGTGAAAAGCGCTATACAAATAAACTTGACAAACTTGACTTGGTGCGTTAAAAATAGAAAAAAATAGGAAAATAAAATAATTCATTAATAAAGACATGAAGTATACAGTTGTGCAGAGTAAGTAAAGTGGTGCACTGCAAGAAATAATGAAAGTGAGGCAGTGCAATGATCATTTCTGTGCATGGTTGTAATATAGTGGTGCTTGTTGAATTGTGTTGATGTAACACATATGAAATGAACAGTGTGGGGTTTACATTACTGTAATGTTAATGCTGATCCCTGCTTCATAACATCGCTGTGATTTGCAAAATAAAGAATTTCACTGTGCTGTAATGTAGGTTACATTTCCTTTCTGAGATGCTTTTCTGCTCACCGCAGTTGGAAAGAGTGATTTATTTGAGCTACCAAAGTCTTCCTGTCGGATCTAACCAGTCTGGACGTTCTTCTCTGACTCTCAATAAGCCCTTACTGCTCACAGACCATTCAGCATTAACACCATGACATGCTGAAGGAAATCTGTAGGTTTGTTTTTAACATTTTACTATTTTTGATAGGTCGAAGCTGATGATATAAATATGTATTGAAATTTCTTCATAGTAAAATTAAATGAATGCTTACTTTGTATTTTTTTATTTTTTTGTCCTTCACTATCATTTTATAGTATTAAAGTTAAATAATTAAATTTAAACATTAATTGATTAGTTTTTTGTCAGTTAAATTTTCATTAGTCCTATTTATTTGCTAGCAGGTTGTTTATTTGCTAGCAGGTTGTTTTTTTTTTACTTTTATCTCATGGTACATGCTGGGCAACATGACGATTCAATATCAATATCATGATAAATAAAATCACGATACACTTTTCTTTTTAAATTCTATACTGAACCATTAAATAGTTTGTGTTATAAGAAATAATAAATTATTAAACAAATTTTCAGTCCAAATAAATGCATTTTCTGTAGAAAAAGCTTTTTAGTAGTTTGGAGAGCAGTGTGGAGAGACTCCAGGTTTATCTGATCGGGCATGTTTCCACCAAGTGTCCTCAGTGTAAGTGATTGAGCGTGTCCTGCGTATATAAACCTCGTGTAACGTCATACAGATGATATCTCAGTGTAGCGTTACTCCTGTGTGCCATAAAAAAACATTCTTCTCTTCATTCCTCTCAGATCTGCTTGGCTCTCGTCCATCGCTGAGGAAGAGTTTGTGAAAACGACGCAACCTGGGATAAGGATCACCAAACGTTACTTAGTGCTGATTTCGGATCTGAGATCTGATCTGTGTTTATTACTGACTGAACACTCAGGGAGTGAGGAAGAGGGAGAGCTGAGCAAACCAGGAAGTATACATAGGCGTTTGTAACATGTTTATTTAATGTAATAACACTCTGATAATGTGTGTGCGTTTTTTTTGTGTATGTGTCTCGTATGTGTATGTGTGAATCTTGTATGTGTGTGTCTTGTGTGTGTGTATGTCTTGTATTTGTGTGTCTTGTGCTTGTGTTTTTTGTACGAGTGTGTCTTTATGTATAAGTCTTGTTTGTGGGTGTCTTGTATTTGTGATATATGACTGTGTTTATCTATGTTTGTGTGTTTGTGTGTTGATGCATTTATGTATATGACTGTGAGTGTGTAGTTTGTGTGTTTGCATTTGCAGCATGCTCTATATTTGTGTGTTTATGTAAGTGTGTGTGTGTGTGTGTGTGTGTGTGTGTGTGTGTGTGTGTGTGCTCACACACATATTTGTGAAGTGTATCTATGTCTGACATTTTGTGTCTATGTCTGCATGCGAGTCTTGTAGGGTTTGTGATGTGTGAGAGAGTGTGTAAAATTAGCACCTTTTGCCCAATCAGAATAGAGAATTTAACCACTTTCATACAAAAACGTGAATATTTCCTTCCTCTCAAACCCAAACAGAGCGTGTTCCGGTTCATGGCTTCCTCCTGACACTTTCACCTCATTATCGTTCACTTCCGTTGAAGCAAACACACATTTTCCACACAGACACTTTAGCAGCCTGACAGTGCCTCATGTGCAGCCCAGTGAGCACGCTGACAAATGACCCAATCCTGCAAGCGAATGTAAATCCCTCTCCTAAAGGTCAATCCCACGTCTCCGTCTGCCATTCAGAGAGAAGCGCAAGAGCGCGAAGCACTACATCACTTCACAGCATCGAGCTTCGAGACACACACACGACTGGAGGTGTCCATCATCTTACAGCACGCACGTCGGCTTCGGAAAAGCAAACGTGTTCAAAAGAATAATGTGTGGAAGAAGGGAAAAAAACATCACACGCTTCAGCTTTGACATTCATAAGTTCTGTTTCTCTTTCAGTATCCTAACCACAAGCAAGGGCTGAGTACGGCAAAGAAGATCAGATTCCGACTGTGGTTGCACGAGCATTGCAGGCATTTCAATTACAGTATAAACTGATTTAGGATTGTTACAATTTTTAAGTCCATTAAAACCTGAAAAATGACATTTCTATTGTAGATTTTTATACATTTTTACCAGACTGACTGGTTTTGCCATTGGGTGCATTATACTAATTGCTTGGACCCAACTGATCTTTGCAAGAACCTGATTATTTTAGCTACATCATCATCCTTTTGGATTTCCCAGATCATCAGCCATCCTTTTAAAAAGATATCTGGCTTGTAAAAAAAGTAATGAGGCAAGAAGTAAAGAGCCTTAACACGCCTTTCTGAAACTCGAGTGATCTCTGATTCTCCTCAAAACTTGACGCTGTCATCGTGAAGTATTTATTAATCTAGACCAGAGCAACCCAAGCACCAGGTTTAGAACCAAGTACCAGGCCATAATGTTCTGTTGAAAAATAATATACATAACAGGAACTCATTGGGTTTTATATAATCACTATACTTGTACACAAGAGGGCTGATGTACCAGTCTTCTGGATAAATTAGTTCAGGGGGTCTACAAGCTTGTTCTGGTGTGATGAGAGATATATATACTATATAGACAAACACAAGTGGGACACCTGCCATTCCCTGCCATATGTGGTTCTTCTCCAAACTGTTACCAAAAAGCTGGAGGCGCACAATTGTACAGTGCGTCTTGGATGAGGTATAATAACATTTTGTGTTTTAGAAACTCAGGGCGGGAAAGAACTTCATGTTCTGATTCAGAATGTTACAGTACATGTTGGAATCCATGTTTCCTCTCAATGAACTGCAGCTCCACAGTACCAGCAGCACTCATGCAGCCCCAGACCATGATGCTACCACCACCATGCTTGACTGTATGCAAGACACAATTTTCTTGCTACTTCTCACCAGTGCGTCACCACACATGCTGGACACCATCTGAGCCAAACAAGCTTATCTCAGTCTCATCAGACTAAAGTATGACAGTCGCCACGGCTTACTCATCAGGGACAAATTCACACCATTCACCATCACTGTTGATTTGTGTAAAGCTGCTTTGAGACAATGTCTGTTGTGAAAAGCGCTATACAAATAAACTTGACTTGACTTGACTTGACTTGACTTGACTAAAGGACAAGGTTGTCTTCAGAAAACCGTCTGCAGGTTTTCTTGTGAGTCAGCTTCAGAAGAGGCTTCCTTCTGGGGGAACGGTCATGCAAACCAACTTGTTGACGTGTGCAGCATATGGTCTGAGCACTGACAAGTGAACCTTCTGCTTCTGCAACTTCTTAAGCAATGCTGCAGAACTCATGAGTCTGTTTTTTTAAGCAGCATCTGCACCTGACGCACAGCATGAGGACTCAATTTCCAAGTGGAACCCGTCTTAGAAAAAACCTCTGTATGACCCTGGCCACTGTACAGTAACTCAAGTTTAAGGGTGTTAACGATCTTCTTATAGCCTAGGCCATCTGTGTGAATTCGTATTCTTAAATCCTCATGGAGTCTTTGCAATGAGATGCAATGCTGAACATGCAGTGGTCAGTATGGCAGAATTGTTCTTAAAGGTGTTCCTATGAAGCCAGAGCTCTGTCACAAAATCCCAGATCGACTGTTTCAGAGCAGTAATTTGAGTGGCACTGAACAACGAGAAGTCAATTCTATTATTAGATATTATTTGCTATTTCATGTGCAGCAACCAGTGCTTGGGCCCCGAGTCATCATCTTATCTCACCAAACTTTGAACCAGGAATAAAATAAGATTTCCATAACAACCCTCGAAATTTTATTTGCACAAAGTTTCAGGAATGTCTCGACTCAAGTCACTTCGCTCTTGTGTTTCATTCCCCCCATCCATATCTATCAGGCCCATCAGGTACACCTGTAACCTAGCAACAAGGAAAGATATCATCCCGCCCTCAACCTTCGCTCACAGTGGCAGCTGGAAGCTGACAGCCAATAAAATGCAAGGAACTTTATCTCCCAGGGGACCGATCGACCAATCTGTGAGTTTCACAGGACCTGTTGAGATGCATATCTTCCTCTCGGTGTCTCTTACACACACACACACACACACACACACACACACACACACACACACACACACACACACACACACACGGCCCCACCCTAAAAGCAGGAAGACGAGATCACAAGATCAGTGCAGATATAGCATACAAAAACATATTCTCTGACAGCTGACAGGCTTCATAACACATCTCTTCACACGTTCGTCGATCTTATTAACATCATTTCTGCCTTCTAACTGTTAAATATCTATTTCCTAAAAAGTGGCAGTTTTTTTATACGCCTGTGTATCTGAATCAACACTTTTGCCGCTCGATACGCAGGTATTAACCAGTTGTCACTTTGCAAAACTGTGCACCCGTGCCAAGAACATTCATCCATTCCATCTGCTGTGACTCACAACCTGGTACATGTGTTATTTATTCGCCCGTCTAACACACTCACCTCGGACGCGATTGCCGCACACAATTAGCTCGCCGTGTAACACAACACAGCGAGAGGAGCCGGCGTCGGCTCATAATCAAACCAATACTATGGTCAGTCATGCCACCTCCGGCTGCTTCATTAGAGGCCGATCGCTCCGCTTTCCCCTCTCCCTTGCCGCCTCAGGCCCAGACAAATTAACCCCCGCTGTGCCGCCCACTTTCAACCAGACGTCCCTGTTTAATAAGCCGTCTGCAAGGGCAGCGACTCTTGCATATACACAATGTCAGCAAGAGCATTCGACGAGGGAAAAAATGCTGACGATACGGGAATTTATGTTTACGCTGACCGACATACATGCTAAGCTGTTATTTATGTGTTTGTGCATAACTGATTGGATAATGAGAATCTAAAAAGACATATCTCTAAGCAGCATTTCAGCCGGTTTTGTCCTCTACCTTCCCAGCAAATGTTCAATACAGAATCAAAACTATGCAAAAACACTCCAACAACAGGATTATACGAGTTTAATTCAATTCAAATGTATCTCGATAGCTCTTTTCACAATGGACATCGTCTCAAAGCAGCTTTACAGAAGGTAAGAATTACAGAGCAAAAAAATGCCTTGACTTATTTAGGTTTTGTTGGTAATTACATTGAGCATCATTTTGAAAATCTACAATGAACAAAATAAAAACTATTTGGATAATTCTTCTGCAAACCAAACATCATCCAGGATCCGAGCCAAAGTGTTAGATCCTTTGGCAGCTCTAGCTCTATAGTTTTCAGTCAAGAAATCTCTTTACACCTTCTTCTTTTTTTTCACAGCATCACCATTTATCTGCTCACATTCATTACCCTGCTCTTAGATCTGTCAAAGTGTTGTGGAACTGGAGTGAGAACCAGACATTTCTTATAACTTTTTTGAATGTTGAGACTTTTTTTTTTCGTTCTCAGATCTAAGCTGTAAAATGAAGACATATGAAACTATAAAAGCAGAATTGGCAGTGTGACCAAACCACTGTTTGAAATACATAAACATTTCAATAGTAGGTGCACTGTTCTTTTTTGTTGTTGAAAAGGTTTACATCGCATCTGGTTGAGGATCCACATATTTTCCAGTTGTAAATCAAAATATGCATGACACTTTGCAAGACTGGAAGTCTAAGCAACAGTCTCTGCAGAGCAGGGAGGAATTACAACATCTGCCACTGTTCTTCTGCTTCTGCATTTAGGGCTATTTTGATATTTTGGCAATGACATTTTCACCAGTGTTGAATTGGGGGGAAAAAATCAGTTTAGGCCACACCCACTTTTAATTCAAATCTGAATAGCGATACAGAGTGTCACTACACAACGCGAATACACATACACAACATGCCGTATTAAACCCCAGATGAAAAGTAAACATTACAATTTAACACCCTGTGCTGAAGAAGTGAGAAAAAAAGAAATAGAGCGAGAGAGACAATAAAAAAAAGACAGAGAAAGAAAGAGAGACAGACAGAGAGAGAAAGTACAATTTTACTCCACTTATCTACAGGTTAAAATGGCGTGTCCTTAATATCTTGTCTACATAATAATAATCTCCTTAATTAAAATTAGCTTTGAATTGATTTCTGTATCTGAATAAATGTGAGAAGTGCATGCAGAGTCAGGTTTAGTCGAGCACTTATCTGAGGCACCTCTAAACAACTGTTTATATTAGAATTCCAGGAATTCCAAGAATATATATAGGTCTGGGTGAAACCAGAGCCTATGCCAGGAATAAGTGGGACACTTTTACAATTTCATCCAGGCATTCGTCTGACTACACTCTGCATTTGAGCACCGAATGATGATTTTACAAAGTAATAAACAACTTCAAAAAGAAAAAGCAATTTATAACATAACATTTATATGTGAGTGAAATGACCTGGCATGTGATATTTTAAGGATTGAATTTGAATGTGGCCCATATCAAATGTGAAAAATCGAATGAATTGTGCAACAACAGTAATCAGGATCTTAATTGTTTTCTAATGAAAATGCAGCCTTTGTTGCTGAAATGCACACCTAAGAGGAAAATATGACCACAGTTAATAGTTATGAGTACACTTTAAAGGAATGCAGGTAAGTTTTTAAACGATTAGCAAGTTAGTTAGCTAATAGTCTAGCTTCTGAAACAAGCTTAACCTGATATGATTTGCAACTGAATACCGAACTTACAAACTTCTTCTAACTATGTTTCCACGTCATAGTGCACCAATGTCCAAGAGCATCAGCCGTGATCGCTAATCAATGACATGCCACTCCAACGCAATGCAAAGTGAAGTGAGCAACTACGAAAAAAAGCAACCACGACCGTGTAGAGAAGGATCTAGACGATATCAAAGAATTGCAAAGACTTGGCTTTGAAGATGGTGATAACCATTTAACACTGTGTTTATCAGTGGGCTTCCTTTTATCATTACTTCTAAATAATTTAATGATCTATTAATAATGCAGCTTTAATTAGCTTAGTTACACTGTCTGCATCGTGGACTGCTGCACCTGATCTGGCTGCCGATGCAGAATCAGCAGAAACGTACACCGCAAAATAAAGGAGAATGGAAAGAAACAAAGCAGCTGCAGGCAAGATCGCTAATTGCTAATCAGAAAAAACAAACCACTTTATTATTCTATTTAGCAAATCGTGTTTAGCAATCGAATTGTATTGTGTATTCACACACACACACACACACACACACACACACACACACACACACACACACACACACACTGTATATTTCTTATCTGCAAGTAATAAAGGCAGTCAGGAAGGATTCAAGGCACTAGCACAACAAGTGACAGATCTCGGCACTCCAGAACCAACATGATATTGCAAAATCCCATTGCCAGTTATTGTGATCGTGACTCCCCGAGTCTCTCCTCAGAGAGAGATGAGATAAGAGGATTACACGGGCTGACCCCTGTGCCTTAAAGCAGCCGAGAAGATGTAGTACGCGAGCTATCAAGTAGAGATAAGATCAGACAGGAAAGATTTGCAGCCTTATGGAGACAGAAACACACAGATAGCAAGAAATGTGAGGTAGTTGTTAAAAGCATTTAAGACCACTATTCGTTATTGATCGACTATTTAGAAAAAAAATGAAATATGGCTCAATTTGTGCCTAAACAATAAGGCCCTATTAGCAAAGATCAAGTTTGAGACTTTTTGTTTTCAAGCCGCATGCTAGTCACACAAGCCAAGCTAAATGTAACTACAGATATCATATTTTATTGTTTAGAAAACAATTAAAAAAAAAAACAGGAAGAGCTTTTATTTTGCAAGTGTGGGTCTGTACTGTATGAAAATAGTATGGAGTGGAGAGAAAGAATGAGAGACAGAACGAGGAAAGTGAGAGGAAGTGGCACGTTAACGCTAATGGTCAGTGACATGGAAGTGGTTGCTAGGGCTGCTCCTAAAATATTAAGCAGTCTTCCCACAGGTGAATAATTCCTGGCCTTAATGCAGCAAGGCCATGCTGTGAAGAGGGGAAAAGAACGCTCCCTTTTCTTTAGTTTTTTGCAATTTAAAAGTCACAAATACAAGATGGTACGAATGAGTCATTGCAGCATTGCCGTATGTCAAACGCCTCTGTGGCAGATTTGCCCAGTTTCATGCAGAACTTCATGTTTGCTCTTTGTTCCTACTTTCTATCTATGATGAAATCGCAGACGTAACACGCTTGGTCAGAATCGCACCACCATTAGTCTCAAAAAAAATGTTATTCCACCTTATACACAAATGGTGATCGGATCCTGATTCAGAGGTGGCCTGGGTACGTACACATATGTCGCGTAAGTAGTGTAAACCAGGGTTTTTATCATTTTTGATTTTTTCTATGTCAGTTTCATCCTATTTAGTCTTTTTGTGCATCAATTCATTCATCAGGAGTCGAATACGTCATAATTTTTATTGAAAAATAACTGACCTTTTGGAAACCCCCTTCCATTTCTTGTCATTTTGAAGGATACATCTTTGCTTCCTGTCACTACCTAAGACCAGCAATCTGTTAAAACATTATATAGAAAAAATGTACTGCACAACCACTTATTCGCAACGTCCATCACACCGATCCTTCTTATATACTCTTCACAGATTTCCTATCCCTGTCACCTCATTTTTTCTTTCTCTATTCTTTCACTCCGCTTTACATCTGTACATGGGACATTTACTGTAGCAATTGAATCAGGAGCAACTGTCTGTTATCTCGAACATAATAACTTCATCAGCTTCCTGTATTGCTTCCGTAGTAATGATATTAAGTACATGGTGCGCATTAGGGGTGGAACGGTACACGTATTTGTACCAAACCTTTTTGGTACAGGACCTTCAGGTCGGTGCATGTGTACCGAATGCAATCCTTTTTAAGTGCGGAACATAGTTTCCTCACAAACGTGTTAAGTGGCCGACCACAAGTTTGGTTAATCTTCAGCACAGTGTCACTGTTTTGTTCTATATTATTATTATTATTATTATTATTATTATTATTATTATTTTTATTAAAGGTGAAAATATACACAAAAATGTCTCAGTCACGGAAATACGATTTGTAGTCGCAAAATCGCTGCCACTTCCTGCGTTTTTATGGCAATCTCGCGATATGGATTTATGCGTTTTATGTACATCTTCAAGAATTTATCTTTAAAGGAGAAAATCCTGACAAATCCGCATATCAAGGGAGTGAATGAATGAAGGATGGAAGGAATGAGATATGTTAAAGTTTGTTAAAGTATGCTGGATGTAATATCTTCAGAAAATGTTATATTATATGTAAGACACACACACACACACACACACACACACACACACACACACACACACACACATACTTATACACAACTGTATTACCCAAATGGAATATAACAAATGTTAAATATTGATTGTTATGTTTTTATTTATAAAATGTTACTTAATTTGATTTGTGCCAATTTATCAATTACTCAATTGAATCAATGTAATAAAAAGTGTATTGCATTCATTTGATTTATTCTATTTTATTTTATTTGATAAAATATCAAATATTTGGTGCATAAATCAATTTAGAGTACACATTTAACATTTCTCTCTAATTAAAACGAAGACAATATAAAGAAGCAACCTTCAGAGGAACTCTGAATAGTCAAAACGAATAGTGCGAATCTACACGTAGTGATTAGAGCACATATTTAATCGTGAAAAACAGGAGTATTGAAAACACTCAAATATATTTTCAAAAACATATGGGAACAGTCGACACCAAAATGAACTCGGAAAATGTTTTTCTCCAAAATAGAGACTAATGAGACAAATGTCTGACATTGTGATAATTACAGTCTGGCCACGTCTCCATTATTTATTTTTTTGTTGTTGTTCCACATGTTTTATGGTACACCTGGCATCTACAACACAACAGCTGACTAAAAGAGTGCAGGCTCCGGGATGGGCAGCCTCCTCCTTGTGATGTACAGCCCTGTGTAAGTTTGGCCTAAGAACAGTCAGTGTTTTCGTGCATTTCGACTCCCTCTCCAGTTTATCTCCATTAGTAGGACAATGTGCTTCAGGCCACTTCTGCAATCCAGAGCACTGAGGATTTGGCTTTGACCACAGACTTGTATGAAGAATCACATGATTGGCGGGAAAAAAAAGCACAACAGTGTTTTCATAACAGTGCAAGCCAGGCACTGGGTTTTATTTGAGTTGGAGGGGTCAGTGTGTTGAACAGACGCCTTTGCTGGGAAATAGCTCCACGAACTTTGAGCTACAATCTGGACAATGAGCTTCATGGATATCTAGGGGCTTGACATCACAGCTGGAGCTGCATTGAGCACAGCTGTGGAAAGTGGCACGCAAATAATATGAGAATGATCTGTTCTGTGACGATGGACATTTTGGTGTCGGTTCTTCTTTATGTAATTAATCTACTGATTACGTGATGCATCATGTTACATGAGGTCATATAGGAAGACATCAGATTATTCGGAGCACTGAGCTAAAAAGTGCTCAATGCCTGAGGACATTCCTCTGGCTGAAGTCCTGTGATGGCTCTTCAGGGGTATGCACTTCTAAACTCGATACAACTTCCCTAATAGCTTTAGTCGAGGTACAGATACCAACCCTAGGTCATGACCAAAGATCACAAGACCACAGAGCCTCTGGCTCAACAAGCCTCTATTCTTGTTTAATCGTACCTTAGCAACAGACAGAATTATTTTTTTTAAAAGACAGAAAAAGAAACAAAATCAGCCACAGCGAAGCAACACTCTCTGAAAATAATCATTGCTGCTTTCCGAGCAGAACCGTGGGAAAGTGTTTCATAATGCAGGGACACTGAACTTTTGGACTTTCATCACTTACTTCTCCTACTCCCTTGGTTTTGTTTAGCATAATTTGACTTGCTTGGCATCTCTGTCTGCCAACAGAAGCTAGCATTTATCTCTCCAGTTTCCTCAATTATCTATTCATCTCTGCACCTTCTCTCTCTCTCTCACCCTGAGGCTAATGTGCCCAGAAGCCAAGTCCTGCCTGAGTTCAGCTGACAGGTAGGTCTAAATATTTAAGTGCTTGACACACACTTCCATGCAGACGCTTAGCACACACACACACACACACACACACACACACACACACACACACACACACACACACACACACACACACACACACATTCACTAAATCTTCATTTTAACATCAGAATATTAAAAAACCTCAGTCTTCTATATTCAATGAAACTGATGGGATGATTGACAGCTGTGTAGGTCTCCTGAACTCAAATACAGTAATACCTAGGTATTCAAAATTGGTACTAGTCACATTACGACAACTGAACAAATGTTTTGTCATGTCATGCTCGGTACTCAATTCCGATTTGAGACTCGAAACTCAAGAGTCTCACGGTGAAAAGTCATAGCATTCTCTTCTGTGCTTTCTATGCATTTAAAACTCAAATCATGGGTCGTAAATTGGTACCACAAACTTCTTTGAGGTATTGCTGTAATAACTGATCTTCTGGAAAGCCCTACCACTTTTCTTGCCTCACATTAGTGATCATTGTGCCATCTTAAAGGATACACCCTTGTTTTCTCTCATTAGAGACCATCTGTGAAAAAAATATATGGAAAAACATACTGCACAACCACTTATCCCCAATGCCCACCCACACAGTTTTATCAACTTGTCAGAGGATTTCCTGTCACTAACACCTCATTTCCTTCTAGCTCCTATCTGTATTGTGCTGAATGTAAGTGTAGAAGTTGATGGACTGAAGAGATAAGCTTGGGATATTTAACAATAGCATCAGGGATTGCTGATAGATTCCAACTGTCCAGTATTTCTTTTATCGGTTCATCAGCTTCCTATATTTTTTCTGTAGTAATGACGATGATTACGCGATACATAATATGGCTGGCAAAAACCCTTCTCACCCCAACCAACCGTTCCCAGCTTTTTTCACCATCCTCTCTTTCTTTCTTTCTAATTACCTGCCATCTCCCGTCACAGCCAGACAGAGAGACTGGTTTACCCAACACCGTCTGATCTGCTTGCTGCCTCTGTCTTTTTTTATCAATACAGTTCTGTCTGTCTTAGTGTTGTTTGTATGCCTTCATTTCTGCTGCATTACAGAATCCCTCGTTTTCTACTATAGACATGTCTGACAAAGTAGACCTCAGTATTGTCAGGAAAGACAAAAGGACAATGATCCTAGTTGTGGTCAAGGTGACATCCAAGTAATCTTACATTAAAGATCCCTGTGGGAGTCCATTGGAGGAGCTTCTCTAAGGAAGAAGCGTCTGAGAGATGCGAGCAGTAAGAGTTGTCTGTTCTGCTAAGAGAATGTCTACAGGTTAGGTATGTAACCATTGTTCGCAGATGGAACGAGACGCTGTGTCAACAACGCTTTGGGAACACTTTTGCGTTGTCCACGCTCTGAATCACGTGTGTAATCAGTCCAATGGAAAGCGCGGTGTTACCGGGGGGGTGACGTCACGACCAGAAAGCTATAAGAGCACATGGAATGAAACCAACACTAGCTTCAGAAAAGGGAAGGAAACGCTGCAAGGATCAATCCCTGCCTAGTGTGGATGGGCACAGCTAGGCACAGCATTGCAGATGTCTTGGAGAGGAACCCCAGAGCCTTAGAGGCTTTAGAGGCTGCCACACTCCGAGTCGAGTGAGTTCCGACCCCGAAAGGAGCGGGGAGACCAGAGAACTCATAAGAGGATGATATAGCATCCACAATCTATCTGCTGGGTGTCTGCTTGTTCGCAGGGAGATCTCTCCTTGAAGGGCCATAGCAGATAAACAGCCGCTCCGTCTTCCACCACAGTTCTGTTCTCTGGACATATATGTCCATGCTCGTATTGGACACAGTCTCCTGTTCTGGGGCCTGAAAAGGAGGAGGAAAGAATGCCTGGAGCATGACTGGTCATGGGACGACTAAGGGCACATTGGGCACATACCCCAGTCCAGTGTAGAGGAAGGCACCAGACCAGAGGGGCTCACAGAAAGAGTGTAAAGGTCCCCAAGCCTCTTTAGAGAGGAGAAGGCCAGTAGTAAAACAGACTTGACTGTCAAAAATCTCAAGGGCACTTTGGACAGGGGCTTGAAGGAAGGCTTAGACAAGGCCTCCAGAACAACGGCCAGGTCCCATACAGGCACTCTGAGTCATACCAAAGGCTGGTACCTCGGAGAAAACATGTCACAGGTTTTTTTCCCCAGCAAATGCTCAGCAAGTGGAGCAGGATAGGGTGCAATAGCAGACATGTAAACCTTTAGGGTGGAAGGGGACAACCCCTTGGCAAACTGTTCTGTGAAACTGCTTCAGCATGAGTAGCTCGGACCTGTTTCAGGGTGAGCATCTTGAACCTGAGTCTCAATAGAGAGCAGTTCAGATCAGGATCAGGTTCAGGATCTTTTGGCCAAAGACCTTCTATTGAACATGACTAATATATCCCATTCACCAACAGGTGCTATGATGAAGAGATAATCAGTGTTATTCAATTCACCATTCAGTGGTCATAAAGTTATGCATTATAATTTTAATTAAATATACAGTAAATCCCAATGGGGGTCAGGATTTCGATCCAGGAGTGTGACTGTTACAAAGCTCTGGAAAAATTCTCCATACAGATCAACATCCCAGTAGTGGGTTTTATTTTGTACAAAATGTTGCTTATAATTAGAACATGTGTATTATTAGATTTAGATTATGTGGAACATCTGGAATACAATTCTTGGTCAATTACTTGTGGCTAATTCATACAAATGCTGTGGAAACAAAAGCAAAAATATTTTCTGCCATGTTCTGAATCATTTACTTCTATAATAGCTTTTTCTCACACATCATTTCCATTTAAAACAAAATTATATTATATATGTATTTACAATATCATATATATTTTGGAACTCACTTCTTTTCCAAAAATAAAATTAGAATTTTCCCAGATACCCTTTCTTGTTTAAAAACTGCTCCCTGTCCATGTATATGGATAAAGGCATTCAGAAGGGAAAAAATTTTTTTATTAGATTTAGTAGGTACTGTAAGTAAGGGATAAGTTAGAACTGCCCTATCATAGGCACATGGATAATTTGTTCTAAAACATGGATCTTCAATGTTTTTCAGGTCGAGTCAAACATATCCACTGATATTGATAGAAACCAATCATATTATGCTAGTTATATTATGTTGAGACAGTTAGAACTATGTTGTACATGCATCATTGCCTGCATATTTTCATATATTTTCAAATCTTTCAAAAAGCTTTATGCATCATAACAAACATATTTTGCATTTAAAATCACAATTTATTAGGTTGTTCACAGTTGTCTTTAATTTTAATAGATTTGCAGTTTTATTTTCCTCTGAGGAAGGTGAGATTGAGATGGTTTGGACATGTGCAGAGGAGGGACATGGGGTATATCAGTAGGAGAATGCTGAGGATGGAGCCACTAGGAATGAGGAAAAGAGGAAGACCAAGGAAGAGGTTTATGGATGTGGTGAGGGAAGGCATGCAGGTAGTTGGGTTTAAAGAGGCAGATGTAGAGGACAGTGGGGGTATGGAGACAGATGATCCGGTGTGGCGCCCCCTAATGGGAGAAGCCGAAAGAAGAAGTTTACGTTACACCCCTAGAGCACATTTGAAGACTTAATTACAGAAAAATAAGATTTTCTGACTATCAAACTCATAAAAAAAGACACAAAAAGACTAAATCAAACAAGGAATCGGAAAATTATGTTGGAATGTTTGAGCAGCCGAAATACAAACAAATACACATGTACATGACCAAAACTTTAATGCAATAATAATAATATTTTTACAATTAAATACTTTATCTTTGATGTTTTTGCCTATGTTTATTTCTTTTTTACAAAAATTATTTGTAATTCAGCATTAATTAGCAGACCGCCCTGCAGTACCACCACCGACCCCCTAGGGGTCGCAGAGCCCCGAATGAAAGCCTACAAACAAAAACAAAAACTACATCAAGCAAACCTTACGTCTGTTAGCTTGATTTGTTTAGCTACTGTATAAATATGAAACGTTAAATGTGCTTTTGAGTTGGAATTCAGTGCCTTTTCAATTTTATAAAGCCACCCTAAATTAAAAAAAAAAAAAAACACGCACTAGAACTATCTAAGAATTGAGGATCTCAGCACTCAAGGTCGGCGTACGATTCGTTTCACAGTAGGATTACAACAAAAATGAGGTTGCCTTGGTAACTCCGAAGCTACAGGTCACAGGGGTGTCAGAATTTTTCTTCTTTCTTAGTTTTTTTTTTTTATCTTCCCACCTTCCTGTCTCTCCCTTTTGCTACTGTCTGACTCGTGTGCAAAAGAAGAGCCCTCATTACCTCCAATTACTGTGATTGTCCAGGGTGTCAATGATATCTTGGGCCTGCCATTTAGCTTCTTTGGGCTCATTGACATTTGGTGGGGGCTCGGGGCATTCCCTCAACTCTCCATCTTAATAGGAAGTGCCCTACGGCCAGGGCAATGCTAGTGATCAGCACCGTCTCTCACGATTTCTCTATCTCAAACGCACTCTCGCCAACCCCCATTTGTCCAGCTCTTCTTTTTAATGAGTGAAAGACTTACGCACACACACTCTTTTATCTCATTCTTTTTAATGGCTTCATAAACCAAGCATGAGCCGCATAGGCAATTTCTTTTTTCCACTCTCTCGTCAGGCCGCTTTTATCTGCATGCTGCTAACAAAATGAGATGTAGGTAAAGAGAAGGGCTCCTATGAGAGCACAGGACCTTTTCTCTGAAGGTGTGACTTTTGTTCGTGCCGGCGGCACAAAGCCGGAGGTGGCACACACACACACACACACACACACACACACACACACACACACATACACACACACACATAAACAATGTGGCATAAGCGTGGAGACTCTGAATCCAGGCAGACACCGCAGGGCGTCTCTGACATAAAGAATTCACGCTGACGTTCTCCAGAACAGCGCACAGGTCACAGAGAGATTTCAGTCCGACTCCAGCATACACACTTCTTGTTCTTTGTACAACATTTAATGTCATTCAAAATGTACCCAAAAATATATTCAGGTCCTAATGGAGGATGGTATGCAAAGCTTGCTACATCTTTTTGTACATCAACCAAAAAAAACCCAACATGGAGGTTAGCGATGACCAACAGCAGATTAAATAGAGTTTGTTAGCATTTAGCATCCTTAACTGAGCCAATCTCGTTCAAAATAGCCAGCAGGATCAGCAATTTTGCACAAAATTACATTAGAGAACCAGGATCTACATTTTAAGAGCTTCCCATTCACAAGAGTTTAGGATCAGCATCTCTTTAATAGAGATCAGGAACCCGAACTCTTCTCATGCTCACCAGAGACCAGGATCTGCACCTCATGTGATTTTCATCCTTAAGAGACAGAAGGATCATCTTTTCAAGTAATTCTTACCTTTCATATAAAAAATAAAAAAAACAATCTGCATTTTCATCAGTGAACAATGATGGAAGTATATTGAAGGGACATTCAGGGCGACCCAGATGAAGATAGATTCCCTTAAGGTTTTTTCCTTATATATTCTCAAGGAGTTTTTTCTTTGCCACTGTCGATAATATCTCGCTCATGAGGATGATGAGGAACAAATTTATAGGCACAAAACCTATACATTCCAATCTCTTTATCTCTGTATTGTTAAAAGCGCTATACAACTAAATAATTTTTTCAATTGAAACTGAATTTTGTGCGGAGCAACTACAATTCCTAATAGAGAGCAGGATCAGCATTTTAGGTTCTGTTCATCATCGACTTATTTATAATATCTACAATAGTAAAATATCTACACTATACACCGACCAGGCATAACATTATGGCATTATAACATTATGAGCGGTGAAGTGAGTAACACTGATTATCTCTTCATCATGGCACCTGTTAGTGGATGGATTTATTTATTAGGCAGCAAGTGAACATTTTGTCTTCAAAGTTTATGTGATAGAAGCAGGAAAAATGGGCGAGCGTAAGGTGAGTGAATTTGACTAAGGTCCAAATTGTGATGTCTAGACGTCTGGGTCAGAGCATCGCCAAAACTGCAGCTCATGTGGGATGTTTCTGGTCTGCAGTGGCCAGAATCTATCAAAAGTGCTCCAAGGAAGGAACAGTGGTGAACCGGCAACCGGGTCGTGGGCGGCCAAGGCTCATTGATGCACGTGGGGAGCGAAGGCTGGTCCGATCCAATAGACGAGCTCCTGTTAATGCAGAACTTAATTCTGTTAATGCTCAATGGGTCAGAACTGTTTTGGCAGCAAAAGGGGACCAACACAATATTAGGCAGGTGTTCATAATGTTATGCCTGATCAGTGTCTAAAAGGTTATGCCTGGTTGGTGAATATTGAAGGGGCATTCAGGGCCACACAGATGAGGGATGGGTTCCCTTTTGAGTCTGGCTCCTCTTTAGGTTTTTTGTATATGTTCTCAGGGAGTTTTTTCCTTGCCACTGTCGATAATTGCTTGTTTATTAGGGATAAATCTATTAGGAACAAGCTTATATGCACTACACTTATAAATTCCAACCTTTTCAGTAAAGCTGAATGTAATTGAATTTTGGAGTAGCTGTCATCCCTAATAGAGAGCAGGATCTGCATTCTGAGTGATGTTCATCACCGATATTAAGACGGACAAGAATTTATTTATAATATCTACAGTAGTGGAATATCTAAACTATGGGTCTTCAAATGGGGGTCCATGACTGCAGGGGGTCCGTTAATTAAAGTTAAATCACAAATAGCTTTTTGTGATAAACAAATAAACATAGGTTAAATATGTTTACATACATAGGTTTAATTGTCTTCAGCTAGCGTAATAACTAGCGCCATGTGATTGGTTTCTATTAATATCATTGGCATTTTGTATCAGGGGTCCCTGTCCCATGTCTCTAACGCCAAAGGGGTCCTTGACCTAAAAGACCCCTGATCTACACTATATATCGATAACAACATGTAGCTAAATAAATAAAAAGCTGACTACAGTTTGTTTGAAATTTTATACGTATATTAACAGAATATTAATTATTAGTAATTGAAATGATTATTCAATTTGCAAGAAAAAAAAACATAAATTCATCATATTTTTATAAATCTATCTAGCACTTTATCAGCCTATTACTGCAATCTGTAAAAAATCATTCAGCCTTCATTTAAAATTCAACAGCTTCACTGCCCATTTCAAAGCTGTCTCAACATCAGAACCAAAACCGCCCCCCTGAGTCCACAGCACTGCGGCCAGATCCGATGGAGCATGCCAGACTGCCTCTCCGAATTCACCCAGGGACATATCCATAACAACTGTCAGCCCCTGTGACAAATGGCAACGAAAAAGTACAAGAGGCGGTAAGCCAATCCGGTGGGGAGGGAAAATAATTAACAATTAACAAAGTTTCTTTTCGTCAGATATTTGACTGGGTCTAATTTAGCCAAGTGGAATAGAATGACAGAGAGGAAGTCTGGCATGGGCAATGGAAACGAAACCTCTTTTTACGCCTGTAAGTTCTTTGTCTATAAACCTTCAAATCGGTTCTTGGACAGAATCTTAATTGGCATGAGGGTCGTATTTTGTGTCTCGGAAGAAAAAAATAGGGGTCAGTTACTCAGTCCTATGAGGCATTTATTAAAAAAGAGGAAGACAGGGATGGTCCTTTTTGAAATGAGATGTCTCTCTTGATCCTTTCTTTCTCTCTTTCTCTCTATTTCTCTCCCTCTCTCTCTGCCAGGCTCTGCCTCGCTGTACTTATAAATCCTGACAAGGGTGTCAATATGTCAATGCAAATAGGCCGTGTAGCACCCTGCCTGGTGTACTGGGCCCTGCTCCAGCAGTGACAGGGAGACAAGAGCGAGAACCAGAGTGTGTGTGTGTGTGTGTTTCAGTGAGTAAGTGTGCAAAAAGAAAAGGAAGCTCATTTTCAGCACTAGCTGTCACTGCAACCTTGTATAAAGCATCCCCAGGTTAGGATTTTTTCTTTAAAAAAAAAATTAAATCACAGAATTCGTTGTCGCTATTTTCTTGATTCTTTATTCAATACCTTAATGCAACTCTGTCTTTTCTCTCCGAGCTGCTACATGAACTGCATCAGTTGTGTTATCTATTAATTTATAATTAAGTGTGTTGCCTTATGCATTGATGATATCCAGAGCAGGGTACTGAAGTGGTCCCTCCTGCCCGTTGGCTAGGCAACGTCTTAATTTATTCGTCTCCGTGTCTCCTGTGCTGTCCCTTCTGCAGCTGTGAGAGGAAAGAGCTAAAGAGGTGATGATACTAGTGACACACGGCTGAGGTGTCTCCGAGACAGCCAAATGTGGGGGCGGTGGGGGGGGGTGGGGGAGTAGGCAGAGGGGCCGAATGGCACAACTCATCACTTCATCATTCTACAGAGAAGAATTATTTTATATCAAAAGCCGAGGGTCCAGGAGAATTTTACATTCTGCTCAGACGTTCAGCTGATTTCGTTAAAGTGAGACCACATTTCCGTACAAGTTGATTGTTTTGCATTGACAAGGCATTTAATGTTAAAGGTGTTTAATCCATTTATAATGGTATCAAAAAGTTTCGAGACTAGCTCTGTTTTCACAGCAATACAGCGCTCCCAGCGTACCTGCCACTCCTGGAATGTGTCCTGAAAGTCTTCTAAGCGTGTCAAGCACCTTCTGTGATTCGCACTGGATCTCTGCAATGGTGTCAAAACAGCATCCTTTGAGCTGGATCTTCATGTTCAAGAGGAAGGCGTAGTCAGCAAGAGCCAAATCTGGCGAGTAGGGTGGAAGTGAGATCATGTGGATTGTACTCCGACGCTCATTGTGCACGAAAGGTTTAGACATCTGAGTTCATTGAAGGTCTTCCTGATCTCTCATCATCTTCCAGTGATGTTCTTTTACTCTACTACGCAGATTTGCCCAGTTTTACCATTTCACATTTGCTATTTGTTCTAACTTGCTGACTATGATTAAATTGCAGATGTGGTAACGCACGTGGTCAGAATAGCACCAGTTATACCCTTCGTCTCTGAACTTTTTGATACCACCTCGTAGCCACAATTAATATTGTGAAACCTTCATGAAACTGGTTCCATTCATCACTTATGCTATGGCTGCTATAAACACTTGTTCCCTCACCAACTTCTGCTTATTTTTCACTCAAAGTTCAATAAACTGAAAGTTCAGAGATGGAAGCTCAGTGGCTAAGACTCTGGGTTACTGGTCAGAGGGTCAGGGGTTTCTAGCCCCACTATCGCCAAACTGCCGTTCTTGGGGCCCTTAAGCAAGGCCCGTAACCTTCTGTGCTCAAGGGGTGCTGTATCATGGCTGACCCTGCACTTCTTAACTTTATTTGGATATATGAAGGCAAGGTTGTAGCTCAGTGGTTAAGGCATTGGAATCTGGATTGGAAGGTTACCAACCTACAACTGCTGGGCCCTTAAGCAAGGCCCTTAATCCTCAACTGCTCAGTTGTAAGTCTGCTAAATGCATTTAAATGTAAATATGAAGAAAGAATGTTTATGTGCCGTAAAGTACGTGTCAATCATAAAGCAAAATGAAAATGCTTCTCAAAGACTCCGTCCACATCCCACAGAAATTATCTTATATAAAACTTTTACACTTTCAAGCCTCCAACAAGACAAGGGAACTTTGAACCACTTTGAAAAATTAGAAGCAATAAATAAGCCCCCCTATTTTTTCATCTAGCATTCAAAAAACATGTAAAGTACCTCAGAGGTGAAATGTAAATCGATTGGTCCTTTAGCTGATTGTTCATTTCTAGATTTGTAGAAGGAAACACTTTTATCCGCGACATTACAAATGGCTGCCGCTGTAAATTTCCGAGTTCCGGAAATGCTTGTTCTGGGTGTGCACCACTAGGCTGTCATAGAGTTCATTTTAAAGACGGTTGAAGAGGACTGATGACGGAAGAAAACTTGTTGCATGCGCTGTTTTTAAAATGTCACACTTTGATCAAAAATGACAGCAAGCAAGGCAGCATGTGCTCAATCATATAACACCCTGCACTGTGGCATTTAGTGTTCTCCTCCAAGCGTGTTGAGACACTGACCCATGCTCGGCTGCTCCAGCAGAAGTTTAGAAGCTGTTTTTCCGCGCCTATAAAGAATCTGCCATATTCATTATCATGTGTAGGTTTTCTCTTGTTGCTATACTGTAAACTACAGCCAATTTGGCAATAATGTGTGAGGTGAGCCGCAGTCGTACAGTGCTAATGAGGCCGAATCGGTGCACATGATAAAAAATGGCCGTAATTGCTATTTCCATTTTAGACTTATCTATAAATGTTGGAGCGTAATGCACTTGATCATAAGAACTGAACGAGATTAAATGCTTCATTTGCTGGAGATGAGTAGTTGAAACTGTGCCCGGTGTTTCGCTATTGACTGTTCATTGATTATCCCGGTGCCGGCAGTTAAGAAGAGATTTGCTGATGCTTGTTACTATGATGACATTCTGTATTAATGTTGATGAAGCACAATTACTGCAATAAATCAACGCAGGCGACGTTCACAACGACTCCTGCCAGGAAGGATCCCCTTGGGCAAACCTCGTGCACACTCATTTTCAGGCAGATACACAAACGCTGGCAAAAAAAGAAAGGTTCTTTCCACACACGCATACACATAAGCATCACTATAGACACAAATTATTTACTCGCTCTTTTTTCCCAAAACCCAACCACTTGCATACCTACACTGTCAACCTGACATCGAGCCCTTGAGAATCGTGTGGAATTTCAATAGCATCATCAAAGCAACCATGCAGAGGGAAATCCTTTCAAGAGTCAGAGAATCCATGGAAACACACAAGGAATGAGATGCAACTCTATATCATATGGTACCGTCAATACACATATTCATGCTGAACCATTTCAGTACAGGACTTTTGGTATCCTTGTTTAAGGATGCAATGCAATCCTTGTTTCACGAAAGGAACATATATAAATTTTCCCACAGGAACATATTACATGGTGGACCGCAAGTTTGTTTAGCCTCCACCTGTGGCTACTGGATCCTTACCAGAAACAGTGTGTACTGAGCATGTGCGAAATCGATGAAAGGAATAAATTCATTAATGAATAAATAAATTTAATTAATTTCATAATTTTATGAATTATCTTGTGTGTTTGTTAAATGTAGAGCTTTGCTAAAGTACTCTGAAAATCACAGGGCAGTTAAGTAGAACATATCTTTGGAAAATTAAACATTAAATGTAAAGAAAACACACACACAATTATATACACAAGGAGGAGGAGTTCAGGTACCTGGGGTCAACAGTGCAAAGTAATGGAGAGTGTGTTAGAGAAGTGAAGAAAAGAGTGCAGGCAGGGTGAAGTGGGTGGAGAAAAGTGATAGCAGGAGTGATTTGTGATAGAAAAGTATCTGTGAGAGTTAAAGGGAAAGTTTATAGGACTGTGGTGAGACCTGAGATGTTGTATGGGTTAGAGACAGTGGCATTGAGTAAAAAACAGGAGGTGGAGCTGGAGGTAGCAGAGCTGAAGATGTTGAGATTTTCATTGTGGGTGACGAAGATGGACAGGATTAGAAACGAGTTTATTAGAGGGACAGAGCATGTAGGACGTTTTGGGGGAAAAAGTGAGAGAAGCGCAATTATGCTGGTTT
Source organism: Silurus lanzhouensis (assembly GCA_039877035.1). Taxonomy (NCBI): domain Eukaryota; kingdom Metazoa; phylum Chordata; class Actinopteri; order Siluriformes; family Siluridae; genus Silurus; species Silurus lanzhouensis. Next base: position 1,722,999 of record JBCEWE010000339.1, on the reverse strand, counting down.
GGACATGTGCAGCGGAGGATGGAGCCACCAGGAAGGAGGAGAAGTGGAAGACCAAGGAGGAGATTTATGGATGTGGTGAGGGGAGACATGCAGGTAGTTGGTTTAAAAGAGGCAGATGTAGAGGACAGGGTGGTATGGAGACGGATGATCCGGTGTGGCGCCCCCTAATGGGAGAAGCCGAAAGAAGAAGTTTACGTTACACCCCTAGTGCACATTTGAAGACTTAATTAACAGAAAAATAAGATTTTCTGACAATCAAACTGGTAAAAAAAAAGACACAAAAAGACTAAATCAAACAAAGAATCGGAAAATTATGTTGGAATGTTTGATTTGCATTTGGGGCAGTGAGAAAAGTAATTTCAGATGAACCCTGGCTTTTCCAGATGAAAACATTTACTACAACAAATTCTATTGTAAGCCAATATAATGAAAGACATTCCCAGAGCCAGTGAAAGGCCAAGGTCACTGGCGGTGTTCTGCTCTAAAACATGGCCTACAGTTTTAGTTACTGTATCTGTCTAAAAGCTTATATATTTGGCATTTCCTTTGACATTAAAGAGTAAAAAGGTGGCTATTCTATCTGGGGAAATACCAGCGCTTGTATTATGGACTGGCAATATACCCACATGCTGCAGCTCAGAGCTTGCAGTTTTCCACCTGGCAGGTCCCAAAATTAAATCATCTCTGATTGTTGCCAGTAAAAAGGCAAGAAGTTGCAAAAAAGACATTTCATTTATTATTTGGGACAGCAGTAGTGCACTTACATTGCACTCCCACACACAAAAAGATGTTTAGTTCTAATTTCAGCCCTGTTAAAAAAAAAAAGGGGGAATTTTTTTGCCATGATGACAAAAAAAGACTACTTTGTCCCATTAGTCCTACAGCTTGGCGCTTTCCGCCTTGTGATGAGCCCTGCTGGTGCCAGTCTGTAATACGCTGCCTCTGTAGCGCCGAATTGCTGCGATACATCACAGCTGCAAGTGCAGCAAAACAGTGTAGCAGGACAGACCATTTCTCCTAGTTAACCTCCTTAACTGGATTACTTCCTGCCATCTCGCAATCTCCACAGCGGAACCTCACACCAGCGTCGGATCCATCAACGAGAGCAGGGTCAAGTACGAGCTAATGGTTAGCAAGCAACAAAAACAAGGCAAGAAGGGGAGGTCATTTATTAATACAAGCAGGGTTATAGAATGATGGAAATTTTTCTTTTAGGTGGGAATCTAATTGAAGATTTTGGTTTTGTTTCATCTAATATGGGCAAAGAAAAATCAGTCTTGCATGACTTAAGCCAGATGCGATTGCGACTGCGCTATTTTGGCCAAGAGACAAATTTTTAAAGATTCCTATAATCCTTGGCTAAAATCTGCAGTCTTTGATCACGGGCTTGTTTGCCGACAGCAGAATATTGGCTGTTTTGGCAGTGTCAGAAAATTTCAGACTCTGTCCTGCAGTGTGACTACTCCTACGACGACTGTCAATCCAAGAGCCAATAGGAACGCAGAACCTGATGACTCAATTAGTGTGACAACTTCAATCTGCTACCGATTGTTTTTGTTTGCTGCTAGCTACAGTAAAATCCGCGAGAGAACACGGGTCTGAACGTGTCACGGATTGATGACGTAAAACTTCTTTTTATTGTGTGCATCAATTTTTGACTGTCATACAATCTGACATTATGACAACTGATGTCCTACAGTTTGACATGGGGATCATGTTCTTACAGTCTGACAAGAAACAAACGCAAAGAGATATTAAAAAGTGCAGCGTGTGCATAAGCAATAGGTAAGAAGACTGACTTTGCAGTTGTAAAGCCATCTCAGTTTGCCAGCTCTATTAACAGAAGTGCATGTTGTAGGAGAAGAAGAACTGAAGTGAATTGACTTCTGGTTTGGCCTTGATCCAACATTCTTGTCTTTCCTCCATCAGTTGTTAGATATTGATCATTGGCAATCCTAAATGTCAGGGCAGTGACCCTTTTCCTGAGGCACAGAGTTTTCGAATTATTTGCAATTTCCTACAGCTCAAACCAATACTGTTGGACTGTCTCATTTCCTCAGGACATTATGTCAAATTATGCGAAACTAATGCCTGCTAGTAGACCTCTTCTTCTTCTACTTCTTCTTCTTCTTTCAGCTTATCCCTGCATGTCTTCCCTCACCACATCCATAAACCTCTTCCTTGGTCTTCCTCTTTTCCGTCTTCCTGGTGGCTCCATCCTCAGCATTCTTCTACCGATATACCCCATGTCCCTCCTCTGCACATGTCCAAACCATCTTCAAAACGTCCTACATACGCTGTCCCTCTAATAAACTAATTTCAAATACTGTCCATCGTCGTTACTCCCAATGAGCATCTCAACATCTTCAGCTCTGCTACCTCCAGCTCCTCTCCTGTCTTTTACTCAATGCTCAAAACTCAATGCCCAAACTTAAACACTGTCTCAAAACCATACAACATCACATTTTTGTTCAATTACACATGAATTTAGTCCAACCCATCATCAGCACAAGAATGAGCTTTGGATCGTCCTAGCTTTGAAACTGGGTGTTTTTTATGTTTCAAAAAATACTTAATTTGATGCTCTTGCAGGTAATGTAGCAGCCGTAACAGCTTGTGTCTCAGTAGGATCTTTGACCTCTTCACTGCTTCTCTCCGTTCTATCTCACTCATCTGCCTCAGATGCGAACATGGCGAGCGCCAGGTTTTGAGACAAAACTCACAATAACAATTCCATCGCAGTGCCATGCTTTTGATGCCGTTGCATTTCTAACGTCACATCTGATGCGCAGTCGCTCTTTATAAAGAACAGATTGCCCTCGTTTCAGAAAAGATGAATATCCGCTCATTGAAAAGTGCAGACTTTCTGGTTTGCATGCTTGTCACCTGTTTGTCAAAGAACAGCAAAGTACAATTCTATCGATATTTATTATTGAGTCATTAGTAACAGGATTATATTTTATATTTCCCTCCTACTTGCTTTCTGGTGTGATTTGGTATCCTTGGCAGACTTTCTGTCTATGCCCTGTAGCTCTGTGTTAGCAATACATCTGTTAGACTACAAGCCTCCCTGAGCATGAGTTACACAGCAGACATGAGGGTCTAACACCTCCACACTCTGTTAAATTTAATTTCTCCTGCAGGTGCTGTAACAATTATGAACCTCAGCTGGGGCAAAACGTAAGATTTTCCACTTAAGCAGCATGTCTGAACACTAGCCTGGCTAATGGCGGCTTCTCGTTCTGAAAGAAATGACCTCAGACAGCCTTGTCCGTGTCATAACCCGAGGTTCAACCCATCATATACAATATAAGAAAAAGTGAGGTCAGGAGAGACTGGCAAATATAAAAGCACTTTGAAAGATTGAACGAGAGGTCAGAATATTCAGTTTCCTTGGAAAGCGAGGAGCGAGCAAAGCTGCCCACTTTGACAAAGTGACCGCAGACAACCGCAGCCATGACCCATATCATAACCAAGCTTTAACCCATGATACACCCTAAAGGATGTGAGATCATGACAAAAAGGCACATATAAAGATACTTTGAAAGAATAATAGAGGGGTTGGGATATTCCTTTTCCTTGAAAGCTTTAAAAGATTCAGGCCCCAGATCCCTCGTCATACACAAGCTTTGGTACACACGTAAACCTATGGTACACACACTACTACAGTAGTCCAAAGAAGCCATGCATTATAATATTTTTTCTTATCACGACTTCATTTGTTCATGATTTCGACATAACAAAAGCTCATGACATAGTAGATGTTAATAATAGATAATAGAGATAATTGATAATGGAGAATAGACATTTTCGGAAATATGAACACGGCCACCAAAAAAAAAGCATAAATATATTTAAGAAAACTTTCAAAATCCGTGCGCGATATTCAGATTTGTCAACGCTGCAAGCAGAGAGTCGAAGAAAAAGAGCAGAGTGTGGAACCGAGAGCAAAACCTCTTTCTTCTGTGCAAAGACCTCGTTGTGAGAAGACGTATTACGTACAGTATTCGTACAGTGTGTTGTGATTTTTGTGTTGTGATTTTAGCGTTTGCTAATTTCTTACCATGGTAGAAAAACGCTAGCGTAGTGCTCCAACTGGTGGACATTAAGGTAAGTAAAATATTTATATACATCTTTGTAATATAGATTTAGCAATGACTGCATTTATCTTAAAAAAATATGTATAGTTTATCGCTTGGTATACCTATCTTGGGGTTCCTCGGAACGCATCATAGAGTCTTACTCTTCTCAACTTATTAATAATCGAATTACGAACACTTTTCCGGTCCGTATCTATTTCTTAAGTCGGGGCTACCTGTATACGTTTGTATCGGTTTAAGTGTCTGGTGACGGCGATAAAAAGCCTCAAAAACAGAAAAAAACACACACTCTAACACCGAGACAACTGAACTCGGTCGACCGATGAAGAGAGTAAGGCATCTTGGCAGCATATCATAAGAAAATGTAAATGCCACGCAACAATGTAAATATTTTTAGTTCTGTTGTTTCACTATTGTCAGCGTAAGATCAAAAAATTGTAAGTCGGACGACAGAAAAATTCAATACTGATAAACGAGGAAACAATGGTTGTTATGTCAAGATCACGAGAAAATTAAGTCGCTATAACGAAAAAAAACAACAACTTTTGTTATGGTGAGAAATCTATGTTGTAATCAAAAGTCGGAATCATAATTGCGTTGTGACGAGTAAACAAGAATTCAACAATTATTATAATGCATGGCCACTAAAGACTTCCTTACACTACAGATACAAGCGAGGGAAACAAAAAAAAAAGGCAGACCCAAAGAATGAAAGAAAATGGCCTTTCCTCCTTTCCTTTAAAAGCAGGGTGAGCACAATAAGGTACAGTAAAGAAAATAATTTAATCACACCGTTTTTTAGAGTTTGAGTACACAATGATAATGATATCAAGTAACCTATACATTGAACAACCTACCTAGTAAACAAGTAACGTCAAGAAATCAGAGGTGTGCTGAAACTCTGTTTATGTCAATTGCTGCCATGTGTTGCTAGCAACTTTTCCGCTAACACATATTAGGAGGCACACTAGTGTATAGGACGTCTTTTGATGTGTTTTCTGGTAGCATTACATTTTACATTTTAACTAGGAAACCCAAATCTGTTTAATAAACATATGGTTTCCATGGGTTGGAGTGAAGGATCTTATATATATATATATATATGTGTGTGTGTGTGTGTGTGTGTGTGTGTGTGTGTGTGTGTGTGTGTGTGTGTGTGTGTGTGTGTGTAGAATGCATCCAGATCCCTGACATTTCCTGACATTTTGTTCATAAATGAGGTGTTCTCAAACCTGAATTTTAAAGACAAGCATGCCAGATAACACTAGCTAAAGTGAAATGATCTGATTATAAAGGACAGACTATAATAACTAGCCTGGTAACAAAGTAATATATGTACACAAGGCCAATGAAGCCTGATTAAGCTGAAAAGATAGTGAGAGTTTAGCAGAAGAGTCTACGAGGCATCATATCGCACCTCACTGGGGTGCTATGGAGTGAGATTCTCAACTCTGAGATAAACCAGCACCCTTGATTAGTAGCACAGCTTCAGAGCAACACGATCAGCTCTGAATTCTGCTTATTAATACGTATTATTGTAAAAATAAATCTGTACACATGATCAACAGTGTGAGCAAACGGTGTGTATATGCAATATATTTGTGTGACTGGTGAATTTATCTTTACTCGTTTATTTTTATTCGGTATCTTTTTTCTGACTTTCTCCTGTTTTCTCTCTGAAAGCAAAATCTAGCATCACCACATTCCCTATGGGAAACAAGACAAAGACTGTCTGGGGGATGTGAATAATCCATGAATACGTCCCAGTGGATCCCCAGGATCTACAAGTCTGGACTGACAGCCAACTGTTTTTCATGCAGTTGCATGGAGAGTTTGGATGTGTCAGCACAGATATCAGGTTTTATCCAAAGGATAAAATAATCTCCTGTATTTCTTAGCACGCATGAGTGTAGCTCCCTTATAGTAATGCTGAAGTAAAAAAAAAGGGGAAACTAACGGTCTTTTAGGTTCAGCATCATCATACAATAATGCACACCAATCAGGCATAACATTATAACATTATAACATTATAACATTGAGCTGTGAAGTGAAGAACACTGATTATCTCTTCATCATGGCACCTGTTAGTGGGTGGGATTTATTAGTAAACAAGTGTACATTTTGTCCTCAAAGTTGATGTTAGAAGCAGAAAAAATGGGAGCGCGTAAGTTTTTTTGCAAGTTTGACAAATTGTGACGTCTAGACGTCTGGGTCCGAGCATCTCCAAAATCTATCAAAAGTGCTACAATGAAGGAACAGTGGTGAACCGGTGACAGGGTCGTGGGCGTCCGAGGCTCATTGATGCACGTAAGGAGCGAAGGCTGGTCCGTGTGGTCCGATCCAACAGACGAGCTCCTGTATCTCAAACTGCTGAAGAAGTTCATGCTGTTGATGCCCGATGGGTCAGAACTGTTTGGCAGCAAAAAGGGGACCAACACCATATTAAGCAGGTGGTCATAATGTTATGTCTAATCGGTGTATATGAGCTATAAGTAATGTATAAGTAAAAAAAAAAAAACTAAAACTCAATTCTAAAGGCAGAAACTGTCTTTTACTTTCAGCATTATCTTCTGTGATACCTCCATGTACACAGACTCGCAATATGACATTATAACATTATGAGTGGTGAAGTGAATAACACTAATGATCTCTTCATCATGGCACCTGTTAGTGGGTGGGATATATTTATTAGGCAGCAAGTAAACATTTTGACAGCTAGACGACTGGGTCAGTCCATCAGTGTTATTCACTTCACCGGTCATAAGGTTACAACGTCATAATGTCATGCCTGGTTGGTGTATATTGACAATCCTTTCAAAGGCAACCAAAATGGCATCAATTCCTAACCACAGGTCTATGTGATGCTGTATGGAGCATTTTTCTGAATACTTTTTTTTTTCCTGTTAGTGAAAACCCTGTTTATTCAGAACACTGTGTCATGAATATGGTGCAGCCTGGGTAATAGCTGCTGAATTGCAGTGAGTACGAGTCAGTAATTACAGGTCTGGAGCGTGGCATTCGCTGTGTCACTGACTGCTTGATAATAGGCCCTTGATTGAGTAATTGCGGGTTTGAGGGCCACGCTGACGGGTGGAGTCTGTAATGATAGCGCAATCGCTCGTTCATTCATGCCCTATTGCTGACTGGTTTGCACAAATAGCACCAAAGGAGGTCAGTTAACAACCGCTCAGTACAAAATTGATATAATAACCACACTCAAAGGTAATGATACTTGAGCTGGGCTCAGTCTGACTCACTACAATGGTTAGAAACACGAAGGCGGAGCATCTCTTACTATAAACACCTGCCATTCTACTGAAAATCTCCACACAGCCACAACAATAAGACTCACTCAAACCACACGATATCTGAGGATACATAACCGACATTTATCCACACTAATCCTAGAAGAAAGAGGGCAGTCGTGGACACAAACTGGACTTTCTAGTCATCTCAAAGCAAAGAAGCCACATAAGGCACTTTAAATTCATGCTAGCAGGCGCTTCATTGCTCCCACAATCCTCTGTTGTCCCTAATAATATTGCTTAGTGTTGAGCAAACAACCTGAACCTGTGTCTCATCTGACAGTTTAGCCTCTTTCTTGTATCCGAATTGACCCGGTTCTTCACAGCGAGAGTAGCTAGTACTACTCTGTGACTCTCAGTTGTGTAACACCTTCAGGACAACCTCACAGAGATTACTATTAGCCTCTTAGTGCCTGGAGCTGAGCAGCAGTGGTGATGTGATTGAGGCCAACTGACAAAAGGGTTCACTTGTCACATGAGAACATGATCCACCCTGTGAGAGAAGTGGAGGTGAGGATATAATTGCATGGGGCGTTGGAGCGTGATAAAAAAAAGGAAAAAAAGCAGGACTTCGGCTTCTCCTAAAAGAGCAACACCTCTTGGGGAAAAGGCCAAGTGGCAGCCTGCTTGTGTAGCGAAACAAACACGGCAGCGGCAGCCATTCATTACAAGCAAGTCTCTCATCCATTCCTGCTCTCTGTCACCACCTTGGTTGTGCCTTTTTGCAACTCTCTAGCTGACAGATAAACTGAACGCTGTCTCCGGGTCTCTGATATCTTCATTATTCTGGCAACATTACCAGCCAAGCTGCCCTGGGGATCTCTGCACTGAGACTTTTTTGGCCTGCAAAATCTTCTGTATATCGGTTTAGGAACTGTATACCATTATACATTGCTACAGTGAAAGAATGCACAACTGAAATGTTTTCACAAAATAACAGGGTTGATATAGCAGAGGAGCTAAATCTGCACAGTTAATTGAAAGCAAGATTTCAGTTCAAGCATCTAGGTTCTCGAGTTATCCCAGAGAACTAGAGAATGATGCCCATGGGGATATCTGGGGAAAATATGCAAAACTCCACTGAGACAGCAAGTTAGACCTCTATATCTGTATCTGTATATTTCCCCTGTTTTTCTAATACCAAAGCCTGTCGTCATAAAGCCCATCCCGTTCTCTGGTCCACCAGGCTCTAAGCTTAGATAGACAGTCAGCTGCTTCCACTGGCTTGATAAGCGATGGCTTTTGCTGGCTTGATAATGGAGAGCTGTGACCAGGGAAAAATCAAACATTTCCCTCCAAATACTACTACATGCTACAAGACATAAAATAGGCCCATTCACACATTAATAACACAGTGATGTCTTGTACAAACATGTAATCAATAAAAAAAATATCCTGGTAGATTATAAAAGAAAAGTTGATAAATGTAACAACCAAAAGCTTTTCAAATCACACAATCATTAGAAGTGTGATATTTTGGAAGGTGAGGGATGGAAAAGGAGTGTGTGGTACCGATCTTTAAGAATAAGGGAGATGCGCAGACCTGCAGTAACTACAGGGGAATTAAGTTGATCAGTCACACCATGAAGTTATGGGAAAGAGTAGTGGAAGCCAGGCTGAGAGAAGAGGTGACCATCTGTGAGCAACAGTGAGCACCACAGATGCCTTATTTGCTTTGAGAATGTTGATGGAGAAGTATAGAGAAGGTCAGAAGAAGTTGCATTGTGTGTTTGTGCATTTAGAGAAAGCGTACGACAAAGTGCTGAGAAAGGAGATGTGGTATTTAATGAGAAAGTCAGGTGTGTCAAAGAAGTATGTGAGGGTGGTGCAGGACATGTATGAGGACAGTGTGACAGCAGTGAAGTGTGCAGTAGGAGTTTCAAGGTGGAGGTTGGACTGCATCAAGGATCGGCTTTGAGCCCTTTCCTATTTGCAGTGGTGATGGACAGGTTGACGGACACGTTCAGACAGGATTCTTCGTGGACTATGATGTTTGCGGATGATATTGTGATCTGTGGTGAGAGTAGGGAGCAGGTTGAGAAGATCCTGGAGAGGTGGAGGTACGTGCTGGAGAGAAGAGGAATGAAAGTCAGTAGGAGTAAGATAGAGAACATGTGTGTGAATGAGAGGGAGGGCAGTGGAGGGGTGCAGTTGCAGGGAGAAGAGGTGGAGAAGGTGGAGGAGTTCAGGTACCTGGGGTCAACAGTGCAAAGTAATGGAGAGTGTGTTAGAGAAGTGAAGAAAAGAGTGCAGGCAGAGTGGAGTGGGTGGAGAAGAGTGATAGCAGGAGTGATTTGTGATAGAAGAGCATCTGTGAGAGTGAAAGGGAAAGTTTAGAGGACTGTGGTGATACCTGAGATGTTGTATGGTTTAGCGACAGTGGCATTGAGTAAAAGACAGGAGGTGGAGCTGGAGGTAGCAGAGCTGAAGATGTTGAGGTTTTCGTTGGGAGTGACGAAGATGGACAGAATAAGAAATGAGTTTATTAGAGGGACAGCCCATGTAGGATGTTTTGGAGACAAGGTGAGGGAGGTGAGATTGAGATGGTTTGGAAATGTGCAGAGGAGGGACATGGGGTATATCGGTGGGAAAATGCTAAAAATAGAGCCAACAGAAGGGAGGAAAAGAGGAAGACCAAGAAGGAGTTTTATGGATGTGGTGAGGGAAGACATGCAGGTGGTTGGGGTGAAAGAGGCAGATGCAAAGGACAGGGGGGTATGAGGAAAGATGATCCGCTGTGGCGACCCCTCATGGGAGAAGCCGAAAAAAGAAGAAGAAAAAGAAGCTCAAGACACACATTGCAAATGGTTCCAAATAACCAATTGTTCCAGCTTCTTAAAGAGATAATCTTATGCACGGTCATTGCTGCTGAGATTATGGGGCTGAGGCTTGGTTGGAAAATGACAGTGGATCATGTAGCGAGTGCAGAGAGCTCACTTTTCTAAGTCATAAGAACATTAAGTAGTCACAAGGTTCTTGTTCTGCTGCACCGTATACATAATATTCATAGAAAAATCCTCCCTTAGACACAGGAATACACTTTGTAAAGGTTGCCAGTGCAGAGCATTTGGTGTATAGCCCCATACACAGACTTATTTGCATCTATGAAAAAATGTAGATTCACGTTTTCAGAAAAAGAAGTGAGGACACCAGAAGAAGTGAGGACACCAGAGAACACAGAGGAAACCTGAATGGATAAAGGAAGAACATGTGAAACTTCACAGCAAAAAATTCTTGTAATATAAAAATTCCAAATATCTAAACCTAAAGAGATTTAGCATGAAAAATCTTGTCTCTTTAGCACAAATATACCTCTCTGACCTGAGCATTTCACCCCTGTCATCACTAAACTAAACCTCTGTTAACTCCGAAAACATCCGGACTCCAACACCTGCAATCCGTTTACTGCCTGTTTTTAGTGGGAAAGAGACTTTCTGCATTCCTGTTCAACAGAACGTATACACAGACGTTGAAACTGCGCAGTGACAAATAGCTTGTGAGCAAATTATGCCCTTGTCTTCGCTTATTTACCACCTGTCTGCTATTTTGTTATGTTGAAAAGCAATTAAATGTCTATGTCCTTTTTTCCCCGCTCAATACTGTAGCGTATAGTGGTGTCCGTGAATTGTGACAGCACGCATCGCTGTATTAAAAGTTTCTTATAATAAATAATTAATAATCTGCCATCAAAACATATTTACTTTTGCTTCGAGGAAAACAATGGCTTTCTTCATCAGCAGATGTTCCAGCCAGCTGTTGTCCTCAATAAACGGCTTTCTCAGACGCTCAGCATTCCTGCGCTCATGAAAATAACCTGGCCCACACCAAAGAGTCCAGCCACGTAATCATAGGTTTCCTTTAAAAAAAAATGTGGTTTTCTTTTGCCCCGTGTTAGAGCCGGAAAGTAAAAATAGTTAAGACTGAAATATCAGGGTATGTGTAGAAGCTGTGGCTGGGAGTGTAATGAAGATTTAGAGCTGCTCCATATGCAGGATGGCCCTCAGCATCAGCAGCGCATCTGACCCTGAGGGTTTCAAGCTGAAGAATAGCAGGAAGACACACTTCACACAACACATCACACAATGTTCTTTGTGACAGAGCGCAAACTGAAACAGAGCGATAGGGTAACATAAATCATAAAACTAGATTTGACCTACATTTCGACAACTTACTCCAATGCATTTTGATATTCAGTTTTGAAGCTTTTTGAAAACGCCAAATTTGTTAGCCTTAAGGTTGTTTATATGCTAGTATACGCCGAAACATCGACACAATTCGCATTTAGAAGATGCCTGCATTCATAACTTTCTTTCAAATTTTCTGTCCAATCAAATGCTCTCTAGAAGTGCCCCACCCCCACCTTTTTAAGTCAATTTTAATATTACAGGTATAAAATAAGTGTAATTAGTAATTAGTGGCTAGTGTGTACCATCACTGACATGCGGTGCACATGTCGCAGGCCAGTCCAGACGCCGCTAATCAAGATGGCAGACAACAGTGTTAGCATAGAACAGTGTGTGGTGAAAAGGTTTCTTGTGAATGAAGGCGTAAAACCGTCGGTTTTCTAAAGAAGAACAGTTCGGTGATGAGCCACAGTAAGACATTTAAATGGTGTAAACGTTTTAAAGATGGCTGTGACAATCCCGATCTTGGTGGTTCCCTGATGACGAAGTAAAGCAAGCGGTCCTAGGATGGTTCAAGTGTACAAGTCTTTCTATGCCGAATCTTTTCAGGTGTTAGTTAAACGCAGGGATAAGTGTATAAATGGAGCAGGGGGAGTATGAAGAAAAATTAATGCAGTTTTCGCTCCTTGAAATTGGTTCTTTTATTTTTCAAAATTCCCGGGCTGACTTGAACGTCTCTCGTAAAAAACCTCTTTGCCATTGATGAGCGAGAGAACCCATGTCAGAAAGCATTGGGTTTTGGTCTGGCCTGCCAAAGCCTGTGTCAATGGTTCTAATTGTTAACTACGGCTTAGCTTAAGCTCTGCGGAAAGTTAAATGTTAGTGGATATTTATAGGATGTTCCTCCTGATATGACCCACCATGCTTCAGTGGAAATTACATTCAGGCATTTCAGGACAATTTTAAAGATGACCAAGAATAAGATAGATGTCAGTCAACTAGCTTTTTTACAGGATTTCTGTACTTGGACAGAATTAAAAGCCATTGAAGATATAGATGTGAAGAGACCAACCTTAGAAATACTACTAGAATACTTAATTATTGTTATCTATTTTTTTATTATGTTATTTATACAGTAAAAATAAATCATTATTGAAAGGTTTCTTAAAACTTCTCAGTTATGGCATTTGCCCTTATCCAGAACAACTTACAATTAATAATAATAATAATAATAATAATTATAATAATAATAATAATTAATAATCTTTTAATTAGGGGGGTTGGGGGGCGGAGGGGTAGGGTGGTGGGTGGAGGTTAAGAGACATTGCTCAAGGGGCTCAGCAGTGGCAGATTAATGGCACTGGGATTTGAACTCTCAATATTCTGATCAAAAGTCCAACATCTTAACCACTGTTCTACCACTGTCACTTTCCTTTCTCCTTGGATCCCTCTTTGATTGCACATTTGTTTGGGCGAGCTTCCCAAGCAGGTTTCAGAGTAAAGCTTTTCATTATGCACTTTACGAGAAACAGGGTTTGGAGATTCATACACATCATAAGTTGTTTTTATTTAGTGGCCATTTAAAATGTGTGGATGAGGATGTTGGTTCTTGTTTCCTGCTTTCCTATTAAAGGGTTAATGAGCTTGTCCATCATTAAAACTTTTATGTACTGTAAACTTTTATACCACATGCGTTTCCTTTCATAAAAAACCCCAATTAGAAGTGCTTTGGGAAGGCTAACCATCCAAAGAACCTGTGGCAGAAATGTTCTTTTTTATATGAGTGCTTTTTGTTTTTAGAATTTCTTAGTGGGATGTGCGTTCTGACTGGTTCATTTGGCTTTGTGTTTTGGCGAATGTCTTCCGTCTTGGTTTACAAATTTGGGAAAAAAGTATACGAGATTTGGGGTTGTATTTTTGAGATATGACTGGGAAAAAAAACTGACCCACCATAAACTTTTTTTTAGAGAAAAAAAAAGATTCTACTTTGAATGTATACAGTATATAAAAACCCCTTAGGTTTTGAGTTGTCTAATAGGCTGCCATCACTATAAACCATTGATTTAGCTCATGGTTTGAGCGTCAGCAGGCCAATATAAAGCTACACATGCCAATACTCGGGTATACTGCAGACTGTGAAAATGGAGGCCCTAAAGAGTCATGGCGATCAAAAAGAAATATGAGAGGAGACGAAAATATGGAAAAACATTGGACTTTTTTTTGGAAGGTCAATATTTCAAATCACAGCAGAACTAACATCCTGCCACTGATGGACCCTTGAGCTGGACCCAAATACAATTTGCTCTGGAATGACATAAATGTATATGTATAGTAGGGCTGTAACTATTCCTCAATAACTCCAATAATTCGATTAGAAAAATTCGTACTTGAAATGCTTCATTTAGGCCATTTAACTAAACACGGAACACTGTGTTTCCCACGGACGATTATTATTGACGCACAGCCTGTTAATCTCTGGAGCGCTCTGGACAGGTAACACAGAAGATGCTAGAAAAAAGAAAGAGAATGGCGGAACGGGAAGAAAAACAGCGAGGAAAGGCAAGGAAAAGATTCAGGCCAAAGAAAACGGCTTTCCAAAGTTTGGGATAATTTCAGACTAAAACATAAAGAAATCCTGGTGCAGAGTGTTTGCCATTTTTTTAATAATTTAAATAGATTTTTATATTTTTATTTATATACCTGTGGACTGTAGATTCTGTAGTAGTGGAGCACATTTTTAAAGCTGGCGATACACATTGTTTTAGTTTGTGGAAAATTTAGAGCAGCTTTTCCAAAGACAAAAAAAACACATACTGTGTGAGATTTAATAAATAAATACATGAGCGAGAATAAATTCCATTAAACTAATAATTTCCCATGACCTACTCTACATGGCAACTGCAGAAGGATATTTTGAACGCAACTGTATTTGTATTTCCATGCATTTTGGCAATTAAACTATTCTAGTATGCAATTTCAGCAATAAATTTTTCTAAAACGAAAAAAACGAATTATTTGTTAAAAGAAATCCAGATGAGAAATACATTTTCTTTATTAAAGAGGAACATAAGTTTGGGACATATGGAAAATATTTTAGTTCGTACAAACAGGACTTCCTGGTTTCATTAGTAAAAAGCTCAAGGTAAAAAAAAATTGAGGTTGGAATCAACTATAAAAAAGGTCAATGTTTACTTCCAGTTTTTATGCAATTAAAAGATCAGTATATCACATGCAGAGGTCTGACAGCACATGGATCATTAGGGAACACAACAGTTTTTTATGAGGACGCAAAAAAATTCCAGAGGAACAAAAAAGTGGAAGGGTCTCTTTTGGAGGAAAATAAAAAAGTTGCAAAAACAAAATAATTGTTTGAATATCTTTGTGAGAGTCTGTAAAAAAAATCTGAGTGAATGCAAAGATCCTTAGGAGGAACATAAAGAATTGAGATATACATTTTTAACTCATTTTTTCCCCATCACCATGTCCCCTGTGGGGCTCCATACGGGGGCAATAATGTTGTGTTTGGTTTTTTATTTCAGGCTTGAACCCAGCACCTTCTGCTTACCTTTCCCTGCTGGATATAGCGTGACTGCCCTGCTCAGTTCTTCATTCTGATTGGTCAGAAGGTCTGGATCTTTTTATTATATCGGCATCTCTAACATAAATTCCAGCATGGGAAGGTCTTCAGAACTGTAACAAGACAAGCTGCGTTTTTTTGTCTTATTTCAATACAAAAACTTTACAAGACAGAATAGGAGATGGTGGTGAATGAATAATTGTTTGCTGTAAGTGACACTAGAAACTACTGTGCTTCAATGACAGGAAGTGCACATGATGTGTGAGAGTGTATTGAATGTCCTGATTAAAGCTTTGTTCCCACATAGAGCGAGTCGCTTTCAACTGTAGGTCATTCATCCACTGAGCATTGGCAAACAAATATTTGTGTCCAAAACAAGACAAAGTTGAGAAAAGTTTAGGCAAACATAAAGCGACTTGAGACAGTAACTACAAATGAGAGTGAAGGCAGTAGAGTGCTCCTGATCGATCTTCTGATTCGTGGAACGCTAGTTGTGTCATGCGCTGATAAAGGTAGGAACTCCTACAGTGATTATGGTTTTGTGAAGTATAGTATCTCAGGAAAGTTTTGCACCACTTTGGGGTAAAGGGATTAACAATGATGTGCTGAGATTTGGGACAAGTGTCTGGTGCAATAACTGTGTGTGAACAGTAGTGGATGTCAATATTATCTTTTTTTTTTAAACCAACACACTGCTCAAGTCACACTGGCCACAGCTGCACTCACCAGGCCGTCGCAGTTGCTGATTGCCACTGAGGCTCCTTTTACGTCCGCGATGTCGCCCACGTACATGCAGTCGGTGTGCAGCGCCTCCGTGCGCGCGCCGCCCGGCGTCTGCCACTCCATCTTGGCTCCGGGAGCCACCAGGCGCGTGTTGTGCCGCAGGCGCAGGTGGAACTCCCGGCCGAAGACGGTGACGTTGTAGTAGAGCCTCTCGTCGTCTCCCCGCGGCTCGGCGGCCGGTTCCGCCTCTCTGCGCCAGCGCCTACGGAACTGCCCGCGTGCTGCGCCCAACGACACCGCGTGCGACAAGAAGCGGCCGTGCGCGTCGCTCAGCACGGGCCTCACCAGTCCATAGTCCCCCAGCACGTGCTGCAGGGAATCTACACACACACACACACACACACACACACACACACACACTTATTTCAGCACTTCGTTATCACAGGAAAGAATAATTAACGCAATTTGATCTCATGCAGAACGCAGATGCAAATGATCGACTAATAAAGTTTTTGCATGAACATGCTCATGCATTATTGTCTCTTTTGGGAATGCATTTAATAATAATTAATATTAGTTTTGCTCATGCGCAAAAGGTTTTCCTGGCCCCAGTGATACACCCTTAGACAAGCTTCTGGTCTCAGAACGTTATGTTTTTTAACTGCTCGCGTTTCCAAACATTGCCACGTGTCCAGGGCTTTCCACCTGCTCCACATGCCCGGTTAAAGCCTTCTTTCTCCGACCTGACAGCGGATGATACCGGAGCTCTTAAAAGGTGAGAAGCCACACCTATGAGCTTCACTGTATCCTCTAATATCAACCACCTGGCTCGTGCGCACGCGGTATTGCGCGGTTTCGGAGAAATAGCGCGCGCACACACACACAGACGCTTTTCAGAGAGCCTGTATAAATGCTACACATTCCTGTTTGGACGCGTTTGTGTTTGTGTCCCTGCACACTCATCTCCATAGAGCTCCAGTGCGCAGTGCCATGTGGAGACCGGACCGCAATAAACGCGCATTGAGGCGCAATGTGCGCAAACTGGGGAAGAAATGGAAACACACACACACACACACACACACACACACGAGCCCCGGAGTAAGCAAAAGCACGCGCAGGAGTGATGACACAGCAACGCAGGAGTAGGGAAAGTCCTCCTGCACCGATGTCTGAACAAGTTCCCGTGGAGAACTCATGCGATTTTTGCGCATGCATTGGTGGAGCAGGACTCGCCCAGTGCAAGAAACCACCACCACCACGATCATGAGCAACATCATCACCATGCAGGACTACCACCATCATCATCATCATGCAGGAGAATGTAAAAGTGTGAAGAGTGGATGGATGAAGATCGTACCTAGGCTACTGGCGATGTAGAGGCCGTGGGCGGGCAGCAGCAGCGCGGAGATCAAGATCGGAAACGCGGCGGCGGGATTCATGGCAGCTCCGAACTGCGCAGGTGGGAGAGAGACGGAGTTCAGGATCCGGAGGAGGAAAGTTAAAGCGGAGAGAGAGAGAGAGAGAGAGAGAGAGAGAGAGAGAGAGAGAGAGAGAGAGAGAGAGAGAGAGAGAGAGAGCAACTTACTGCACACAGCACCGGAGACGAGGAGAGACTCTACCTCTCTCTCTCACACACACACACACACACACACACACACACACACACACACTCACTCTATCTATCACTCTCTCTTTTCCCTCTCTCTTTTTCTCTCTCTCTCCCTCTCTCTATCTCTCTCTGTCACCTTCTTCCTTCTCATTCTCTTCCTTTATGTGCATCTTTCTAAGATGCCTCTCTCTCTCTCTCACTCTCTTTTTCTGTTCCTCTCCCATTTGGTCCACAACCAAACTAATCCATCCTACTCATTTAATCCAGCTGGAAAATCTCATTCTCATTTCTTGATTCCGTGGAAGACAATTAGGACCCCCCCCCAAAAAAAAAAAAAAAAAAGATTTATCTGAAATGATCATCCTCTCCAAGAGGAGACGCGTTTTGTTGTATTTTTTTTTTCTGTTTCCCCCTTTTTTTTGTCTTGTTTGTGTGCAGAGCAAAGAAATCTGCAGGAACCTTTAGAAACTTTCTCCATCACACTCTTACAGAACTTCAACCAGACCAAGAGCGCCCCCTGTGAAATCGCCTGTCAATAGCATGCACTTCGGGTTTGTGTGTGTGTGTGTGTGTGTGTGTGTGTGTGTGTGTGTGTGTGTGTGTGTGTGTGTGTGTGTGTTGCCAATCCTAACTAAAAATACAGTGGAAGGCCTACTGTATGTTCAAGCATTCATCATTGGGATTGTGCATATCCATAATATTTACAACATGAGAAAATTATAGTTGTGCTATAATGGTAGCAAAGTCCATATAGCTTTCTTAAAACATAAATAAATGTCCAATTATACATTTTATATATAATATTTGCACACTCATATCCAGTGCATAATTTGGAATGGACAGTTCGTCTCCTGAGAAGTTTTTGGAAGATCAGAGAAAACAGGAAAATCCAAAACAAACATGGTGGCCCTGGAGCTGTGTGACAGCAGGGATGCCCCCTGTGCCAGCATGCTGCCTTACATAATATATAAAAAATCAAATTAACTAATAATAATAATAATAATAATAATAATAATAATAATAATAATAATAATAATGAGGCTCCAAGATATGTGTTTCAAGCTCATGTACTGCCAAGCTGCTGCTGATGGGCCTTTAAGCAAAGCCCTTACACCTATTTGTTGAAGGGATGCAGACCCAGCACTCTGACCCCCAGCTTCCTAACAAGCTTCAATATGCAAAAACATGACTTTTCCAGACACATGTGGTTCCCCTGGACATCTAGCTTTGACGATGTGCACAAAGCCAGCTCTATAAATATATTCTTTCTCAGACCTCATCCCTGTTCAACACCTTTGATATGACCTGGAACTCTCACCTCACCTACATCAGAACCTGACGCTTCAAACACCCTTGTGGCTGACTGAGCACAAAGCTATACAAATTAAGTGGAACATCTTTCCATCTTCCCACTTGGCACATCAGTAAAACAAATGTTTAGTGATTAAAAAATAATTGTAATTTAGTTTTTTTGTTTATATCTGACTAAAGAAAGTCTAAGTATATTTTCACCTTTTTTATATTCATTAATTTTGATTAATAATAAAAATGGTCCCAGAAATCCATGCTGCATTAATCGAGCTTTGAATAAATTAAATGCCGTTAAAATGAATTTTGACAGCCTTAGAAAATGTACAGACAATGATGCATGTACAACAACAACAACAACAACAACAACAACAACATAGTTCCAATTGTCTTAACTTCATTAAAACCAGCATAATATGATTGATTTCTTTTTTTATCAGTGCTTATGTTTGACACATTTTGAACCAGGCGTCCCTGCCCCATGTCTCTATCGCCTGAGAAGTCCTTGACCTGAAACATTTTATAGACCCCTGCTCTATAGTGCTCTACTCCAATAGTAATTCCAATAAAAAATTATTCCAATTAAGCACAAAGTCCATAAATTTTTCTGGACCAATGCAACATATGAACCCTTTCCAAACACCCGTGCATTATGCATGTACTCTATAACCTTCTGTTCATCCCCTATCAGGTGAAGGCATGATGTATGATTGAATTCTCACCGATCGTACAGCTTTGCTTTGTAACAAACCTCATCGTCCTTTGCTATCTGATTTATGTTCCTGCACACCATGTGTGCCGCCTGCTGCCTCCTGTTCCCTGCCGTTTCCATGGCAATACCAAGCCCTGTACCTGGAAAAGTATACTTCTGAAGACACAGGGATTTTTATATCCTCACCTTCAAGCTAAAGCTACTGTGTGTGTGTGTGTGTGTGTGTGTGTGTGTGTGTGTGTGTGTGTGTGTGTGTGTGTGTGTGTGTGTGTGTGTGTGTGTGTGTGTGTGTACTTATACAGAGAATAATGCTTACATTCTCTCTCACATTACCAAGGCTATACGCAGTCTGGATATGAGTGGATTATATTTCTATAGGCACCCATCCAACACACACACACACACACACACACACACACACACACACACACACACACATCACCCTAATTCTGGGTTATTTAGTACACAACAGCAGGTCTGACAGAAGAACAGGTGAACTCACAGGAAACAGAAACATCAATAAAAAATATTGATTAGTTGGTGAATTGATTGTTAATCAATTCGATTCATATAGGACGAATAAAACACCTCAGGAGGTGCTTTGTCTAAAAAAATAAAAAATCAATGTCCATGTTGAAACAAACATCTCAAAACTAAATTTGAGACTGATATGCTATGACACAGTAGGATACATTTCTACATATTGTATTGATGCATGGACATATTATATTGGTCCCACCATCTCTCAGGGTAAGAAGTAGGTATACATCACTTCCTTTCTATCTTCAGGTGGAAAACAGGTGAAGACCTACCTCTTCCTGACACACTGAAACTACTGCTTATCTTTCCTGTTCGTTGTATGTGTTTATGTCACGAGGTGGTATCAAAAAGTTTCGAGACTAGTTTTGTAACACGCCAACAGATGGCAGCACAAGGCTGCATGCACAGTCACATGGAGCACCGTTCTTCATAAGTCACTGTGGCAAAATACATTGACCTGTGTACATCAGGAGCTGTGGAACTGATGCTATTCTGACTACGTGCGTTACCACGTCTGCTCTTCTGACCATTCGTGCACCCTGCCACCAAGCTCTTCTCACATGTATGTTTCTCTTTGGAAACAACAGGATCACTTCTGCACCCACCGTACTCGTCGGATTTGGCTCTTGCGGACTTCGCCCTCTTCCTGAATAGGAAGATCCAGCGCAAAGGTCATAATTTGGACACCGTTGCAGAGATTCACCATGAATCGTCTGGAAAAATTCAGCATTGAAAGATTTGTCTGTACGCCTAAACCATCCTAGGACAAGACTTATTCATAGATATAGAGTTTAAAGCATTTTTGTACGTTGCTCTAGAAAAGGTTGTCTGAGAACACACAACATGCCGTAGTGTCCTTGTGTCTGTTTTAGGGAAAGAATCAACCACTGTGTAGGAACACGACATCTTAGAACACACAATGCTGCAAACCTTTGAGGCTGATAGGCTTCAACATGCTAAGCTACATTTCTGAGATGCTTTTCTGTTCACCGTGGTTGTAAAGAGTGGTTATTTGTTTTGCTTTAGACTTCCTGTCAGATCAAACCAGTTTCCTTTGACTTAATGTTCTTTGTCCTTGAATCCAATGGGCTGCAACAAATTAGGTACATACCTGGTTGACAGAAACAAGAATATGAGGCTTCTTTGGCCACCTGGTGTTTCAGTTTTCTGTCAATTTTCACATCTGATGATGAATAAAAAACTTTTAGAAAGCACACAATCAGGGACACTTTTGAGGAGGTCAGCCATGTGCCATGTGTGGGGTCAAACACGTGACTTACGTTTGTTTGCATGGATTAGCATAACCGATGAGCAGAGGGACGGACTTTAATTGTGCACTTGAAAGGTTCGATTCTGGAGCTTGAGGGTTGGTGGCATCGGGTCAAAATTAATCTGCCGCATCCATAAAATTTTTATGTGCAAAATTCTGTAGCTACCATGTATAGAATGATGAACACATGAACAAGAACCATCATGCTGTGAGCCTTTATTAGACAGCCATGGTTTCGGCTTGGGTTTTGACCCCTGCTAGGAACGTGGGTTATTTTTAGATATTTAGTCTCACACACACACACACACACACACACACACACACACATAGAAAAATGTAAAATTATTCAGGATGTTTGGTATATCTAATATTCTTCTATTAGATATACCAAACATCCTGAATAATTTTACATTTTTCTATTTTATATATATAATGTATCTATAATATATTCTATATTTTATATTTATTTACTTTTATTCTATTTTTATTCTTTAACCTCACCGTTTTTACCTCATAGTTGCTTAGCTTGTGTTTTAGCCTAGTTACTCACCCTTACCTTCTATTAAATCTATGAATTATTCATTAAAAGCATTAAATATACCTTTTAAGGGTGTGATTTTCTCCTTTTCTAATATATTTTGAATATTTTTTATCTTGTCATCTTTACTAAACATTACAGTTATGTTATGAATGAAACAAACTAGCTAGCTAGTAAAATCATGCTAGTTTTTTCAGTGACCAGGGGACCATGTGGTCACGTTTTAACCGAATCCAACATATACACAGGGTGATTAGATTATATAACTCAGTATATCTTAATTATGTCAGGAGGAAAAAGTAAAAAACAAAACAACAGATTTGTTTTTATCCTTTTACTGAAATTTTGTGAGAGCAGCGTTTGATTTTTATGCCGAATGCTCAAAATGAAAAAGTCCAAACAAAAAAGTTCACTTGTGAACGTATTGCATCAAGGACGCGCGCATTCTTTAAGATAAAAGGGAGGAGTTGAAGATGCATTTATAAATGCATGTCTCACAGCCTGTCTGTCTGTCTGTCTGTCTGTCTCTACTATCTGTTTATGTATCTAACACTCTTTCTGTCAGTCTCTCTGTCTGCCTATGTATTTTTTTGTTTTTCTCTGTCTGTCAATTCCTCTCACTGTCTGTTTTTTTATCCTTCTGTCTGTTTGTCTTTCTCTTTTTCTGTCTGTCTCTCTGTCTGTCGATCTGCATGCTTCTCTTTGTTTATCTGTCTGTCTATCACTCACTCTGTCTGTCTACTTCTTTGTCTGTTTATTTCTATCACTCTGTCTCTGTGTGTCTTTCTCTGTTTCTGTCTCTTTCTCTCTCTCTCTCTCTCTCTCTCTCTCTCTCTCTCTCTCTCTCTCTCTCTCTCTCTCTCTCTCTCTTTCTCTCTGTTTAGCTCTCGGTCTGTTTATCTGTTAAGCTCTCTTGCTGCCTATCTGTTTATATGTCTCTGTTTGCCTATGTGTATGTGTCTCTCTGTCTACATCTTGGTCTGTTTATCTTTCTACTTGTATGTCTTTTTGTCTTTCTGCCTGTTTATTTGGAAAGTTTGTCGGTCTGTCTGTCTGTCTGTCTGTATGTATGTATGTATGTATGTCTGTCTCACTATTTACCATCTATCTACTAGAGGTCTGTCTGTCTCTCTGTCTATTTCTCAATGTTTCTATGTTCGTCTCTTCCTCTGTGTTTATTTCAATCTTTCTCTCTCTCTCTCTCTCTCTCTCTCTCTCTCTCTCTCTCTCTCTCTCTCTCTCTCTCTCTCTCTCTCTCTCTCTCTCTCTCTCTCTCTCTCTCTCTCTCTCTCTCTCTCTCTCTCTAAGTCTCTCTGTATACACACCAGAGCTGTTATAATTTGTATGTGTTTGTGGTTTTGTGTTTTTGTGTTCACACTCTAATTCCCTCCTGCTATAAGTTGCTCAGTCACACAGTCATGTAGTTCAGATGCCTGTAAAGGGGTTTTAAAGTATCCAAATACAAATTCTGGTATATATTATGCACATAAGTTAAACACTGATTGTGGCTGGCAGGGTGTGGTTTTAGTACCGACTGTAATAAGTGGTGTGAAGGTGTGAGTTTGGGGGATTAGTGTGTGAGGGAAAATAGTGAGTCGTTTCACCTGAGCATAATTATTCTAATCATTTTACCGTCTGTGTCATTTCTGTCATTTGTTCCTCTGTGTGTGTGTGTGTGTGTGTGTGTGTGTGTGTGTGTGTGTGTGTGTGTGTGTGTGTGTGTGTGTGTGTGTGTGTGTGAGTTTTGCTTAATAAACTATTATTGAGAAAACTGTGACAATTCTTTTCTTTTATTTCTAGATATTTTGATGAGCCAAAAAACAGACATGCTCTAATCACACCTGTTCTTGTGTGTTCTGCCTGTGGAGGGGTTTTTGTGATTAAAAATGGTCACAAAACACATTTTACCGATGTGGACGCAGCTCTCTACTACCTCGAGTGAACGTGACGGGTTATGATCTCAATTGAACTGTGCAATTTTCAGCCTGTTAGCAAGAAACACTCGGGCCACTGCCCCCTGAACTTTCCAGCGCAGCCCATTTGAGAGAAGCATGACTGCTCTTGGGTTTTTTGTTTTCGAGTAAAATTTGTTGCACTCGAAATATTGTATATGCAATTGCGGTGTGTGTGTGTGTGTGTGTGTGTGTGTGTGTGTGTGTGTGTGTGTGTGTGTGTGTGTGTGTGTGTGTGTGTGTAAGAGGAAGGGCAACAGGTCAAATATTTTATATTATATTATAATATTTGGCAGAATTCCTGACTTGGGTTAGTTATACCCACTGTCTGAGGGCAGTCTGATATTTGTATATGGATTTTTTTCCTTGAGAGAAAATTTTAACTTTTTTTTTTTTTGCTTCGGCAGAAGTGTGAACAGATCAGCATGTGATCTTGCAGCAGGGCATCGAATTAGGTTTATCTGTTAATTCGGCATCGTTATAAAAATAAGTGTTTTTTTTATCTCTAAAGACTCAATTAGGGTTTCGCAAAATGGAGGCCTGCTTTTCAGTGCCGCAACAAAGAAAGAAAAGTGTTAGATTGACCATTTTTACCCTGAAGTACACAAGTACAACATTAGGAATTGAGCAGAATGAAGACTATCTAAAGAAAGGAGGGTAAGCAAAAACCTTTTAAAAATAAACATTTTTAAATATTGTCTTATCGCTTTACATTTCTTTTTTCTTAATTGGTACTAAACATATTAGGGGGACAAGGTGTTAAAGAGGTGCAATTATTTGTGAAATATACAATATGCACGTGTAAAAAAAAAAGTTATGTGGTAGTGGGTGTTGTGCAATAAGTCTATAAGATTTGGCATCCAATTGGTTTAAAATGTTCTGACCAATCAGATTGGAGAATTTGACAGCATTTTGGTGTAAAGTTACAAATACATGCATGCAGTGTGTATGCACATGCGTCATCATTTAAACATCTATGGAATGCTCTCAAATACATTTCAATACACCACTGATTGGCTGGATGGTGTGCTTTTGTAGGAAGCTCATGTCAGTTTGATCATAATTTCACATGAATAAAATTCAGGTGAGATTGGCAGCTTTTAGTCCACACTAATACATTTCTGTTTGAAAACACATCATTTTCTGTTAGATTTGGCCTTCAGTCAACATTTAGATGCCGTTTTTAGTCAACAAAAACGTAGCTTTTTGAAAAAGCTCCCCAATTTAAAAATGCCGTTTTTGCATCAGATTGTTTTTAGTCAAAAACGGCGTTTTCAAATGTATCCGGATTGGTGTTTACGTAGCCTTAATGTGTTAATTCATGACTTGGTGTGTGTTTCACACTCTATTATTGCACTCCATGGAGATAAACAATCTCTGCTTCGTGATAGGCGGTTATTCGACCCTCTACATGATATATTAAAAACGTGTAAAGCAAAAACTTATTATCCCTCACATAAAATACTGCCCAAACTAATTTCACTCTGTATAGCACATTAAAAACCGTCTGTGTTGTTGTCTCTAACACCACAAGCCTTGAACTGCATTTTTCTGAAAGTTTATGTTAGGATTTTCGGACAAAAGCGCACAAATCCAGCGAGAGGTGAACAAGCTCAGCGCTTGAATTTTTCAGGTTCAGACATGCACATCTGCGAGATATAGATAAATAAATAATTATATACTGTACATGACCAGAGCATCTTCTTCAGTTTCGACTCTTTACACAAATTCACTAAGGTTGGACCAAGAACGCTGAAAAGATGTAAAAAAAACAAACAAAAAAAAACAACCTCGTTTCGGCACATAAAAGCAATAGCCTGGAGGTGAGTAAATTACCACTATCGGATAAAAGCCTTCAAGAAAAAGCTCTAATGGATTGAAGACCTCCCTTTATGTGCTCGTTTTCATCTCCTGCATCTGTAGTCAAATCTACTCAAGTCCAATTGACTGTTATGAATGTCTTTGGGTAAAATAAAAAAGATTGAATCTATATAAAAAGCTCGGATTGCACGCGGAAATATGGATGTAATCACAGTATTTTTGAGTGGTTCATTACTTTAAATGTGTGAAATGGATCATAAAGAGAAGGTTAAAAACATATCTGAGTATTTTGCTGAATTATAATCAAACAATCATCCACACAGCTGCCAAAGCATTAAGATATAAAGATCTATCATTTAATGGTTATACTAAGTGTATACAAAACCATATGTTTTTATTCTATTAGCATGTGCATGTAAATCCCACGGTGTGTTTCATAACATTTTGTTACAGCAGCAGTTACAGTATAATGCAACGGTTTCATAAAGCTGGATGATTACAGATACAGTAGTGCAGACACCTAGCAAAATTAGCTTGGCCCAGCGATTAGCCACAAAACCCACTTACAGTGTCCGTTAGTGTCCGTCCACTGCTTCAACAGCGGTGGTTTCAGAAGTAGTTTGCTCATTAGTTTTTTTGTTTTTTTTTGGTTAAAGTGTACTAAACCACTATCCAAACCAATCAGCTAAATCGCAAGATTACACACTTTCAACTGAAGGAAAAAAGATTTAAAAATAGAACAAAAAGACAAAAGATACTGTACAAGATTAAGTGTGTCACACTACAATGACGTAAAAACTCCAAACCCATCAACCACCATGAACCATTGCGCTTTTCTAGATTTATTTATTTATTTATTTATTTATTTATTAATTTTGTCATAACAGGACATTCTAGAAAGAAGAATTATGTGCAAAAATTGGCCTTGTCTTGTGCTTGAAAGGGTTTACAAAAAAAAAAAAAAAAGAAATAAGTTTAATGTTAATTATATATTATAAAGTGTATTATAATTAAATTACCATACATTTTTCATCTAAAATTTCCATTATTCATAATTAAATGTATTTGTTTAATGAAACCCACGTTGCAAACACGAATAGGAGAAACAGCTGTGTGTATCTGAAATATCTGAAAGGACATTTTAGCTGTGGGATAAGACTTGGATACACATATGTGGCCCACAGGTCTATATTTTATATCTGGGCTAAATAATACACTTAACAACTTGTTTGCCGCCTTAAAGACGGTTTCATCTTCACCATAACCGCGTCTTGTTCCGTTCACATGCCGTATGCCAGTGCAGAATAAATGCCAGCTTCATGCCAAATCAAGGCCGGGGGTCTTTGCTACCTGGGTAATATATAGGTTATAATATATTCAGGAATGAAGAACAGTAATAATGTAGTTGAAAACCTCCTGCCATATATGAAGAACAAAACACATCAGGATGCTGATATTGGAAACGAATGAACTTCAGTATGATAACTCTGTTACGCATCAGACATTATTTCTGATTGATAAAACCATTATAATATAAAATATTTCCTTTGTTTACTTGTTTCAGATCACAGTCGTGGGAAAAACCTTTCTCGAAGTGATTCCTTGGTCTATTACACCCTATAATGAGCTCGATCAGATGAGTCGACGCATAAAATTTACTAAAGAACATCTTACCATCCTTTATTTGATTTGTGTCATGAATTCACCGAGCAGGACTTTGAATACTTTCTTCGCCTACTGAAAATTGCATTCCCCCCACACAGGCACTTTTCTCAAAGATGAGGTTAATTGAACCTGTTTAGTCGGGAGCTGTTACTACTCAGCTGACTCACTGATGAATAATTCCAGTAGCTGCCAAAACATTACAAAAAAAAAGGAAAAAAACAAAACAAAACAAAATGTGTACGCTTTTAATAGATTATTATTTTTTCATTAAAGAATGAACCTTGGCACAAAGCCATCACCTAAACATTATATAAAAAATCTCTGATTTAAATGTTCAAATAATAATAGTCATTTAATTTATTCTATAATATTAAAATAATAATTAATTTGAATACTACTACTAATAATAATAATAATAATAAAAATAATAATAATAATAATAATAATAATAATAATAATTATTATTATTATTATTATTATTATTATTATTATTATTATTATTATTGGTAGAAGAATACTGAGGATGGAGCCACCAGGTAAGAGGAAAAGAGGAAGACCAAGGAGCAGGTTCATGGATGTGGTGAGGGAAGACATGCAGGTAGTTGATGTGAAAGAGGCAGATGTAGAGGGCAGGGGGGTATGGAGACGGATGATCTGCTGTGGCGCCCCCTAATGGGAGCAGCCGAAAGAAGAAGAAGATTATTATTATTATTATTATTATTATTATTATTATTATTATTATTATTATTATACTTTAAGCTGTAACTATCACTGCATCAGGTTCCAGGATGCATCCCAAAATGTTACCATAAAGTTGGAGGCACACAATTGTGTAGGACGTCTTTGGATGCTGGAGCATAAACTCTCCCTTAACTTGAACATGGAGACCCAAACCTGTTCCAGCATAACAATGCTTATGTGCACAAAAGTGAGTTCCATAATGATATGCTTTACACGTTTTGGAGTGAAAGATCTCCTGCTATAGAGCTTCAACCTGATTTCACTAACACACTTGTGGCTGAATGAATCACACAAATCTTCACATGCACACTGCAAAATCCTACGATCTTCCAAAAAGAGTACAGCACATGGGGCCTAAATGTGGAATAGGATGTCCAAAATGCACATGAGCAGGTGTCCAGGAACTTTTGTCCATATAGTGTATATAAAAAACACAACCACAGCAAAGTGGATTTTATCTAACAAGGTTCAAAATGTAAAAAAAATATCCATTTGCAACTATTATAATAGCGATACAGCCGTTTACTTCGAGTTTTGTTGCTGTTTATTGCAAAAACGCTTTACTGCACTCTTTTGCAACATGGATAAAATCCCGTCAGCACGTGGCAAATTAAAATTGAAGATTTCCAAGCGTTAATCCAATCCTATACAAGGGCTTAAACATTTCATGCCCTAACACATTTTAATTCCTTTTTTGAGAGCTCATAATGTTCACCAGGAACGATCTTGGAGCGATCCTTTGCCTCATGCAGCAGGTATTCATGTAAGCAAATGTTCTCAATCAAAGTTCGATCTGCGCCACGTGGGAAGCATCATGACAGCCTAAGGAGGTGCATCAGGCTTTAATTAGCCAGTTCAGCCGTATTCAGGACAAAATTCTTGCTTTTCAAACACAGCAAAATTGATCCCAGTTTCTTCAAAAGCTCCACAAACATACGGTTATCATGAGGTCGCACTCTTCCATTGAACAATCAGCTTTGGGCTGAAACGCTTTGGGGGAACTTCAGGATTTTTGATGTTATTAAAAATTTACTTTGATAAGTCTTTAAGGATGGTATGGTGGGGCAGCTCACACCTCCATGGTCCTAGGATCAATCCTAAACTTTGATTATTGTCCTTGTGGAGTTTTAAAAGTTCTTCTCATCCGGGTGAGATGTTTCCTCAGGGTTCTCCAGTTTTCTCACACATCTCATAACCATTCTAGTGGACAAAATGACTCTAGATTGGCACTGTGTGCGAAGGTGTGTGTGCAGTTTCCCTGGATAGGCTTCTGCTTTGCATGTTAGCATATATTATACTATACATCTTAATCGAATATATGTCTATATAATATTTAGAAGTATTTAAAACCACAATAATGCATCACTAAAATGTCAAAGAATCGAACTGACCCTGAAAATATGCAAAAGCACTGAACGTGACATTGTGTAGCTTCAGAATGAAGGACCTGATCAGAATTTATGATAAGGGGTGAATTTAAGATGGTTTTGTTGTTATGAGAAGACACCTGAACATGACTAAAATGTCCTTGAAGGTCAGTAACAACAGACTGTCGCTTGTCAGGGAGCTCAAGCATGATCACCCACCAAAAAAAAGGTTTTAGGAATAGACTGACGAAGAAACTGTCCTGAGATTTATAGATACACAATACTACAAAGACAAATGTTTGTGGACACCTAACCATAAGCTTGGTATTTGTGCTTCTTGAACATCCCATTCCACATGTAGTCACCATTTGCTTTTACTGTATATTATCCTCTTCTGGAATGTTCCACTAGACTTGTTGAGCTCTAACTTTTTATGTACTGTCACATAATAAATTATGGGTTTTTTATTATAGTAAAAATAAAAAATAAAATAGAAACTATTGTATTTCATGTGTATGGTGAATAATGACATATAGTATGTTCAAGAGGAAGGAAATTTGTGCTTTGTTTAATAGTCCAGCCCATACCTGTCACCTTTTACTTAGTGTCTCACTCATTTCTCATTTCTGAATCCTTTTATTCAGTTGCTCTTTGCCACCCAAAATATTTCAACACATTAGTTTTTAATGAACAGTTATATTTACCTCTGAATGTGAGAAGCACCCATGGATTATTCAGCGTAGTGGTGTATGGAAGGTCCTTGATCGTGATCGAGGTTCGGCGCACAAAAATCCATGTGAGAAAACGCACTTAATTTCCTATTATTATTGTAATTAAATTATTATTTGGAAAATCACAAATTTCCGATTGGGTGGGCCACAATTCAAAGTGGGTGGGCCCAGGCCCTTCTAGGCCCACCCACAGGTTAGCCACTGGTTTATTATAGTGTTATGCACCGACAAATAAGCATTACTTTTCAAAAGATATTATAGCCTATATAAAGCATTATTACTATCATAATGACATATTTCATATTCATTGCTACAGAAATCAAAATATTTACGAGATGTTAAACGTACCACACTGTCGGTTGGTCCGTGAATCTAATAAAAAATTACACTATGGTAATAACTAAGGTTGTAAAAAAATATGAGTTTGAGAGCCAACCTGTATTATCAGAAACAGATATGATATGAGTAAAACATATATTTAAAATAAAAATTTCAAAATATGTCTCAGGCATTGGCCCACGGGCCGTAGTTTGGAGACCCCTGGAATAAGGTTTGTGTCTTATAATTCTAAGTTTGCCCATAATGAGCAAACCAGTGGCGACTGTGGTGAGGAAAAAATCCCTGAGATGGCATGAGGAAGGAAAAAACAGATTCAAAAGGGAATCCTTCCTCATATGGGTGGCATGGAAAGTCCATTCATTAAAGTTCCATCATTGTTAACGTGAGCAGTTATAGGCGATTAAATGCAACCTGAGGTGTGTGTAGACTGTTGATATTCATTACAGTCCAAATCCATCCTCAAAGCATTTCTTAGAAGCTGCCAATCCACAGATGCAAGAGAATAGAGATTAAACTGATTCTGAATGCAAGTAGCGTTCCTATTTTGTCGTAATTATTATATATATTTTTTTAATCGTCAGCTCTGACTAAGGCCCAAAGTGAAAGATTGTTGTAATCGTAACACACCAGGTTTTCATACCAAACCACTCTTCCTGTTGACTAATTTGCTGATAAAGCATTGTGTACTGGGCTGAATCTGGTGTCCAGATGTTCTTCATTGAAAATGTAAACGTTTGCATAAAAAAATCTAATAAAAAAAGTGAGAAAGTAGTTCACACTGTGAAAAAATCATTCACCTAAGTTACACTTTATACAAATAAGAAGTAAATTCCCGACAGCCAATGAAAGCGAATTTTTTTTTTTACTCGCATTTCTATTTGTAGACATGAGCAACCTTCATTTCATCAAAATGCTGCTCGAATGTTTAACACCAACAATAGTTTAAGACCTGTTTTGTCAAAATGTAATGCTTGCACATAATGAATGTAATTTATACACAAACATGTCCCTTCATTCAATAGTAAGCCTGTGCTGATACTGTAAATATTAGTCTAGACAGGATTTACCTGTGAAATTATGACAACCTGATGCAAAAAAGGCAGAACCCAACAGTGAACTGTAATTTAAGGATTCAACGGGCCGTACGCAGAGTTAAATTACGCGTACGAAGTAAGGAGATCACATCACGATCAAACATCCAATGTCCTTTATCTAAGATCTTAAGCTTTATGCAAATTTTATTGATTTGGATTTAAAACCAGTGGTGAACAATAACAAAGTAAATGTAATTTGTTAAGTAGATTTTTTTGCGTAAATGTTTACTTTACTGAAGTATTTCCATTTGGGGAGACTTTAACTTCACTTCATTGCAAAGTCAAATATCTTACTTTATACTCAACATTTTGGGAAATCAGTCGATCCTTTTTATTTATGAGGATAAAAACTTGTTCAAACATGCAGCGAGTCACCAATCAGTGTCGAGCGCACGCTCTGTTTTAAACTTGTATTGATTGGCGCTTGGTGTATCTACTGATCACCAACATAAAGTTGAGCATCAGTTCAACAGCAAGCAGAACATTCAGAGAGTAATAAATGATGGAAGGAACTCCAGACTCGAACTCGCCACAACACATGTGTCCTCATTAGCACAATTCTATTGAAGTAGTTGAAAAGAAGGTTTTGGGCTCATGATCATTTCATTAATATCATTCTAATGCAAAGAGTAAACTTTCTTTCGGCTTCCCCCATTAGGGGTCACCACAGCAGACCATCCGCATGTTTGATTTGGCACATGTTTTTATGCTGGATGCCCTTCCTAACACAACCCTCCCCATTTATCCGGGCTTGGGACCGGCACTAAGAGTGGCTGGGGTTGGTTCCCTGACCGGGGATCGAACCCGTGCCACAGCGGTGAGAGCGCCGCATCCTAACCACTAGACCACCAGGGGACCCTATTCTAATGCAAAGAGTCTTGTGACAAAAATGATGATAGCAACATTATGGCCATAATAAATCATAGTACATGAATGCTTAAGTATATTTGTAGGCAAATACTTATGTACTTTTACTCAAGTGAAAGTTTAAAGAGACACTTTTACTGGAGTCTCATTTTACCGAGTGGATCTCTACTTTAACTCAACTACATGGTTTGTTTACTTTGTCCACCACTGTTTAAAACTGTGTAAATGTTTGCAGTGGAAAACTTGAAATATAAAAAACTACATTCTCTAATAGAATAATCAAATATTCCAGGAATTTATTTGGAGTCTCCAAAATGTAAGCAAATATAAACTGTTGCTTCGCTCAAACAACCTTCCCCATGTGTTGCTCAATGGCAGCAGACATTTTCAGAACTGCTTCAAATCTACTTTGACTTGTTTTTATTTACTTGAGGATCGTGGTTCTGAGTTTGGCGCCATTCATACTATTTTTCTTGAAAGTTATTTATTTTGTCTGATTTGTCAAAAGGGAAAAAAAAAGAAAAGAAAATGCCTGTTCAGGAATGGCATGACTGTGGGCCAATTAAATGCGGATCAGTGAGGGTGATAGGAGCCTTGGACAGCCAAGCTCAGATCACATCATTAGAGCTTGAGATTGCTCGGTTTGAACAGCCACTCGTCCGTGAGAAAACATGAAAAAAAGACAGACTTCATCAATTTTTACCACAATCAGTGTTATTGGTCTTTATTCAGGACTGTGTGGTCTGTCTAGAAGCAATGCAAGCTCTTAGAAATGGGTATTTTTAAACTACTCTTTTCCCCATCTTGCTTCTACAGGCCATCTGTGTCCCTCTCTCTCCTCTTGTCACCCTTACAGAACGCCAACTCTCCTCATAATCTCATATCCATGTGTAAACACACACACACACACACGCACACATACACATACAGCGTCTTGTGCGGATCCACCCACACTCTCCTTGCGCAGACTTGCTGCCACAATAACTTAGCTGCCCTCCTTACTGCAAAACTTAAAGCTATCAGCAGACGATAATCCCTAATCACCAGACTTCCTGTCTGTTCAGAACATCGATTCATCATGCTAAAGGAGTCCCATGGAGCACCAAACGTATTCAAATGTGCTCTCAAGTGCCGCAAATTTCTATCCACTACATCATCGATAGAATGCAAGTTTGAAGCCTAGAGTTTAGGGGTGATCTCAAATCGTGGAAGATTCAAAGCTTCGATAGGAGGAGCCTAATTGGCTCCAATCTACCAATCTCACAGTCCAATCTTCGTAGAGGTGTTATGAAACAAGGATCATTCCATTTTGGATATATGGGGGTGCTCAATGTCTGATTTCAAACAGAACTAAAGGTTTTTTTTTCACAATAAGTTTATATACAGCGCAATGTGATAAATCTGTTAATAAAAATGTGAAAAGAGAGAACTTGCGTAAATAAATCCAACCCCCCAGATTTAAGTTTCACTTTCCGTGATCCGTGACCGACGCAGAAGCATCTTGGCAGAAAATATTTCGGCCATGTCCACATGTTTTGGTTTAAAAACGCATACTTTGGCCTTCCGTCCACACAGAGACGGCGTTTTCAGTCGACGAAAATGTAAATTTTTTAATACGCTCTACAAAGCGGATAAATTTGAAAACTCGGTTTTCTCGCCGCAGTGTAGACAGTGAAAACAGTGGCTTTCAGTAAACAATGATGCATTTTAAGTAATTTGTGCTGTTATATTGGTGTAAAGGATTGTCTAATATTCATCTCCTTATCAATTAGTGCAACCCCCTCTAACCCCTGGCGTCTGTCAGAACAAGATAGAAATCTTGAATGAACTTTGATGAGCCTCTTGTGCATGAAGGATGCCTTCAGGGGCCCCAAGGAGCACAAACTCTACCAAACTACAACATCGATAATTAGTCATCATTCTCCAAATATGGGATATTTGAAGGTGAAACTGGTTCCTGAGTGGATTAACAGAATACAATTTAGCCTGTAAACTGAAAGATCTCAAGTTCCAATGATGCTACAAACATCTGTGACTGAGATCCAAGGAAACATTATTTTACCAAAAGTTTGCAGACACCTGGTCATAATTATTGCATTCCACATTTAGTCCCAATTTTCTTTTATAATTCCCTCCAATCTTCTGTGAAGATGTTCCACTAGATATTGGTGTGTGAGTCTGGACATTTGTGCTCATTCAGCCACATGGGTGTTTGTGTAGGTTTGATGTAGGTGAGGAGGCCTGGGATGCAGTCAGCATTCCAATTCATCCCAAAGGTGTTCAATAGGGTTGAGGTCAGAGCTCTATAACAGAAGATCTTCCACTCCAACCTATGTAAAGCATATCCTTATGGACTGGCTTTGTGAACAGTAGCATTGTCATGCTGAAACAGGTTTGGGTCTCCTAGTTCAAGTGAAAAGTTTTAAATTCCATGCTACTGCATCCACTCTATACAATTGTGTGCATCCAACATTGGGATAAGAACCACATGTAGCTGGCAAAGTCAGGTCCCAATACTTTTGTCCAAATAGTGTAAACTGTGATGCTGCATAAGCAACAGTTTGAACAAAACCGATTTTCTGGCTTCAGGTGTTTGTCAGTAGCATGTCAACCATCACGATGCACTTGTTCTCTTGTAATTTTTATTGGATTATCAGATCATACACCCTTCAGCTGCCTAAGATCAAATCCTAATGAAGTTTAGCAGCAGAGCCGGAAAACTCTCGTCTTTTTTATGCAAGACTATACCTGGAAGCTTCTCTACATTTTTTTCCACACAGACATGTAACGTAGAGAAGAAAAAGGAAAAGTCCCCTGTCCAAAATGTCTCAGAATGCCTGGTTTCATATACTTTTTTTTTTTTTGGTCTGCAAAGCCTGAGAGATTTCTGAGGCTTTTTGAGCACTCACAGTAAATGAAGCCATGCTGTGTTGAAGCAGGGGGAAAATCTGCCAGCGAGGTGAAGATCTCACGGCTGACAGATCCGAGCTGCTTTCAGCTTCGTGCAACGCGGAAACCATTTCTGTTCAACCGCTCATTATATAACCGAGACCTTGCTGAGGAATAAAATAAGTATGTGCGTAGCTCGTTAGGTGAAAATATTTAATCTGGATTGTGTAGTGAAATGAAAAGGAAAGACGCATCTCTGGGTACAAAAATGCTTGACACAATCATCATGTGCAAGTTGCTGGGTGTGTGTTAATGGAATATGTGTTTGAACAGGTAGAGCATTAAATCCGAATATGTACATTTAATGCATGTACGTGTGTTTTTGTGTGTGAGTTTGAGTGTGTGAGTTTGAGTGTGTGTGTGTGTGTGTGTGTGTGTGTGTGTGTGTGTGTGTGTGTGTGTGTGTGTGTGTGTGTGTGTGCTTGCTTGTTATTGAGTAATAACAAGTGTGTGTTTAGCTGTGAGGTGGATGAATGGTCTTGCTGGAGCCTCAGTCAACTCTGGTTACTTTGTTTCTCTCTCTCTCTCTTTCTCTCTCTCTCTCTCTCTCTCTCTCTCTCTCTCTCTTACATACACAGACACACACACACACACACAAACACACTTGGCAGGAAACCTCAGAACAATGTTTGTGTGTTAGAGGAAGATGCCGTCAGACCCAGCGTTCATCTCACTCCTCACTTACTCTGTTTTCTTGCTTCTCTTTCTCATTCTCTTCAGTTTTATCTCCACTTTCCTTCTCCCGTTTTACTATTTATTCACCCTGAGATTTCAGTGTATTTGATATACAGATCTTGTAGAGTCTTTCACACAATAAGATACAATTTTACAAGAATTAAAGTAGAAGGAGGATATGATTCATTATCAGAGAGGCAATTGGGTAATTTCAGGCCAATATGATCTCATCATTTATCACAAATACAGCGGTTCCTTTTAAAGTTATGGACAACAAGCATGCAATTATGTTTCGTTCGCATTTTGGACACTTCAAATATTTATTGGAAGGAATACAAATGAAATACAAATGGAATACACGCGGTGTTATCAAAACATTTTGAGACTAATGGTGTAACTGGTGCTCTTCTGTCCACGCCTGTGATTTCATCACAGATAGCAAGTTAGAACAAAGAGCGAACGTGAAATTCTGTATGAAACTGAGCAAAACGGCCCCAGAGACGTTTCACATGGCATACGTTTGACACGGGACGATGCTGCAATGAGTGTTTTGTGTGGCTCACGTGTTTCAAGAGCAGAAAAATATCGCTGAAAAACTACGAGAGATCAGGAAGACCTTCGAAGAGATTAACCCTCGAAAACGTCAAAAGCATTCAGTAACGTGCATGATGATCGTTGAACAATCCACATGATCTCCTGTGGACATTAGATTCTTCCTAAAAATGAAGCTCCAACCCAAAGGTTGCTGTTTTGACACCAATACGAAGATCCAGAGCGAATAGCAGAAGGTGCTTGACACGATGTGAAAAGAAGACTTCCATGACATATTTCAGAAGTGGCAGGAACGATAGGAGTGCTATATTGCTGCACAGTGGGATATTGTGAAGGTGATAGTATGTAAACATTGATAAATAAAGTACTTTGTTTTAAGGAAACATTTTGGTGACACCTCGTCAAATGATTTCAGCCTTATGTAACACACTGATTTTCTTATTTTAGTTATGAGGGACCTGCCTATGATTTGCCCTCAAGAACAGAAAAGTTGTCCTTCACCTGGATATGGCATATACTTACCCTTTTAATGTACGTCTTATAAACTTATACAATCTATTGCAGGGCCTGGCTTTGTATTCTGGAGTTGGGACAGAAGACAAATTATGTCAGCGAAATTCTTCACTGCACATGAATATTCTGTATGTTAATGCTACCATCAAAGCCATGATTCAGTTCTTCCTCTCATTTAACAGATATATAGAAGCCAAGAATGAAATACCCAGATTTTAACTTTTTCAAAAATCCTCATGTGATCATAAATAATGTCAGTCTTTCAAACCCCTAGGGCGACTCTGTGCCTTCTGATTCGTTTACAGGGCTATCAATCTTAGACGACTTCAAAAAGCATGACTGCCATTTTATTTCCAGCTGTCTCTATGGGAGATTTCTAGAGGAAGAAAAAAATTCCACATAGAAATATTTATACACGCAGGAATGTGATATGGGCATATCTGTCATTAATTCTTGCAAGTCATTCATGCAGAACATTACTTGAAGAACATCTGTTACCATGGGCTCCCACCAGTATTTGGTGCGCAAATTAGTTTCTGCCATTTGTACTGTTCATATGTTCTGTTGGATATCATTGAGGAGCAGTGATGAACAGTAAGGAAGTAAATGTAATTTGTTACTGTACTTAAGTAGCTTTTTTACATATCTGTACTTTACTGAAGTGCTTCCATTTCAGGAGACGTTTTACTTTACTTTAATTTCACTAAATTGCAAAGTCAAATATCAATTTTGACTCACCTACATTTTGGGAAATCAGTCATTCATTTGAATGTATGAGTGGATAAAAACATAACTGGTCAATCACGCAGCAATCCACCAATCAGGGTCGAGCCTATGCTCGGTTTTGAACTTAAGTTGATTGGCGATTGGTGTATCTACTTATCACCAATACACAGTTCAGCATCAGTTTAACACCAAGCAGAACATTTAGAGAGCAATAAATGATAAAGAAACTCCTGACTCGAACTCGCCACAACACTCGTGGCCTTATTTGCATGATTTCTTTGAAGTATTTAATAAGAAGTTTCTCGGCTTATGATCATTTAAATAGATATCAATCAGTGTTTGATTAATTAATATCGCTCTAATAGATTGTTGTGCTAAGAGTAACATTAAAGTCTTTTTACATAAACTGAGTTGATCTAGCAAAGAATCTTGTGACAAAAATAATAATAGGAACATAGTTATAAAATATAATAATAAATCATAGTAATTTGGACTAGTACATTTGAATGCAAACACTTTTGTACTTTTACTCAAGTGAAAGTTTAAAGTGAGCGCTTTTACTTTTACTTCAGTAATATTTTACCAAATGTATCTCTACTTTGACTCAAGTACAAAGTTTGTGTACTTCATCCACCACTGTTGAGGAGTAAGATGATTTTCCTGGGCTTGAGGATTCTTCCTATCTTCACAAGGTGTGCTTCTTTGAGCCACTGGTAGAATTGTACCAATACTAGTTTGGCTACTAATAACTCTTGGATATATCGTATCTTCCCTGTAATAAAAGTTAACAAGTAAAGATTTTTATAAAACTATTATTAAGCTATTTATAAAGCTATAAGATTTAGCAAAAGCAAATACATTTTACATTTTTTTACTATGGTCTTAAAGTTTAAAACCTTTCTGAATTCAATTCAAATGTCTAAATTTATTTCCCTTTTCCACCAAAATAAAGTGACCTAAATAGGGCCACAGTGCTACTATAGAATTTATAAAAGGGTTGGTGAAAAGTAAAAAATTACAAGTCATTGACAGTTTTGGTGTTTGACCCAAAGAATACTGTCTTTGATACACCCCCGGTTAGACCTTTCTTGCTTGGGGCATAGTGCAGGTATTCTGGGGCATGGATTTTGCCCTCAGGCTTTATAAATTGGAGGATATCCAAGGGCACTTTTGACCTGCTTAATATCTTCTTCTGGGGGAAGGCATGTAGAATTAGATACAGATTTTGAAGGCATATCCATTCATAAGAATAGGGTCCCCTGGTGGTCTAGTGGTTAGGATGCGGTGCTTTTACCGCTGCGGCCTGGGTTCGATACCCGGTCAGGGAACCAACCCCAGCCACTCTTAGTGCCGGTCCCAAGCCCGGATAAATAGGGAGGTTTGCGTTAGGAAGGGCATCCAGCGTAAAAACATGTGCCAAATCAAACATGCGGATGATCCGCTGTGGCGACCGCTAATGGGAGAAAGTTTATCCATTGATAAGAATGTCATTCAGCAACACCTGAAATACTGTGGGGGCATTACCTACACCAAATGGCATGCCTTAACATTCATAGGAGAGCAAGTTTTATTTGTAAGTCAAGTTTAAGCTTTTTTATTTGTTCAATTACTTATTATTTGCATGTGGTTTCCTGGTGGACTCATGGTCCTATGCTAAGTGAGATAGCTTAGCTATCAGTGAGGAAGCGGTAGTTCAGTGGTTACTGATAGAAAAGTTGGGGGTTCAAGCCCTAGTATCGCCAAGCTGCCACTCTTGGGGCTAGAACAAGTCCCTTAAACCTCTGTTCTTTTGGGGCACTGTATCATGGCCCTGACCCTACACTCAGACCATTTGCACTCTGAATATGTGGAGACATATTTGCTGTAATATACATGGGACAAGGTAAAAACGAACAAAGCATGAAAGGCTCCTAATGTTTAAGAGGAGCAAAGGATCTTAAGACATTATTGGATGTTAGACCTGGGATGCCCAAGGCTTTTCTGAGATATCAAACTCCTCATTCTACCACAGAGAGAAACTCCAGCAACCATGTGAATTTCCTAGAATTCACTTGCCAGCCTTAATCTGTTGGTCTTAACCTTCAGCTAGCTCAGCAGCGATCTAATCTATGCTTCTTATCACACCACAAACTTTAGAATCAGTGTGCATTGTCTGACTAATGAAAGCAGGAGTAGTTAAAAAGCCGTGCCATAAACCCCTCCATCTGTCAGAGAGGAATCTGATTTGATTCACTGCTCATCCCATAGGAATGTGATTCTACAAAATAAAGAGTTGTTTATGGAGTGCAGTGAAGCCAGTGGTGTCAAGCACAGCAAATGCAATTTTTTTTCCTCCCTTTTACTAAACTGTACAAATGATGGCGCGTCTTGAAGTAGGGAAACGGAAGTCCTAAACTATGCTACAGAGATATAGAACAACACATCACAGGCCAACAGGTTTATGGAGGGCAAGACGGTATTTCACATCAGTGTGTATTTACTCAGACACCTTTGATAAAACAAGTTTAGGGCGATTTTCATGACCATGTATTTTTATCAGAGACCACAGTTCTCCAGGCCTCTGGCCACAATGTTTGGTGCTTTCACCAAAGCAAAGCACTGCGGCTGCGGCCTTATTAAAGATCGTCAGAGTTTAAAAGGTCATTTATGCTGTCTTGCAGCCCTCTCTGGTACTGACACTTGGCATTTCACTGATCTCTTGCTCTAATTAAAAGAAGTAGAGATGGAGCAAAGAAAAACACACACACACACAGACACAAGAACAGCAGTTGCCAAGGACTCCGTCAGTTTGTGCATGCCTAGCCGAGTCACAGAAAAAAACATTGCCTTCCAACTTAATTAGGGGACTCCAGACGCACTCCATCACCACATAATTATGATGCTCCTCACTGCTGTCTTTGTAGCTTCAACAAGTGAGGACGTAAAGCGGCAACACAATGTCATGTTACTGAGTGTTGCAGCTTGATGCGAAGAGATCACGTGCCGCTCAAGGTCAGTAATAATTCTTAAGTCTAAAAAAGTCTCTAATACATTTGCGCATCCATGTCCGGTGATAGCGATTTCTCTTAACAAATGTCTTCATGTGGATTATTTTGGATCGTTGAGGTGTAACAGCTTTGTTGAGTGCAGCTGTTGAAAGAAACACGCATACAATGTTATACAAAAGCGTGGCTGGGGCTGATTTCTTTTTAGCCCAGACTGAAGATGCCATGACTGTCAGTGACAGTGACAGTGCCAATTAAACAGTGGTGAACACCCCCAAGACCTGGACTGAAATTTATTCAGTATTTATTTGTTTTGTTTATAATCATTTCATTAGTCAAGTGTAAACGTCTGGGTTTAAATAAGCTGGAACAACTTCCATCTGTCTTTCTATCTGTTTGTCTATCTATCTATCTATCTATCTATCTATCTGTCTGTCTGTCTGTCTGTCTGTCTGTCTGTCTGTCTGTCTGTCTGCCTGC